>CM035122.1:19151354-19751354 GCA_020205555.1 Panax stipuleanatus
CAAATGATTCATAATAGTAATATTGTGTCTCATTTGAACCTTCCTGCCAAGCCTTTAATTGTGTTTCAACCCAATGAAACTGACCATATAGAAACACACTTAAATTTAATGTCCCAAATTGACTCCTTAAATAGCATGAATCAGTTATCATTAAAGAACCAGTCTCAGATTTTGAGTCAATTAGAGGCTTTACAAACCTCTGTGTAACACTTTCATGATATGGTGACTATGCTGATGGAACACCACAAAGTGACAATCCCCCCATACAACTTCACTGCCACCACAAGCTCAATCCAGCCAGATCATACTGGTCAGACCCCACCTGATCTTCCTCTGTCAAATTTGGTTATGAATTTTTCTCCACTTAATTTTGAGAACATCTGAAGAAAAGTGTAAACTAACTTACTAACTATTTGAGGATTACTGTAATAACCCTAAGTACTAACAGCTAACTAGAATGATTTTTATATGTTTAAACTGTTATACTAACTTGCAGGAAAAACTCTGAAACTGACAGTTTCTTCAGGTTTTTGGTATTTTCCTCCTACCCCTCCATTTTTGTTAATGACAAAGGGGGAGAAGAAAAATATCAGAAAAAGAAAAATAACAGATTATTATTAAGTAATAAATCTGTTATTTGAGCAGACATGGATCTGATAATCTGATATGAAAAGAAAAATATCAGAAAAAGGAAAGTATCAGATTATTATTAAGTAATAATCTGATATGAAAACAGACATGGATCTGTTAGATATGAACTGCTATAAAACTGCTATGGTATGAATGGTGCGTGAGATTGACAAGAGCTGATATTAACTGTTATAATAGTACTGACAAGATGGATGGTTTTTATGAATGGATGGTTTGCATGTTAGATACTGTTATTATACAAACTGCCTGGATAGTTATAACTATGAATGTCCGTCTGATAGTTTTTTAGTTTTTCAAAATTTAAAAATTCTTTTAATACCCGATTCATAATCTCAGGGGAGCTTCATGAATTAAGGGGGAGTTCTGAAAAACAAATATTTTTTACTTGTTGTCATCATCAAAAAAGGGGATATTGGTAGGTCTCCAAAATTGGGTATTTAATTTTGATGATAACAAATTAGGATTTAAGGTCAAAAGGGTAGAATCCTCTCCATAGGATTAAGTGCTAAAATAATTTATTAATTACCTTGAATATTTTGACCAAAAATATTTATTTTCTTACTTTACTTGAATTTATTTTATGACCTTGATAAATTAATATCAAGTGTTAATAAAATGAGTTCATATAGTAACATTTCCTAAGGCAAGGAGATTCCTATTTTTTTCTTCAAATTCTTTTATGGGCAAAAATCATTTTCAAAATTATATATATATATATATATATATATATATATTCTAAAGTATATTATAAAGAATATAATATATATATATATATATACCATGCATGTGTGTGCATGGTGTGTGTGTGTGTGACCGAGTGTGTGCTTATGTTGGTCCGTGTGTGTGTGGGTGTGCTGAGCTTGAGGGAGTATATGCATGGAAGTATAAAATACTTGGTGTGTGCAAATTATGAAATGCATGGAAGTATGTGCCTTATTGGTGTATATGTGTTTTGGCCATGAAAGCTTATGTGCTGGCAAGGAACAAACTTCTAAAAATAAAACAAAGGCTTATGCCTTTGTATTACCATTGGGCACAAAGCATGACTCACAAGTGTTGGGCATTGGTGTTTGAGCCGTGAGCATTTGTTTTGCTACAAAGAGAAAAGAGTTATGCCCTTGATTTAAACAATGGGCACAAAGCATGTTGGGCCAATTCAAAATACATAACCGGATATATATCATGCAATTCGAGCCCTTCATTTTTCATCATGCAATCCGGACCTTCCAAATCAAAAAATTTTCAAAAATTACGATTTTGCCCGAACCTGAAAATTTCTATAAATAGGAGGCTTTTCTATTCATTTCAACTAATCAATTTTATAAACCAGAAAGCTTACTCTCCTTGCCTACAGATTATTCAAACAAGCTTTTACTCTCTTCGCTCAAATCAAAGTTATAATTTCGTTTGGAAGAGAAAAATCGGTCCAAGTATTTGAGATAAGTTGTCAAATTATAATTGTTCATATCATCTCATACTTGCTCATTCATATATATATCTGTGATAAACTGTCATACGTATTCATCTATCTATATATCCATATTAGTAAAGAGTCAGTACTTGGACACCGAAACGCGTTAAGCAAATTCAGATGCTATTTCTTTGAAATATTCTAGACGGTCTTTAAAATCCCAAGTGGTCCTTTACTTGTATAATCAATATATAGATTTAGATAATCAGATATAATTTGTGATAAATATTTATATATATCTTATATATGATCTATCATATCTAGTAAAGAGTCAGTACTTGGACACCGAAACGCATTAAGCAAATTCAGATGCTATTTCTTTGAAATACTCTGAACGCACTTTAAAATCCCAAGTGGCCCTTTACTGATATATATATAATCGATATAAATATTCTTTAATATTCTATATCTACTTATCAAGTTGTGAATCGAAAAATTTAGTCAGTACTTGGACACCGAAACGCGTTAAGCAAATTCGGATATTTCACTTGAAATACTCTGGACGGTCTTTAAAATCCCAAGTGGCCAAATTATTCGCAACGTAGATCAAGTATAATATAATATATATAAGTGGGTAGAACGAGTTTGTTCAAGTATTATCTAAAGTGAATGATATTGTCATACTTGATAAACTGTCATCAAATATACTGTTCATATAATTGCTCATAAATTATTGCTGCATTATATAAGGGTGTGTGGTTGTTTAATTCAAAGTTATATTTATTCAACAACAAAGAAACACACTCTTTATAAAGAAAAATCTTTTTCTTAATCCATTGAAAAATATTCTTTAAAGAAAAAGAAAGTTTTTATTACAAGTGCTTAAATATTATATCTGCTTTCACAGAAGCACATCACATAAAAGTCTTTGAACTTTTATCATATACTTGAAATTCTATATCTGCTTATCTAGGTATATTTGTGCTATAATTATATCTGCTTATTGTTAGAAGCATATATTCATCAAACTTTTTGTAAAAGGAAAAAGGAATGAGTTAGTTTATTTTATATTTGTGAGAAAGACAAGAATTCTTTGACCACGACCAGAGTCTTAGAGAGGTCAGCTGGGAGTTGAGTCTCTAGTGCACTTGTGAGGTGAGGAAGAGATTGTTGTTTCAAGACCAAAGTATAAAATAGTACTAAGATCAAAAGAAGATTCAACTAAGCTTAATGAAGGAGCTGGGAGTTCGCTGTCCGAGAAAGTTAGTTGAGGATAGTTGTAAGTTTATCTTTAAGACTTTGTACAGGTTTCTCCGCCTATTGAAGGAGTATTTATTACAGGGAAGTAATAGGATCTCAAGTCTTGGAGAGAAGCTTGAGATTGGACGTAGCAACATACCCGGACTGTATATTGTGAACCAGATAAATATCTGTGCATTATGTGATTGAATTTTAAACTGTTTATTAATTTGATAAAAATAAATCACTAAAATTCAAAAAGGCCAAAGATAATTTTTTAAATGATAATAATCTATTCAACCCCCCCTTCTAGATTATTATTGGACTTTCAAATCATTATAAATAATAATATACACGATAAAATAATAACTTAAGTTATTTAATAACTTAGCTTTCTTTCATTAATCAAACTCCCTTGAAAATACATTAGAAATTATGTATTTTGCCATAACATAAAATATTATATTTTCTCCAAATAAAGACATTCATTATTAGAAAATACTTTATTTATTAACTCAAGATATTATAATTAATATAATATCGAATAATTACATGTATGACACATGTACATATATTATATATAAAAAATAGATAGTAAGTTTATTTTCTATTATAATAAATTGTTTCCATCAATTTATTTATATATATCAAATATGTTTTAATGTATTTACCATATTAATTGTTCATACCCATTACCTCATACAAAAACATATAAGGTAATATTCTTATTCAAAAATAGCATTTCCTCCTTTTATTAAAATAATTCAACATTAAAAATTATTTTAATATCCTTTATTAGAAAAATCATTTCTCTTTCTTTTCTATAAATTGTCCCCAAAACAATTTCTTTAAATATATACATTTAAATAAATTCTCTAATCAATATTTATTTAAAGATATATTTATTACCATCTCTCTTTAATAACGTATATTTATTTATTAACGTTATTCGCACATTAAACTTTCTCACATATTACTATTCTAAGTAATATATATAAAAAGTATCAACTATAATTACATATTCAACCCATATATTAATTTACTCCTTTACTTAAGTAAATTAAACCCCGTACTATATTACCATAGTTAATTATATTATTCCATAATATAATTTCCAATTGTCAATTAACCAATATTTATTCTTATTAGTTAATTTCCTTAACTAACTCATGCTTCACTATCCAAACTCATTCATGGATAGCTTAAGTATTATCACTAACCTATATTACAAACATACTAGTTACTAGTACATATATTATTCAAGAAAAAGGTGATCATTCCTTAAACATATTTAATATCACCAACTTACTATGATAAAATAGTTCTATAAATGATTTAATATCGATAGAAAATTTTATCCACTTCCTTTATCTCAACTAAATTGTCTCTACGATAATAACAAATATATATTAATAATATATTTATTAATCACAAAAACCACATATTACATAGTTCATATTACCCTATGTAACATAATACATCCTACCATATAACACACACACACACACACACACACACACACATATATATATATATATATATATATATATATATATATATATATATATATATATATATATATATATTCGAACCCAATACATTCCTTAAGTATTTTATTTATTAAATTCTTATTTTAATAACTTCTTGAAAATTCCGGTTCTTACAATTTCAGATTCAGTCATAGCTAGGGTGACTTGTGATGCGACCAGTCTCCATCGCTGGGCATATTCTCTGAATGATTCAGTGTTATTCTTCCTGATCTTGGTAATTTGGTATCTATCTGGAGCCAGCTACGATTGGAAGCTGTATTGACCGAGGAAAGCGTGGGCCAGTTCTTCCCAACTGTGGATTTTAGAGTTGTCCAGACGGGCATACATGCTCTCGCCTCTCCTGTTAGACTCTTCTAAAATAGCTGCATTCGAAGCTTCTCGTCCTCTGCATAGAATTCGAGTTCTCCAATGAATACTTTTAAGTATGTATAAGGATCTCCCGTTCCATCATATTTCTCGAAGTCAGGAGTCTTAAATTTTTCGGGATAACGAGCCCCGGGGAATATACAGAGGTTGGAGTAATTGACACTACCGAATTCCCCAATCCCTTTAATTGATATGAGAGATTCCTCTATTTGTTGTACTTTCTTCATAATGTCACCAGCTTCCTGTTCTTTGACGAGGGGGGTGATTTCAGGGGTTTTGTTGGTCGTGTCCGGGTTTTGTGGTCCAGGAATCTGAGTTTTGGCCTTTTCAGTCTCTTGACCGCCAGCACTACTACCAGATGCTCCAGGTTCTGTGTGAGTTTGAGATTGTTTCCCTCTAAGGGTCTTGCTTTGCTCTCGTAGAGAACCGGCTAACTCGACTATCTGATTTTTCAGTCCTTCGAACTCTTCCCAGGATACCAGGGCGAATTCTGCTTAAGCACTAGAAGCCATGTCTGTTGATGGACTGGGTGCTTTAGATTTAGACCTAGTGACAGGACCAATTTTTACCTACAACAAAACGTAGGCGTGCCAATTTCCTGATGTAGGTAAGGACAAGATGCATGATGTGTTTTTTTTAGATTTGATCCTGCAAAACTAAGGTTAGTTGTTTTGATGGCAGGATGACATGGTATTTTGGCAGGGAAAGTAAATCTTTCATTATAATATTTACATTGTGCTCCTTGATAATTGGAGGCTTAACATGGAATTAAAAGAGGAAGGCATGAAGAAGCTTCCCTTCGGGTTTGGTTAATCAGAGGCTGATCTATCCTAGGTTACTCTCGCGGCTTTTGTTTTGGCATGAAGGTTTCCAGATCATCGCAATCTATTATAGGGGAAATTAATCCAATCTTTCAACTGGAGCGAATCTGGTTGGTGCATTTTCATGAGCCCCAGAAACTTAGCCGTCCCCAGAGACATTACTTATCACCGATCGGGTTTTCCTCCTTGTGAGAGGGACACACAACATACATTCATATACATCGTGCTTTACCGTGGTGCATATGATGACATGGGTGCGAAGCACTAAATATGGGTGCGAAGCACTAAAAAGCAGGAAAACATTCATTCACATTCATTCAATGTAAAGATGCAGCATTCACTCATTCATTGACTGTGGAGACTCAGAATTTTATGCATTCAATAGTTTTGAATGGAAAATGTTTGAAAAGATTTGAAAGCGGCCTAAGCCCTCTACTGTCCCCAGCAGAGTCGCCACTTGTCGACGTTGGTTTTAAAAACTCCGCGGGTCGGGTCACAACCCGAATCTTTTAATCTCTTTTCCTAAGTTCTCTCTACCCTCACTCTTTTTATTTAGGAAAAAGGTTTTAAAGGGTTTTTTAGGAGAAAGACCAACATGTATCATGTCGACGATTTGAACGTTTTACAGAGTCGCCAGTTGGTAGATTTGAAAATGGTTGTACCAACTCAACCGAGTTTTATTTGAAAGAGGCCCAATTGCTGGACACTCTCAAAACTTGATCTTTAAAAACAAAGTTTTGAGCTCGGGGGTTTGGTTAAGTGTGGGGAAGGTGTTAGGCACCCCACGACTCTCGTATAAACACGATACCGCATCTTTTCAATATTTCCCTTTAAAATTGGAATGCGTGAGTGAATGCTGTTTAAAAATTGGGCCTATTGATTTGATTGATTGAAAGTAGTGCTTTGCTTCATTGAACCTATATACGAAGAGTTTGATTTGATTTGAAAATCAGTCTTTGATTTGATTTGCAAAATCATTTAATTTAATTTTCTTGAAACGCTTTTCTTTTGATTGATTTGACAATGATATTTTGAAAGCTGGTTTATCAAACCCTTACGTTGCTATAGGAATTGAAGCCTGTTGATACTTCTAATTTTATATTTATAGCTTTAAGGCTTCAAGTGAATGGTGATTTGTCGGGCTGCAAAGCATCCTCGACCACAAAATATACAAGTGTGGGTCTCCTCATGGGTATGAAAACCATCGGAGGGACGCTGACATGACAATCGACATTTTTTCATTATCTAGAGACCATAAATCCGGATAACCGTTTTAAGGTCTGTTTACATGTACATTTCTATAGAAAAACTGGAAGGTACATTTGTAAATCAGAGTTTGTGTGACGCCCCCAAATCCGAGTCCCCATAACCTCGGACCTGGTACGTTACGATACATCATTTCTATAACTATTGTGGAAAATATAAACATAAATTATTTATACAATAACTTTTACAACATAATTCCCAAGGTCTGTAACCTTAACTTAATACCTGCATTCAATATTCTACACGACATACAATGTCATTTGTATCCTATACTAATACCATTTTAACCGTATAATAATTCCATCCTGGAACTTGTCTTTGCCTTTGATTGTGTCCGAAGTTTCTTCTTTAATCTGAAATATTTATCATGATATAGCAAGGGTGAGCAACAAGTTTGCCCAGCAAGTTTAAGTTCAAATGAAGATATATCATGATTGAAAAGAATAATAAGCTGACAAACTTTCAATAATATAACAATTGTGAAAGAACATGAATCAATAATGCTGAATAGCCAACAATAAAAATGAATAAATTTAACTAAACAATATGGTAATGAAGGTGATCAGCCTTTCATACCTGATGAATTTATGCAACATGCACTAAGTGCGAATCAATAATTAGTATAGATGTGATATAATCAACAATGATTAAACACGAACATGCTTTACAATAACAACTCGAGTTCGAGTTAGAAAACTTGCCAGAACCGTCGATTACTGTTACGCAATCTATTTTAGCTTCATCTGAAAGACCTAATATTGATAATATCGATCTCTCAATTAGAATAATATCATCACATATACTACTGTTAATTACAACCATAATATAACTTAAACACATAAGCACATATCCCTAACAGTCACTAAAACACATAAGACCGAGTATCAAATCAATAGTTAGGGTGTCTTATCTGAATATTAAAGTTCTTAATATAACATTAGGGTTTGCCAATGTTATAGCTTATCTGATTCATACTTAACCCTTAACCGCATACTGTATACCTATATAATCACAAAATAATATAAGTCTTTTATAATTTAGTAAGCCGAATTCCTAATCCAGCAACCTAAATTCAAACTGAACTATAATCCAGCAACCTGGATTCACATAATCCCATAATCCAGCAACCTGGATTCAAACGAACATCCAATCCAGCAAGCCTAGATTCAACTAATCTCAAATCCAGCAAGCCTGGATTCATCAATCCTTCAATCCAGCAACTTGATGGCCAACCAACAGACTAGATTGCAATCCAGCAAGCAGGATTCCCCCTTTTTAACCAAATCATTTTATTATTTTTTTATCTTTTGTCCATACATAAATACATGTATTCCATACACAAAAATACATTTTTAGAAATTTTTCAATTTACTTTAGTATTTTTCAAAAATCCATATCTAGTTAATTCTTTAAGAAATTTGCTACATCACGCTTAACTCCAGAAATTCCCAACTCTTGGCGGGATCTTACACATGTTATCGTGAGCCTCTAGTTTAAATTTCGTGGCCATCGGAGTTATACAACTCCGGTTATAGCGATTTTTGTCGAAAAAATGTAAATATTAAAATAGTCATAACTCGCTCAATTTATGTCGGAATGAGCTCATTTTTGGACATAAGCTACTTTATAACATATATTTTAATTTCTCAAAAGATTGGTACTTTTTTACATTAATTAAGTGGATGAAACGTCCCTTACAATGTTTGGACAGATTGCTTTTCTTTATTTTTAGATTTTACGTCCTTTGCTAATTTCAGTCCACGCAGAAATCTACATGAAATTTTTCAGTGATTCCACTTGGAAAAGTTAGAAGACTTATAGATCTAAGTACAAAAATTGACCACACTCAAAAATTCGAAATAGAATCGGAGATATGATCTTTTGAAGTTCTTGTTACGTTTTCTAAAAATCTGATTTTTCCAGTTTTGTGTTTTGTACAAAATCTTCCTAGATCTCTTGATTAGCCTCAAACATCATAAACCATCATAATACATAATAATACCTCTAATACTCATGGATCGACCATGATCCATGATCTAATACATCAAAAAATTACCAATCATAAGATAAACACGATAAAGGCTAAGAAAATTAAGTTTTCTTACTTTTTAAAATATAATTTCCTTTTTCTTGCTTTTGATCTAACTTTTGACACTTAAAAGTGATAGATCTAAATAAATAACACTTATACATATGAAGATCTATGGTTTTTAAGTTTGAAGAACATAACTTGATTATTTCATCAAATCAAACAAAATAAAAGGAATAAACTAACTAGGATTTTATACCTAGATCATGTAGCTCTTCTCCTTCCCTTTACACCATATAAGATGAAGCTAAGAGACATGAAAAATTTCTCTCCCCCTTCTTCTATAGGCTGTCGAATCCCCTCTCTCTTTTATTTCTTTTTGCCTATTTGGAAATGAGAAGAAAGAGAAAGAAAATTGGTTTTATTTGGGAGAAATGAAGCAAATGAATTTCTTTCTCCAATCCTTACTAAATCCATCAACATATCTCTTCTCTTCTCTCTCCAAATGATTATGTGGTTGCTTGCATTCTTGGTTAAGGTGAATGGCTTGGTTACAAAGTGACACATGAAAGAGTAGGTTAAGAGTTGGAAAAATCAAATGATTACATCACATGGCTCTCCTTCTTCCTTCCTCTTGGGCCGAAATCTAGGCCCTTATTCTCCCAACTTGGTTTGTTTTTATTCTTTATGTAGCTTATCAAATGTCCAAATAAATTCCTTAACAATTGGCCTAGAGTCTTGGGCTCCCATTAAAAAATTTTGGGCTTACTAATAAAATAATTGGGCTATGTAAATTAACATAGTCTACTAATTTTAATTCTATCCTACCCTAATTATTTAATTAGAGTTTCTATTCACTTAATTTGTAAATCAAATTCTTAATCATGTACATTTAATTACTTAACCCAATTAGACTTGCTTTAATAAAATTAATATATTGAGACAATAAAATTAATCTCTTAGGTTATTAAAAATTTTAAATACTAATATCCTTACATATTATAACCCTTAAGTTATTTAATTTTCATACCTAATATATATATATTAGGTTACAAGACTTTATTTTTAATTCTCTTTATAAATATATAAACAATACACAAAACTATATAAGTCCTTCACAAAATTTTTAAATCCATACTCTATTTCTAGTCTAGGTCTTATTATTTAATCTTTATTTAATCATTTAAAATCTTATAAATTCTCGAGTTGTCACATTCACCCCTTCTTCTAAGAATTTCATCCTCAAAATTACAGCTTACTAATCACTACTCCTTCTATTCACCAAAACTAGCTTTTCAACTTAACCTTTATCTAATTTATTCTAATTTAATGAATATATACGACTTCCTTCTATGAGGAACTATTCTATCATCACATTCTACCCAGACTTCTCCCCAAAGAGTTAAAAAAAACTTTTCATATAATGCTGAGTGGCCATGAACTTTCATTTTTCAATTTCGAAAAGGTTTAAACAGAAATTAATTAGTAAACCGTTTTATCTTGACACCAACTTGTGTAAATTTGATACCAATTTGCATTAACTTGACACCTCATTTTGATACCAACTTGTATCACTTAATGCGGACATCAACTTGTGTCGGATACCAATTTGTATCCATTGGATACCAACTTGCATAAGATTCTGCACCAAAATAATTTGGCTTGGAATAAATTCTCAAAGAATACTTGAATTTCATAAATATTTGTCTAGCTGAATCAATTAGCTTAGACATATACCAATAATTTTAACATCAATCGAAATATGTGTCTGGCCAAATTTAATTTACAGTTGATTGTTCTTTAAAATTCTAAAAATAATTTTATGACGTCATTATACCGCACTGTATTTATAGTCCGTTGAAGATTCTGTCATTTTTGTGATTTTGTCATAAAACAATATACTATAGTGGGCTGACGATCTTTAGATCACATCCAACACTAGGCAATACTGCATTAATGACTCTATTATTTTTATCATCCTTGCATCAGGTTCCATGATGCATTGATGATATATAAAATACATTTTGATATTTTAAATAATATTTGTCTAGCCAAAACAATTAGCGTAGACTGTTCTTTTAATCCGTTCAAAATTATTGAAAATCATTTTTGGAATTATCATGTCGCAACAGGTAACGATGTGTCAGGGTCCCAAAGTCCACACATACACAATTGTAACCATGTTTTGAAGATAACCAAAAATTCATTTTTTTGCTGTTATCATGCCGCAACAAGTAACGATGTGATAATGGCTCAAAGTCCATCTCCACACCCTTGTCACCATGTTGTGATGATAACAAAAATTTATTTCATTTCGAAAAAGGCACATCAGTGCGAATTTAGCTTGATGTCAAAAATTTTAAAGTCTAGCACAGCTAGAAGATTTGGAATACCTATGCTTCCACCATCAACTTCAATTCTTCTAATGATCAATTGCTTAATAATTCTATCTATTTCTATTATCCTCAATCCTTCATTCACAATTTTCCTATGCCCCTGTATAGTTCATCAAACATACCACATGTTATGAGTTCAGGAATTTACCACAATCATATGGGTTTAGGAACTTATCCTAGTCAGACCAAAGTCGTCCATTCGCTGAGGGGTTCCACCATACGATTATGAGTCACGAACTTACCATACGTATAAGTTTAAAAAACTCGTACCTAATCTTATGTTCTCTACCTATCCGTTATACACATGAGAAAAGAATCACTTCTCATCATACATATAGCGAATAGCGCGACACCGACATTTCAATGATTATCAATGTGATAAACTAAGTAGTCGTTAGACCAAGCACAAAACCCCCGCCCATACAAAGGTTTGTATAACTCAGCTATCACATGAGTCATCAATTGAAATCCCACATAATCCTAGCTCCCTCAATACTCGATACGAATTTCATTTAATCCGTATATACAATTCACAACTCTTTCCTGAGTTTTAATAGTATAATTTCATAGTACAACTGTCATACAGCAATTCTGCTATAAAGTTTTCAATCATTTGATTGATCATCTGTCCTTTTATGACCTCATCAGATCACGTTGTGATCTCATATTATAATCGTATTATATTACGATTCTTTTCTATGTTATGATCATTTTGTTTTACGATCTTCTTTTCCATTATACTTTTAGTCTTTTAGACTCTATCTATTCATTACTACTGTTCATCTTTATTATCAGAGTTAGGTAACTCTGAATCTTTATTACTTGTCAAGATTTTTCTTTGAATCTTATTGACTTATTAATACCTTGCCCAAATTCATCGCTTAGAATTTAAACTCTATTTGAGTTTATTCCTATTCCTCATTTCTGCGGTTATAGCCTAAGGTAACACTACCTAAGGTTTATAACCTACAGCTCTGATTCCAACTGTGATGCCCCCAAATTCGGGTCCCCATAACCTCGGACCTGGTATGTTACGATACATCATTTTTATAATTATTGCGGAAGATATAAACATAAATTGTTTATACAATAACTTTTAAAACATAATTCACAAGGTCTGTAACCTTAACTTAATACCTGCATTCAATATCCTACACGACATACAATGTCATTTGTATCCTATACTATTACTATTTTAACAGTATAATAATTCCATCTTGGAACTTGTCTTTGCCTTTGACTGTGTTCGAAGTTTCTTCTTTAATCTGAAATGTTTATCATGATATAGCAAGTGTGAGCAACAAATTTTCCCAGCAAGTTTAAGTTCAAATGAAGATATATCATGATTGAAAAGAATAATAAGCTGACACACTTTCAATAATATAAGAATTGTGAAAGAACATGAATCAATAATGCTGAATAGCAAACAATGAACACGAATAAATTCAACTGAACAATATGGTAATGAAGGTGATCAGCCTTTCATACATGATGAATATATGTAACATGCACTAAGTGCGAATCAATAATTAGTATAGATGTGATATAACCAACAATGATTAACCACGAACATGCTTTACAATAACAACTCGAGTTCGAGTTAGAAAACTTGCCTGAACCGTCGATTACTGTTACGCAATCTATTTTAGCTTCATCTGAAAGACCTAATATTGATAATATAGATCTCTCAACTAGGATAATATCATCACATATACTACTGTTAATTACAGCCATAATGTAAAATCCCAACTTTTATGAATAAAAAAAATTAAATTTCCTCTATATATTATTTTGAAATAATCAGGCGTTAATTTGATAATGTGGAATGTAGGTAATATGCGCAAAAATTTTAAAATAAGCAATTGGTTATATAATATTCATTTTTGTTGGGGAATATTCATTTGGTCGTGGAATATTCTTGCTGTCGGAGAATATTCTTACGACGGCGCAGCCATTTGTAGGCCACATAACGGAAAACTGTCGGATGAAGAAAACGATAAGAATGAGTTTTCTATAAATAACGGCGTAGTTGTTACCGTTAACACTGTTGAAATACCCAGTGGTTAAAAATGAAGTAATACGAGTCGTTGCACAGTAGCACACGGTATTGCACAATATTTTTATATTATTGTTAATTTAATAATTGCTACTGCACAGTAATTCCCATTATCAGATAAATAATTCATATTATTTGAATAATATTATTAGATAGCATTATTGGCAATGTCTAAGAAAGTTCTGTCTAGGAAGGGTTATTTAATTGCACGCCAGTAGGAAGAAATCCTTATCGGAAGACCCCCTCTTTCTTGGGAATAACCTGGTTGTCAATATTGTAGTCCTATAATATTATTTATGATTAAATAATTATTGATTTATATGATAAGAAAATATTTATTTTTGTGGATATAAAAGAAGGAATTAGCGTTGAGGTGTTTTTATCAGTATTTTGGTGTGAAAAATCATCCGTATGTGGATTTCGGTTATTTTTTATTTGGAATTTGGAAAAACTTTATTCCACAAAGTTGTAGAGAATTAAATTTCCTATGGAAAGAACATAAAATTTGTATTTTTTTTGATAAAAGGGCTATTTATTATGAATTATTGAAGTTTCGGAATAATTAATTTTTGGGGTTATAAATATTTTTTTAAGAAAAACGTTTTTTAAATGTGGGTGGGACCCACTGGTGGTGGCTGATGAATTTGGTCAAGTGGTGGGAGGAATTTTTTTTTTAATAAAATATTATTTTATTAAATTTTCTGCTTTGACGTTCTAAGCATTTTCCTATAAATAGAATGCTGAATTAGAAATTGAAAATCACACCAGAATTAGAAGTTTTCTCTCTATAATATCGAGCGTATTTTTGTGAGTATTTGGATACTTTGAGTGTTGCTATTCAATGTAAGTTTTCTTCAGTATTATATCCGATTTCCAGCCAGAAGTCTGATTGTTTTGAGATAAGGGATGTTATTTTTTTTTGTAAATGATGTTATTGCTTTCAATATCATTTCATCAAAATATTGGTATGAATTTTATTATAAATTTTTTACCTTTTTCGTCGGGATTACTATTCACGTATATGGCACTGTTCACGTATACGGCACTATTCACGAATATAGTACTATTCACGAGTACTATTTACGAAGTATGATTTTTCATATGAAATCTTTATATTTTTCATGTCGAGGTTACTATTCACGTATACGACACTATTCACGAATACGACACTATTCACTAAAAAATGAAATTTTCTTCTATTTGTCCAAGTTGGCAATTATGGGTCCTATCTTTGATTGGATCCAAGTTTTGAACTTTAGTCTTGAATTTTTCCCTACAAATGAGTATTATGGAGTATTTTTGAACTTGGATAAACTGAATTACGAATCCCAAAATTTTGTCTTTTATCTCACTTGATTCGTTCTTTAAAATATTTTTCAGTCCTAAATGGTGATATAAATGATTATCTTTGGCCTGTAGTGCAAAGATGAACGATTACTTGATGAATATCTTTGGCCTGTAGTGTAAAGATGGCAGGTGTTGAGATGAACATGACCAACTGATGATACAAATGAATATTTTTGGCCCGTAGTGCAAAGATGAATATTTGATTTGAGATATATATTTATTGACAGGGATAAAATATTGATGATGGACTTTTAAATCATAGAAGATAGCAGACATCATTTTCTACTTTATTCTTCTGATATATTGTTATTTCCGCTGCAGTTGTTGATCTAAAACTTGTTGTCCATATTATTTTATCCGATTTGTTGAAGACTAACGATAATTTATTTTCTATTATCTTAGTCATAATATTCCTTACTGGGCTAGTTGAGCCCCTTTTTATCTATTGTCCTCTTCAGAAAATGAGAATGTTGCAGGGACTAGTCGGGGAGCAGAGTGATGGGCAGAGTTAAGACCAGTAGTAGTCCTCACTATTTTTATAAAATAGTGTGATAATAATTGTAATGAGGACTTAGTTGAATGTTTATATTTTCTAGATGTTTATGTTGACACTCACAGTGTCTAGTCGTATTTTTCACGACCTTGCGTTATAAAAGATTGTATTTGGATTCTGTACCATGTATTTGGCGACTCAGAATGGATTGAGTTGATTGGACCTATTCTAGGGGCATCACAGTTGGTATCAGAGCTTAGGGATATGATCTCTGGCGGAGATCGGGGAATAGAACTAGGAGGGGAGAGACAAGTAAATCCTTCGCTAGTATGTCCTACCTAAGCTTATATGGTATTTAATTGGTCAGTCGGAGCATAGGGTTAACGTGTGATATGATAATTTGTTTAATTAACCCTTTTTTAATGGTAGCATTTGAGAATGGCAGCTGAGAATGTTAACAACGGAGTGAATGAGACCTTGGAGACACCTTTAATCACCAACCAGGAGAACGTGCAACAGGAAGGCAATGTTCATCCTGAAAACAACACTGATCAGACGATAAATGATGAGATGTTTAGAAGCTTTTTGCAGTTCATGTAAAACCAGACAAGGGAGACTCGTGTGCAAAATACAGGTGGAGATAATAACAACTCGCGGCTTATCACTGTCAAGCAGTTCAAAGAGTTGGGACAACCAGAGTTTCAGGGAAACCCAGATCCAATCAAGGTAGAGACGTGGGTTAAGTAAATTACCAAGATATTTGATGTCTTGGGATGCACGGAGGAACAAAAGGTTCCATTCGCCACCTTTATGTTCCATGGAGAGGCAGATTACTAGTGGGAGTCTGTGAAGCGTACCCAGCCTGCCGCACTCAAGATGTCTTGGGAAGCGTTCTAGAAACTGTTCAATGACAAGTACTTTCCTGAAAGTATTCGTCATATGAAGGAGGTAGAGTTTATCAGACTGGAACAGAACAACATGACTGTGTACCAGTACGAGGCTAAGTTCGCAGAGTTGTCCAGGTTTGCACCTCATTTGGTGGAGAATGAGGAACGTATGATGCGGATGTTTCTGAGAGGTTTGAAACCCGAAATACGTCAATACCTCATTTCTCATAAATTTTCTTTATATTCAGATGTTGTGAACAGGGCTCAATTATTAGAGCGGGATAATGAGTCTGTTCAACCGAGGGACCACAACCAGGGTCGTACCGGTGGCAGCAGTTATAGGAGCAATGACAACCAGCGAGGAGGAAAGTATCATGACAGAAGCGGTAACCACTCCGGTGGTAATCGTGGTCATAGTAATAGAAGAAGTGAGTCGGGGGGAGATTTTAAAAATAGAAGGTACAACAATGACAACGTAAAGACGTCAGCACCAACATCAACTATTTCTAGGGGAGGAGAACGACCACCGGTTGTATGTTATAAATGCGGGAAAGAGGGACATATCAGCCCAAACTGCCCACAACAATTCAAGGTATGTTATAACTGTGGGAAGGAAGGTCATATGGCTCGAGATTGTCCTATAGCAAAACCAAGTCCGGCAGGGGTGGTGATTCCAATGGCGATTCCGGACAAGTCAAAGTCGGTGGTTCCTGGAAGAGCGTTGTCGTAACTTCCCAAAATATGAGGAACCCGAACGAATTTATCACGGGTTAGTTAAATCGTATACTTTAGCGAAGTTTATACTTTATTAGATACCGGTTCTATCCATTCTTTTATTTCACCTGCTTGTGCTCAACATTTGAACTTGACTCCTGAGAAATTAGACTTTGACTTATCTGTTGAAACTCCGTTGGGTGAAACTTTCGTTACATCTAAAGTTTATAAATCTTGCTTGATTCAAGTTGGCACCCTCACATTAGTTATTGATCTTATATCTTTGAAAATACTTGTATTTGTTGTGATTTTTTTTAATCGACTGGTTAACCACTTATCATGCCAAAATTAATTGTTTCATAAGGTTGTTAGCTTTCATTCAAACAACCAGACTACTAAAATCAATCAATGTCATTTCAAGTCATAAAGCTATTCATTTATTGAAAAATAGATGTCAAGTTTTCTTAGCCCATGTCACTGATTTAAATCAGAATACATCAGATTTGAATGATATTTCTGTTGTTAATGAGTTTCCTGATGTATTTCCCGAAGAACTTCACAGTCTACCCCAGAACGTGAAGTTAAATTATTTATTGACCTTGAACCCGGTACAAAACCCAATTCTAAAACCCCATATCGAAGGACTCCTATTGAACTTCAAGAGTTAAAGGTCCAACTACAGAAGTTGCTAGACATCGATTTTATTCGTCCTAGTACGTCTCCTTGGGGTGCTCCTGTTTTATTCGTAAAGAAGAAAGACGTTAGTGTGCGACTTTGTATTGACTATCGGGAGTTGAACCATGTCACCATCAAGAATAGGTGTCCGCTACCTCGCATTGATGACCTGTTCGACCAGTTGCAAGATGCACAATTCTTTTCAAAGATCGATCTCCGTTCTGGATATCATCAGTTAGAGATTAGAACTAAAGATATTCCAAAGACTTCCTATAGAACTCGATACGCGTATTACAAATTTCTAGTTATATCTTTTGGATTAACCAATGTCCATGCTACGCTCATGGACATGATGAACCGAATATTTGAGAAATATTTGGATCATTTCGTGGTTATCATTATTGATGACATCCTAATATTTTCTTTACGTAGAACGAACTCAACATGCGACAATGACGTTGGCTTGAGCTGTTGAAAGATTACGACCATACCATTCGATACCATCTTGGAAAAGCGAACGTGGTAGCTGACGCGTTGAGTAGAAGATCATATACGGGTACAACCGTACAAGTGCGATATTGTCAACACGAAGCCCTATTTTGTATGACGTACAAGGGATGGAGATAGAGTTAAAGACTCTAGGGACCCACATGATGACGTCAAATATATGCGTAGAACCAACTTCAATTGATAAAGTTAAAGCTGCTCAAGCTATAGACCCGGAGCTGATGAAGATGAAGAAGAAGGTGATATTCTAGAGGCAAGAATCGATGAAGATGGAATACTTCGAGTCAACTATAGACTTTATGTTCCTAACGATGATGATTTGAAGTATAAAATCATGATAAAAGCACACAACACACCGTTCGCAATAGTACTAAAATGTATCGTGATCTTTGACATATATTTTGGTGGAGCAATATGAAGAGAGAGATCGCGGAGTTATCTCGAGGTGTTTAACGTGTAAACGTGTCGAGGCGGATCATCAAGAGCCATAAGGTGTGAAGAGCCCCGAGCCTCTCACTGGTGAATTCTTGTGTGGGGTGCACCGAAGCCAGAGTCTCCGTAGGGGACAACGTTTTTGTGCGGTGGCAAACTGATAGGTATCATTGTGAGGTACTATGGTTGAAGCACCATGAGAGTCACAGTTGGAATCGAAGAAATGACCTGGGAGTTAAAATCGAAAATGAAAACGAGGTATTCTCACCTTTTTGAAACACCAGGTACGTACGTCAATTTCGAGGATGAAATTTCATAAGGAGGGGAGGTTGTAAAACCCCAACTTTTATGAATAAAAAAATTGAATTTCCTCTATATATTATTTTGAAATAATCAGGGGTTAATTTGATAATGTGGAATGTTATGGGTAATATGCATAAATATTTTAAAATAAGCAAGTGGTTATAAAATATTCATTATTGTCGGGGAATATTCGTTTAGTCGTGGAATATTCTTGCTGTCGGAGAATAGTCGTACGACGGCGCAACCATTTGTGGGCCGCATAACGGAAAATTGTTAGATGAAAAAAATGACAAGAATGAGTTTTTTATAAATAACGGCGTAGTTGTTACCGTTAACACTGTTAAAATACCCGGTGGTTAAAAATGAAGTAATACGCGTCGTTGCACAGTAGCACACGGTATTACACAGTTTTTTATATTATTGTTAATTCAATAATTGCTACTGCACAGTATTTCCCGTTATCAGATCAATAATTCATATTATTTGAATAATATTATTAGACAGCATTATTGGCAATGTCTAAGGAAGTTCTGTCTAGGAGGGGTTATTTAATTGCGCGCCTGTAGGGAAAAATCCTTATCGGAAGGCCCCCTCTTTCCTAGGAACAACCTGGTTGTCAATATTGTAGTTCTATAATATTATATATGAATAAATAATTATTGATTTATATGATAAAAAAATATTTATTTTTGTGGATATAAAAGAAGAAATTAGCGTTGAGGTATTTTTATCAGTGTTTTGCTGTGGAAAATCATCCGTATGTGGATTTCGGTCAATTTTTGTTTGGAATTTTGAAAAACTTCATTCTACAAAGTTGTAGAGAATTAAATTTCCTATGGTAAGGACATAGAATTTGTATTTTTCTGATAAAAGAGGTATTTATTATGAATTATTGAAGTTCCAGAATAATTAATTTTTGGGGTTACAAATATTTTTTTAAGAAAAATGTTTTTTAAATGTGGGTGGGACCCACTGGTGGTGGCTGATGAATTTGGTCAAGAGGTGGGAGGAATTATTTTTTAATAAAATATTATTTTATTAAATTTTCTGCTTTGGCATTCTAAGTATTATCCTACAAATAGGATGCTGAATTAGAATTTAAAAATCACACCAGAATTAGAAGTTTTCTCTCTCTATAATATCGAGCGTATTTTTGTGAGTATTTGGATACTTTGAGTGTTGCTATTCGGTGCAAGTTTTCTTCAGTATTATATCCGATTTCCAGCCAGAAGTCTGATTCTTTTGAGGTAAGGGATGTTATTTTTTTTTCATAAATGATGTTATTGTTTTCAATATCATTTCATCGAAATATTGGTATGAATTTTATTATAAAATTGTTACCTTTTCCGTCGGGATTACTATTCACGTATACGGCACTGTTCACGTATACTACACTATTCACGAATACAATACTATTCGCGAGTACTATTTACAAAGTATAATTTTTCATATGAAATCTCTACATTTTTCATGTCGAGGTTACTATTCATGTATACGGCACTATTCACGTATACGGCACTATTCACGAATACGACACTATTCATCGAAAAATGAAATTTTCTTCTATTTGTCCAAGTTGGCAATTATGGGTCCTATCTTTGATTGGATTCAAGTTTTGAACTTTATTCTTGAATTTTGCCCCTCAAATGAGTATTATGGAGTATTTTTGAACTTGGATAAATTGAATTACGAATCCCAAAATTTTGTCCTTTATCTCACTTGATTTGTTCTTTAAAATATTTTTTAGTCCTAAATGGTGATATAAATGAATATCTTTGGCCTGTAGTACAAAGATGACAGGTGTTGAGATGAACATGACCAACTAGTGATACAAATGAATATATTTGGCCCGTAGTGCAAAGATAAATATTTGATTTGAGATATATATTGATTGACAGGGATAAAATATTGATGATGGACTTTTAAATCGTAGAAGATAGTAGACATCATTTTCTACTTTATTCTTCTGATATATTGTTATTTTCGCTGCAGTTGTTGATCTAAAACTTATTGTCCATATTATTTTATCCGATTTGTTGAAGACTAACGATAATTTATTTTTCATTATCTTAGTCATAATATTCCTTTCTGGGCTAGTTGAGCTCACCCTTTTTATCTATTGTCCTCTTCAGGAAATGAGAATGTTGCAGGAACTAGTCGGGGAGCAGAGTGATGGGCAGAGTTAAGACCAGTAGTAGTCCTCACTACTTTTATAAAATAGTGTGATACTAATTATAATGAGAACTTAGTTGAATGTTTATATTTTCTAGATGTTTGTATTGATACTCACAGTGTCTGGTCGTATTTTTCACGACCTTGCGTAATAAAAGATTGTATTTGGATTATGTACCATGTATTTGGCGATTCAGAATGGGTTGGGTTGATTGGATCTATTTTGGGGGCGTCACACATAATATAACTTAAACACATAAGCACATATCCCTAACAGTCACTAAAACACATAAGACCGGGTATCAAATCAATAGTTAGGGTGTCTTATCTGAATATTAAAGTTCTTAATATAACATTAGGGTTTGTCAATGTTATAGCTTATCTGATTCATACTTAACCCTTAACCATATACTGTATACCCATATAATCACAAAATCACATAAGTCTTTTATAATTTAGTAAGCCGAATTCCTAATCCAGCAACCTAAATTCAAACTGAACTATAATCCAGCAACCTGGATTCACACAATCCCACAATCCAGCAACCTGGATTCAAACTAACATCCAATCCAGCAAGCCTGGATTTAACTAACCTCAAATCCAGCAAGCCTGGATTCATCAATCCTTCAATCCAACAACTTGATGGCCAACGAACAGACTAGATTGCAATCCAGCAAGCTGGATTCCCCCTTTTTAACCAAATTATCTTATTATTTATTTATCTTTTGTCCATACATAAATACATGTATTTCATACACAAAAATATATTTTTAGAAATTTTTCAATTTACTTTAGTATTTTTCAAAAATCCATTTTAGTTAATTTCTTAAGAAATTTGATACATCACGCTTAACTCCACAAATTCCCAACTCTTGGCGGGATCTTACACATGTAATCGTGAGCCTCCAGTTTAAATTTTGTGGCCATCGGAGTTATACAACTCCGGTTATAATAATTTTTATCGAAAAAATGCAAATATTAAAATAGTTATAAGTCGCTCAATTTAAGTCGGAATGAGCTCATTTTTGAACACAAGCTACTTTATAACATGTATTTTAATTTTCCAAAAGATTGGAATTTATTACATTAATTAAGTGGATGAAACTGCCCTTACAATTTCAGAACAGATTGCTTTTCTTCATTTTCAGATTTTACGTCCTTTGCTAATTTCAGTCCACACAGAAATCTACATGGAATTTTTCAGTGATTCCACTTGAAAAAGTTAGAAGACTTATAGATCTAAGTCTAGAAATTGACCACACTCAAAAATTCAAAATAGAATAGGAGATATGATCTTTTGAATTTCATATTATGTTTTCAAAAAATCTAATTTTTCCAGTTTTGTGTTTTGTACAAAATCTTCCTAGATCTCTTGATTAGCCAAACATCAAATATCATAAACCATCATAATACATAATAATACCTCTATTACTCATGGATCTACCATGATCCATGATCTAATCCATCAAACAATTACCAATCATAATATAAACACGATAAAGGCTAAGAAAATTAAGTTTTCTTACTTTTTAAAATATAGTTTCATTTTTCTTGCTTTTGATCTAACTTTTGACACTTAAAAGTGATAGATCTAAACATATAACACTTATACATATGAAGATATATGGTTTTTAAGTTTGAAGAACATAACTTGATTATTTCATCAAATCAAACAAAATAAAAGGAATAAACTAACTAGGATTTTATACCTAGATCATGTAGCTCTTCTCCTTCCCTTTACACCATATAAGATGAAGCTAAGAAACATGAAAAATTCTCTCTCCCCCTTCTTCTATAGGCTGTCAAATCCCCTCTCTCTTTCTCTCTCTCTTTTATTTCTTTTTGCCTATTTGGAAATGAGAAGAAAGAGAAAGAAAATTGGTTTTATTTGGGAGAAATGAAGCAAATGAATTTCTTTCTCCAATCCTTACTAAATCCACCAACATATCTCTTCTCTTCTCTCTCCAAATGATTATGTGGTTGCTTGCACTTTTGGTTAAGGTGAATGGCTTGGTTACAAAGTGACACATGGAAGAGTAGGTTAAGAGTTGGAAAAATCAAATGATTACATCACATGGCTCTCCTTCTTCCTTCCTCTTAGGCCGAAATATAGGCCCTTATTCTCCCAACTTGGTTTGTTTTTATTCTTTATGTAGCTTATCAAATGTCCAAATAAATTTTGGGCTTGCTAATAAAATAATTGGGCTATGTAAATTAACATAGTCTATTAATTTTAATTCTATCATACCCTAATCATTTAATTAGAGTTTCTATTCACTCAATTTGTAAATCAAATTCTTAATCATGTACATTTAATTACTTAACCCAATTATACTTGCTTTAATAAAATTAATAAATTGAGATAATAAAATTAATCTCTTAGGTTAGTAAAAATTTTAAATACTAACATCCTTACATATTATAACCCTTAAGTTATTTAATTTCCATACCTAATATATATATATTTATATATATATATATATATTAGGTTACAAGACTTTATTCTTAATTCTCTTTATAAATATATAAATAATACACAAAACCATATAAGTCCTTCACAAAAATTTTAAATTCATACTCTATTTTCAGTCTAGGTCTTATTATTTAACCTTTATTTAATCATTTAAAATCTTATAAATTCTCGGGTTTTCACAGTTTGTCCATCAAGGGAATCAGATTCCGATCTTTTTGATTGTGAATCCCACGATTCCTAGGCTCACATATGAGTAGCCAAAACCTGCACAGTTCAAATTTGTACAGAAACAGATAAATATCCCAAAATTGCCAGAATCAAGGATTCATTCAGTAAATCCTGATCCGCACGGCCAAAGCGTCTCGTTCCCACTAGATAGCGATCTAAGGGACGCGAGGTTGCTTTTGAAGTTGAAAATAGAAAGAAAGCTAGATTTAAGGAAATCTTAGCCATTCTAGCTTCCTGGTTCAGTTTGAAGGTTTTGAATCGTTTGAAAACTAGAATTAACGAGATTTAAATAAATCTAGTCCGCCTGCAGATATATCAGTGTCAATTCATATAAGATGAATATTTACAGCAGCAGTTGAATAGAAAGCGAATAAAGCAATATATATATATATATATATATATATACAAATATATATAAAAGCTGTAAATAGACTGGAATTGAAATATATATATATATATATATATATATATATATATATATATATTGACAAAAACGTAGTCAACCAAGACTGGGAAGAGGACCAGTGATGGTGAAGGTTGCTTATATATGTATATATATATATATATAATTAGTAAAAAGGCCACAGAATGATCCAGGGCGAACTGGAATGTAAATGTATAAAAAAGAAGTCAATCAGTGACTGGGGAGATCACCCAGTATGTTGAAGTGTGTAAAAAATAGTATAAAGGCCACGAAATAATCCAGGCCAGACTGAAATGTAAATTGCAGAAAAGTAGTCAACCAGTGACTGGGGAGATCATCCAGTATGGCGAAGTGTGCAAAAATAAGATAAAGGGCGATGAGGTTTCACGCCGGTGCCCAGACTGGATTGAAATATATATATATATATATATATATATATATATATATATATATTGAGAAATATAGTCAACGAAGACTGATACGAGGACCAATGATGGTGAAAATCGCTCCTATATGCGTAAATATATATAAAGCGATAAACTACCTCAGATTTGACATCCGGGCTTGACATAATTGAAATATTAGTATATATACAGTTAAATATATATAACAAAGGGCCAAACCCAGACTGGGAAGATAATCCAGTCCGATGAAGTTGCCAGAACGTGTGTGCTAGTGCATTGAAGCTGCTAGAGCTGACGGATCGTCAATCCGAGTTGTGAAAATGCCAGAAAATCAATTTATGTACAAAAATGTACTAAATTTTGACGAAAACGGCCACAGAACTAGGTTCCGGGCATTTTTAGAAAACTAAACTTAATGTGTAAGTGTATAAAAGTACGAAGAAGTAATATTCACTTTCTGATCGTGAAAATACTTACAATGGACTGCTACACGGGCTTTTTGCCAAATCATAGGCTCTATACGTCCAAATCTACCGGTTATTTTCTGATATATGGTAGTATATGGGTATATCTACGTGTTAGAGTGAAAATATTTGAGTTTGGAAGAGGTGTAAAAGTCAAAAAATTGAACTGCCAGTGCTTCGCTACGTTTTTGGATTTTTGAAAATGAGGGGGGTGACCTCATATTTATAGACCATGGACCCTCCACTCTACCTGCTACTACCGTAGGTAGAGGTGTGGCTCCCCTGGTGGGGCCCGCGGTGCCCGGTTCTGTCGTCTCGAAATACATGCACTTCGAACAACGCGCAGTCGAGGTCAAAACTTTCTAACTTTTGATCGGAGCGTCCGTTTGAGGCATGCGATACCTTTTCAGAAAGCCCTCGCCGAGAGTGTCGCAATGACATGTGATAAAACATTTTTTGGGTCCGAGAAGACGGGTTCATAACCAGGTCTTCTATTCCCCGCAGTTTGTCCGTTGAGCTATCTTGCGTCGTTTGCACTCGGGATCGTCGTTATGGTTAATTCTGACTTCGATGGCATCAATTCGGCTTGAGTTTGACCGAATCGACTGAGAGTTGATAAAATGATCATTTTGCCCCTCCCAGGGTGGTCCTTGGTGGATCTGGCTTTCCAAGGTTATCTCTGGGGCTAATTGCACTTCCCAGAATGACGCCGGGGCTGACTTGTATTTCCCGGGCTGAGACTGAGGATGACTTGACACATCCTAGGTTGATGTTAAGGTTGAACTGTACCTCCCGGGTTGATGCTGGGGCTAACTTGAAGGCCCGATATTGAGATCGGGGTTGATCGATACCTCCCAAGTTGATGTCGGGGCTGACTTGTACCTCTAGGATTGTCGCCAAGGCTGATTTGAAGGCCCGATATTGAGATCGGGGTTTAACTTGACGGCCCAATCGGAGATCAGGGTTGATTTGATAGCCCGATATTGAGATCGGAGCTGGATTGAAGGCCCGAATGGAGATCGGAGCTGGATTGAAGTTCCGATTGGATATCGGAGCTGTATTGACAGTCCGATTGGATATCGGAGCTGGATAGACTGTCCGATTAGAGATCAGAGCTGGATTGACGGTTCGATTGGAGATTGGAGCTAGATTGACGGTCCGATTGGAGATCAGAGCTGGATTGACTGTCCCATTGGAGATCGGAGCTGGATAGACGATCCGATTGGATATCGGAGCTGGATAGAAGGTCCGAGGGAGATCGAAGCTGGATTGACTGTTCAATTGTAGATCAGAGTTGGATAGACAGTTCGATTGGATATTAGAGCTGGATAGACGATCTGATTGGAGATCGGAGCTGGATAGACGGTCCGATTGGATATCAGAGCTGGATAGACGGTCCGATTGGAGATCAGAGCTGGACTGACGGTCCGATTGGAGATCGGAGTTAGACTGATGGTCCGATTGGAGATCGGAGCTGGATAGATGGTCCTATTGGATATCAGAGCTGGATTAATGGTCCGATTGGAGATCAAAGCTGGATAGACGGTCTGATTGGATATCGGAGCTGGATGGACGGTCTGATTGGAGATTGGAGCTAGTTAGACGATCCGATTGGAGATCAGAGCTAAATACAGGGCCCAATTGGTGATCGGAGCTGGTTAAAGGTCTGATTGGAGATCGGATATGGATTGACGATCCGATTGGAGATCGGACCTAGATAGACGGTCCGATTGGAGATCGGATCTGGATTGACTGTCTGATTGGAGAACGGAGCTGGATAGATGGTCTGATTGGAGATCGGAGCTGGATTAACGGTCCGATTGGAGATCGGAGCTGGATTGATGGTCTGATTGAAGATCGGAGCTGGATTGACTTTTCGATTAGATATCGGAGCTGGATAGACGGTCCGATTGGAAATCAGAGCTGGAGTACCGATATTGGGGATCGAATTTGGGTTTGCCGATATTGGGGATCAGATTTGGGTTTTCCAATATTAGGGATCAGATTTAGATTGGAAGCCTGGTATAGGTACCGGGGTTGGCTTGATTGACGATTTTGTCGCCCCACAGTGTTCGTATTAGGGTAAAAAAAATTCGAGTGTCTACAAATAGGACAAACAACACAAGAATTATTACAATCATGAGAAAACAAAGAAAAAATATAATTTATATGCTTAAGGACATTATCAGAAGCATGACCTAACCTATAATGTCATACATTGCTTGCATTAGAATTATTAACAGAGGATTTAGAAGAAAATAAGATAGCAGATTCATTTTGTTGTGTATGAGTAACAACTTTATTTGATGGAGCATGGAGTTCATACAAGCCTGCATTCTCTTTACCAAGTGCTAGAATTTTCATCATGTTCAGGTCTTGAAACAAACATTGATGTGGGAAAAACAAAACTTTGCAATTAGTATCTTTAGTTAATTTATTAATGGAGAGTAGGTTGTATTGGAAAGAGGGCACAAAAAAGACATTATGAATTAACAAATCAGGAGTTAAAACTACTGATCCCACTTGATTAACCATGATCTTGACTTATCTAGATAATGAAACATAAACAGGATGAGACAATTGTATAATGGAATGCATGATATTAAGATTGGAACACATATGATCTGTTGCACCTATGTCTATGATCCAAGAATGTGGGTTAATAGAAACTAAAAATATAAAATAAGTAGTTTGATCTGTAAGATGATCTTCAGGGGTTAAATGAGGTATACTTGCAGTATTCATTAATTGCATCATGTGATTCATTTGATTTTGAAGTTACTGAAACTGCTCATATGTAGGAGCATTTTGTGGCAGTAATGAATTATCCATTGGGTTCTCTCTGTATGATGTGATATTTAAATTTTCTCTTGGAGTATCCCTTTTTAAATTAGAATTTCCTATTGATTGATAATTGCCCTTAGCATGTCCTTTGGAAAAAGCTTAATTATTGTATTGAGTGTTGTGTGGAGAATAACTAGAATCAGTGAATCTTCTTTAATAGTTAGATTGACCGTAACCTGATTGTCCATAATCTCCTCCCTTCGTAATGAATTGATAATCAAATCTCCAAATTTCTTCTTTTCCTTGTTGGCCGGATTAGCAGGATGATTAGGAGGAAATCCCACAATCTGAAAACACTTGTCTATAGTGTGATTTCCCTTCCACAATTAGCACATCTTATTTTAACACTGATGCTCTGCTTGCATAATTGACGTACATCTTAGTGTTTTGAACAATTGAACTAGCCACAAATGTGTTACTTTCTTTAGGTATGTAACCTTATTTTATCCTTTCATCTTGTTTAAGCAAAAAGTAAGCATGATTAACATCTAGTAATGGTTGCATCATGAGAATTTGCCCCCTATTTGATGAGAAATTTTCATGTAAACCCATAAGGAATTGGAGTAACTTCCTTCTTACTTCTCTTTCTTCAAGTACCTGGTGTGCACCACATGTCCACTCAACTGCAGGTTCCATAGCTGTAAACTCATCCCAATATCCTTTTATCTTGTGAAAATACCACTCTATTGACTTATTTTCTTGTTCTAGAGAGTGTAAATCTCTCTATAACTGGTAAATTATATGCCCATCAATACTAGAAAATCTACCATAGTGGGCTGACGATCAGACGATCACATTCAACACTAGGTTTAACTATATTGATATCTTTCTCGATTATTTTACACCATATCAAATGATGCATATGAAATACATTTTGAAGATTTAAAATTATTTTTGTCTAGCTGAAGCAATTAGCATAGACATGTGAATAATAGCACTATTTTAAAAATTCATTGGTTCCATCATTGATCCAATGTTTTTCAAGAAAACAGAAGTGCAACATCAGCACGAAGTCAATAAATTTCGAAAAACTAGCAAAGCTAGGAGATTTAGAATATAAAAACTTTCTCCATCAATATAACTCTTTACTCCACCATTACTTAATCATCCTATCAATCTTAAACAACATCAATGCTTTCTATACCCAGTATAGTTCATCGAACTTACCACACTTTGGAAGTTCAGGAACTTGCCACAATAATATGAGTTTAAGAACTTGTCCTAGCAATACTTAGTCAAAGAACTGATCAGAGACTGTCCATATGCTTAGGGGTTCAAAAACATACATACGATTATGAGTCACGAACTCACCATAAGTATGAGTTTTAAGAACTTGCCTAACCTTAAGATCATCTAATGTAATCACTATTGACTCTAACTATCAAATATACTATGAGAAAAGAATCACCTCCTCGTCATATATATATCGATAGCGCGACACCAACCTTCCAACGATTATCAATATGATAAACCAAGTGTAAGCACAAAACCCTGCCCATACAAAGATTTGTACAACTCAGCCACAACATGAGTCCTCAGTTGAAAACCCACTTAACTCTATCTTACTTATAACTTCTTGCTCTATACTCGATACAGACTTATGTATCTCATCATTTATAACTCCTCGTGAGTTAATCTCGTACTATCTCATAGTACATTCTCGTTATAGTCTCAAATTATAACCATTCAATCATTACAGATCATCTGTCTTTTACAACTCTAAAAGATATCACGTCGTGATCTTATTCTATAATCATCTCCCTTATGATTCTTTCTTATCTCATTATCGTTTTGTTTTAAAACTTCTTATCTCTACCTATCATCATGTCATAACATGATTTCATTATGCTTTTAATCTTATAGACTTCGTCTATTCATCGTTATTCGTCATCTAGATCATTGGAGTTAGGCAACTCTTGGTTTTTATCTCTACATCTCTTCAAGATTCTTCTTTGAATCTTTTTGTTTATTAATCAATTCTCGTTCTTTAAGAATTTCTAATTCCATTCCTGTTGCTCAATATTTTATTCGAGTTTCATTCCTAATCTTCTTCTTATAATATTTCTAGGACTTAACTCATCCTATACTTCTACGTATGTGAAAAGAATCACATTTTCATTATACGTAACTTAAACTTAACTTCTTATTCTCTAAGGTCATAGCCTAAGGAACTCTTACCTAAGGTGTATAACCTACAGCTTTGATACCAACTGTAACGACCCCAAAATTCATACAATAATATTCTCCTTCTCAATCGTTAACAATACAACTTTAATCTCTCATTACATCATTATTCGATATTAAAAATCACTAAAAATGCGGAATATTTAAAACTTTTATAAACTTTCTTTCTATATTGCCCTGAATCGCAACCTTTACATTACATCTCTTCGATTCAAATCTATATCATGAATCGTCACAAAAAAATGACTATGCAAAGTCTTACATAATAAAATAATATCCATCTACATTGGATAACTCTACTTATAACTCAGCGACATATTTCATTCAAAGCATTAACTACAATTTCAAATTGAACATAACTAATATTCTTAAACATTGATCTCTATAAATCACTTAACATGAATCTTTACCTTGCATCCTTGACCTGCAAAAATGGTTATTTGCAAGAGTGAGCTCGACAGCTCAGCAAGTTCTAACAGTTTTCATGCATATCACATAATAAACATGCTCAACATAAATCTCATAATAATTAAAGTAACATGGCATACATGCTTTAATTCACATAACAAATATAAAGATTGAGTTCCTTACTCAATCAACATTATTTAACCAAACAGTATAGTCATAAATTGACTTTAACATTTCATAATTATAACATGTATAACATATCATGCAATTTAAAACAGTTCATCAAATTCACGTAGACAAGTAGGAACCGAAAGACTTGCCTGGCTCGTGGATTACCAATTGCCGAAAAACTTCTTAATATAATCTGCTTTATGATCCTACATAACGTATCACCATACGCATCAATTATTAGTCACTTAGCAACGCTTATCAAACGTCTAAGTAAATTCTAATTTACACTTTCTAATTTACACTTCGTAATTCTCTTCCATTCTCTCGTTTGACACTTGCTGTCAAAACATATGTATAATTAACGATATAAGTTAATTATTACATAGCTAATCTTCATTGTTAGTTAACCAATTTAGGTTAACTCATTTCTCATTAACTAATAAGTTAATAATTAATCACCACGTAATTTAATCACCTCACATAATCATGTTACATTTCACATAATTAATCAATTATAATTACATCTTACGTCAATCAAATTACATTTCAAGTTAAACATAATTATATTTACTAACATTCATGTTTTATAACTTAGAACAACATCTATTATCGTCGACAGCACTATACTTGCGTATGTGCATGTCCGACGCCCTTCGATTGCCTCCGAATACGCATCAGTCACAAAGATGACCATGTTGACCCTTTCTAACGACCTCAAATCAAAAAAGTTAAAGAACAGAAGTTGTAGGTCTACTCGTGCTCGTTCCGAATCATCTTGAATCACCTCAATTGGAGTTCGTATGAAATAGTTATGGCCGTTTTACTAACGGATGTCAAAACAGTTTCGCATTACAATAACTAAACTACCCCGGGCAGCAAGGGTACCCGCTGGGGCGGGTCCCACAGGGCAAAAATACCCGCTGGGGCGGGTCCAAAGGCTGGTGGAGGGGCTGGTTCGCGAACTGGTGGAGAAATAAGCCAATTTGGCTTATTCCGTCACACCGAATTCGAATTTTCCCAACATGACAAACATGAAACATGTGACAAACATTATTTTAAGCTTATTAACATGCTCATAACATAAAAATTTCATATAAACACATAATCACAACCAAGATTTCATGGAATTCGAAGAAAAACACAATTTTAAGCGTTCTTGACGAAAATTGCTAATACGAATTTATTTTTCATCCAATTCAAGTGATTCCAATTGTAATCACTTCTATTCTTAACATACTAACATAATACTTGATCAATTTTAACAATAACTCATAATCAACATCAATTTGATAGTTTCAAAAGCTATTTTTCAGAAATTAGTTCACATAAAATCACTTTGAACCCCGTTCTTCTTGTTTATCAAAATTTCATGAATTAAATTGTTAAAACAACCATATAACTCATATATAATCATGGTATATCACATATTACATATAACTTCATGTTTTCATCAATTCCTTTGATAATTTAAGGACTATTTTCAAGATAACTTCATGATAAAACACTATGAACATGATTTCTCCATGTCATCCTATCTTTGTGAATTAAAACACTTATATAACTATAAAATCATATGTAACATATATACACACACACACACACACACACACACATATATATATATATATATATATATGTACACACCCGTACATATATCAAAATCAAGAGCTTTCACACAAGACTTTACAAGAGAACTCTAAAATCATGAAAACATAGAAGAACATAGTTTAAAACTTGTTTTTACAACAATTGATTTTGAAAACCCTTTCATGGCATACAATTACCTATGAAAACATATGAACATCATAGATACATATAAATTCATGATTATGAAAACCTAATTTGATAAAGAAGAATTACAACACATAAGAGTTGAGTACAAGGGTTAGGGTATAACCTTACTAGTTTTAATTAAAGAGAAGAGATGATGAAGATGATGATCCTCTCTTTCCTTCTCAAGCTTTTCTTCCTCTTCTCTCTTCTTCTTCTCTAACAATTCTCTCTAACTCTCTTCTTCTTTTTCTTTCTTTGTTTTGACTTAGGCTTTTAAAAACTAATGTATCTTTTAACTTAGCATATATTATACAATATACAATATACAATATACATATATAATATATATGTAACTTATTTTATTAATATAGCTAATAAATAATATACTAATTGCTATACTAACTACCACTTATTACATAGGTTACAAAATTTGAAAAGCCCAAGGCCATGTTTGGCAAAACCACATTATTTTTAAAAACTAACTTCTTGAGCTTAAGGCATAGTTTGGAAGAAATAAGATTAAACAAGTACAAAGGCCTTGTTTGGTAACACTCATCATTTTAAAAACAGGTTTTTAGTAGTTAAGGCCTTGTTTGGTTAAAATAGGTTTAAAACAAAAATAAGGGCCTTGTTTGGGAAAACAGTTTTTAAAACTCTTTTAACTCTTTTAATAAATCCTTTTAACACATACTTTTTAATGTTATCCTTTAACTAATTAAAACTCAACATTCTAATTTAATTAATTAAAAGTCTAACATCAATTAATCACATAAAATTGTCAAATAATTATAATTACTCGCTAATTATAATTTCATGTAACAATTATCATATCACTATATCTAATTTAATTATCTCAATTAAATTAGAACTATAACATAAAATTATTACATGTTAATTAAATTAAATATTAAATAATCATTTAATTAATATAATACACTTAATTACATTACTCCATATTAATCACATAATCTCAATAAATAATTTAATTAAAATATTTATTTACTTCAATAAATATTAAAATTAACATTTAAATTATCTTCACACCAAATCACATATTTCACAATATATAACACATATACACATACTCGTACTTAAACATCTTAAAATAAGAATTTTATTTATTAAATTCTCATTTATTAATTCTTAAAAATCTGGGATGTCACATCACTTGTATGAAGATACAGAGGATGATACACTGAATTCAACGGTGAGTTCAAATCATTTACCTGATTCAAAAATGCCTGATCGGCTTGATTATGAGATGGAAGAAGTGGACTGCTCTGATTTTTATGCTGATTTTGTTGTTGATTTTGATTATTTCCACTGGATGATGCTACCATAGCTGTGTAAGAAGTCAGTCGTCTAGGGTTTTATGTTCGGTAAAATGATGAAGAAGATGCCAAAATTGATAGAAATTTGAGATGTTTTTGAGATTTGTAAGAAATAACTACAATCACAAATGTGAAACCGAATCTCTAGCTTTGATACCATATTAACTGAAAGGAAATCATGTATTAGCAGACAGAAAGAAGAACAATTATGTATTGCTTAGAAATAAAGCTTTCTCAGAGAAAAAATCTCTAGTCTCGTTATTTTTACCAGACTCACTATCTAATGTATTTATACAATATATAACCATAGTTCTAATTGAACACAACTATCCTAATCACCACTCCCGTTCTCTCAAGACAAGTGTTATTGTACTAATCCTAATGTATTAAGTCCATGCTAGAAATATGTTTAAGACCTTGTGCTAGTTTGTGCTGGAGCTGAGTATATTTTGGTTGTGCTATTTTGTGCTGCATCTGCTGTTGCTTTGAAAACTTATTGACACTAGCAGCTAATGTAGTACCTACAATAGTTAGTTTCTTAAATATCATTGACGCTTTTTTGGTCATTCTCTTCTATCTATTTTTTCCAAGAGTAAGCTCTGCCATCTTTCTCTCTCTTCATCGTCTGGAAATCTGAAATGGCTGAGAAATCGATAAAATAGAATATTATGGTCATTTTAGAAGAAGGTTTAGGATAATTTTGTCTATAAATTTTTATTCCCAAATGATGGGGATTATAATACATGGTTGAACATAGTACGAAATAATTCTCTATATTAAGCTATTTTATAATTCCTGAACTAATAATCTTAAGTCCAAATTTAAAAATAAATAAGACACTTAAGATTAATAGTTATATCTCAAGTCTAATCCTTTCAAACAAACATAACATAAGAGTTGAATTGGCTCAGGAAATCACCATAACCATTGTCACTCTCGGTTTCATAGAATTAGAAATTACTGAAGGCAAACAATTGTCTTACGAACATGGTAACAACAATTAAATAATAGAACTAACATGGTATGGTAAGTCTTTATATAATTTTATTTCCCAAAATAAATAATATTTTAATATTCCTAAAATTAGGTTTTACAATTTTAATATTAAAATATCAATAGTATTGATGAATATGAGATGTCAAAATAAGAAAAAATTGGAAATTACCCAATAAATTCAAAGATCAGGCCAAAAATAATAGAATAAAATAAATGAAAATTTCAAAGACATTATTATTCTCATTACAAAATAAAAATATAATGTCATAGATTACCAACATTTTTATTATTAACATGTATACTATGTACTTATATGAAAGCCCAATGTTCTATAAATTAATATAATTGTCCATATGTTTTTTTTGAAATAGGTCGATTTGGATCATGATCCGTATTATTGGATCAAGTGGATAATGGGGTAGATCAATGATCCATTACTCTGATCTATTATCACACTTGACAGATCATATTGTATCAAATCATGATTTTCTCTGATTTGACCCATTAACAAGCTTATGAAGAGATTATTCTTTTTTTTGTTATTGCAGGTTGCACGTGTACATAGAATCCAACTCAAGACAAGGTCGCTTGTACCTTAAGAATATAGAATCCAACACTAGACAAGCCCAAAAAAGGAATGACCCTATGACCTTGAATAGCTAGTAAACCACGAGCAATATTTTGACCCAATTGAGAAGTGACTAGTAATTAATAATGGATAACTTTGACCCTTAATAAGTGGACTACAAGTGGGGTATGAATATAAAATAAGAAGAGTGTTTAGGTAGCCCAAAGAAATACTCGCTTTGATACCATTTGATTTATAAAAATTGACTAAGAGAAGAATTAGCCCAAGTCATTATATACCTCACATACTAATTCAAAAGTATCGTGGGAGTTATATATATATATAAGGGAATGATCCATAACATGTATTTGCTAGGGATTCTTATAGGGCATATTTTAAGACCCTGACTTTTATGAAATAAAGTTTAATTTAATTTATAATTATTATTTTAAAAACTCTAAAATGTTAAATGGATAAATGGTCAAACGAAAAATTAAACTGATAAGTGAGTAAATAAAAGAGAGGAATTAAATTTTTGGAATGGTGGGCCATGAGGGTGGCGGCTAATGCTGATAATTGAGGAGAAGATGCTGAAATAATTTTCTCCAACTTCCCAAATTCTTTTCTCTAATTTCATACCAAACCTTTCTTTGATTGGTGGATTCTATTTTGGTGGGACAAGAGATGTTGGCAAGCACTAGCACTTTATCTCCTCATTTTTTTTATTCCGACACTGCACTCCCGTAGAGAAAGGGAGGAATGGAAGAGAAGGAAAGAAAGAAGAAAGAAGAGGAAACTAAGGAAAGTATATATCTAAACTCTAATCTAAATATTTTGATTTTAATATAGATGTTAATTTTTATGGATTTTTTATGAAGATGACATGTTTATGCTTGTTTGTGATAGATTAAACTTGCATAAACATGAATCAAATGAGAGAAATCAAGAAATCAAATGAAAAATGAAATATGAAAATTTCAAAAAAGTTAGTTTGCTACCATATTTTTGTAAAATTCATAACTCTTTGTGTATAATGAATTAGGAGATGAGCCTTATATCAAAAGAAAATCCTGAAAGTAAGCTAAACACAAAAATTAGAATCACCCAAAAATTTCTTGTGGATTTTTTTGTGGTGGATGTTTGAATGAAACTGGTGAGAAGGACTTATAGTCTGCTAAAATATGAAAAATCAGTTTTCTTAAGCTCTATTGCGTGAGTTATAATTCGTAATCCAACCGTTAGATCGTTGTATTTTTGAATATGTTATACATATATAAGTTGAGTATATGTCCTCAAATTTTGAAACGTTAAAGATTAACGTATGATTTGTTATGAATTTTAAGAGGTGACTGATTCAGAATTTTTGTAGCAGAATTTTAAGCAACATGCTCTAATGATTAAAAATGTATAACTTAATGCTTTTAAATTTGATTTGGGTGATTTTTTAGGCTAAAGTGGAGTATTTGAAGTCTAGTTGCTGTTAAAATTAATAATTTTGACAAATAAGTTTAGTTAATGGTTGTAATACCATAATAGTGGACTGACGTTTTATAAATAAATTATCATATATGAGTTTTTAGATTTCTCAAGTTTTATTATCCACTTCTAAGTTTTGGAATATGAATAATGATTTTATGCGATAAATAAAGGCACATTGAATTAAAATGAATTTTATAGCTGGTTTATATTTTAATTGAGATAAATATATTTTTGTGTTGACCCCAACTTTTAATAGAATTTAAATTATTTATAATAAGGTGTTGATTTAATTAATGTTATAGTTATGAGTGTTATGTGCAAATTATATGAAGTATACAGTTGTCGAAAAATATTCGTTTGGTCGACAAATATTTTTTTTGTCGGGGAATATTCGTACGACGGCGTCGAAATAACCAATCATCGGTAGGCTCCACAACGGAATAACTGTCGGATATAAAAAGCGACAGAAATAACCTTTTTAAAAATTGATGGCAGAACTCTTTACCGTTAACTGTTGAAATACCCGGTGATAAAAGTATAATAAATTGCGTTATTCCACAGTAGTACGCGATATTGCACATTAACACATGGTATTGCATAGTATCTTTGATTATTAATTCTTACGTAAGAAGTCACTCAGTATTTCATTCAATAATTGCCACAGTAGTTACTGCATAGTATCTCATATTATTGATTCAATAACTGTTATAGTGATAATTACATGTTATTTCATATTATTGACTCAATAATTATCACTGTAACAGCTGAACGATATTTCATATTATTAAATCAATAATTGACATGGCATAGTAACTCATATTATTTGATATGATATAATTAGACCAGTTGATAGTATTGTGAGTCTATGTTAATAATTTTGAATAATTGTTGAAAGATTAAAAAGATGTTACTAATTGATGAATAAAAGGTGTTGATAAAAGATAAGTATGATATGCAGATGTTTGTTCAATTATCTTCTTTTTACAAAAGTAAGTTTAGCAGGACTTACCGACACTCTACTTTTCTTAAAGTTGTATGGACCACAACTCTATTATTAAAACAAATTTTATCAAAACGTGTACAAGTTGGTTTAATTTCCTCCGTGGGACCACAAATTTCAGTACAATTATTTTTATATAGCTTATTTGGTTATTTTGTCAAAATGTGTGTGCTAATTGTTTCCTCAATTTTTAGTATAAATAGGTTGCTCGGTTGAGCAACTAAACACACACCATGGCTACACCAAAAATATAAAATTTCTACTACAATATTGTGAGTATTTTTTTGAGTGTAAGGTTACTTCAAGTGTTGATAAAGAGTGCAAGCATTGTTTAAGTTGATCAATTTCATAGAAAGCAGAATCTAGTCACATGCTATGGTAGTGTAGCTTGGTCGAGCGAGGATAACATGGGAATAGGGTGATGGTCCGAGACTGCTGAAGTTTCTCAATACATTATAAAACAGTGTGGCAATAATTATACTGAGGACTTAAAATATGTGTCGTACTTTATACGTCATTTAATAATTGATTTTGGTGAACTAAATAGAGTGATGCGAATCCGAATTTGGAAGCATAAAAAATGCACCACATTAGAATGAGGAGGACAGAAATCTTCCCGTGTTCCTTTGAGGACTTGAAATATTTGTTGTTGTATTTTATATGACATTGTAATAATTTGGGTGTGAATATTGTCTTACTATACATGGTACATTATTTGTATTAAACACTCATGGTATATGTTTTACCGTATTTTGCACGACTGTTTAATAGTTGTCCTGAATGAATCTTCTATAATAACCTGCTAATCCAAGAAAACTTCTTACTTCCAACGGTGTTTTCGGCTGATCGGGATCCACCGAAATTTCGTCCTTATCAATCACGTGTCCGAGAAATTGCACCCCTTTAATCCAGAATTCATATTTCGAGAATTTGGCGTATAACTTCTCTCTTCTCAACACCTCCAATGTCAACTTCAAATGCTTAACATGCTCTTCTTTGGTCTTAGAATATACCAATATATCGTCAATAAAGACCACCACAAATTTGTCCAAAAATGGCTTGAACATTCCAGTCATTAGGCCCATAAATGCTGCAGGCGCATTCGTTAGACCAAATAACATAACCAAAAATTCGTAGTGACCATATCGCGTCCTAAATGCTGTATTCGGGACATCTTCTAGCCTCACTTTCAGCTGTTGATAACCACTTCTCAGGTCTATCTTTGAGAAATATCTTGCTCCCTTTAATTGATCAAACAGATCGTTAATCCTTGGCAACGGATACCTGTTCTTTATGGTAACCTTGTTCAATTCTCTATAATAGATGTAGAGCCGCATCGTACCATCCTTCTTTTTAACGAATAACATCGGCGCTCCCCACGGCGATACGCTCGGTTGAATATATTTCTTGTCCAGTAACTCTTGTAGCTGAACCATCAATTCTTTCATTTCTACCGGAGCCATCCGGTATGGTGCTTTCGATATTGGAGCCGTTCCTAGCACCAAATCAATCACAAAATCTACTTTCCTATCCGGCGAAAGTCCTGGTAGATTGTCCAGAAACACATCCATGAAGTCCCTTACAACTGGTATTTCCTCTAACTTTGGATTCTCTTTACAACTATCGACTATGTAGGCTAAATATCCCACACAGCCTTGTCTTAATAACTTCCTGGCTTGCAACATCGTCAGACAACTCGCTTGTCTAGGTGACTTGCTACCATAAAACACAACCTTTGACGGGGTCATAAGGTTAATACATTTCTTCTGGAAATCAATTACGGCCCCATAATTAAATAGCCAATCCATTCCCAGAATAACGTCAAATTCCCCAAGTTTAATCGGGATAAGATCTACATTCATAACGTTACCCTTAATATCAACTCTACAGTTCTTGTGTATATACCTAACAGGAATCACTTCCCTATTCGCAATCTCGATGTTCATAGGGATTTCTAATTCGTCCTTATGCAATTCTAAGTTCTTTGCAAAGTTATTGGATATAAATGAACAAGTAGCACCCGAATCAAATAAAACATAAGCATTGACTTTATTGATCGGAATGATACTTGACACCACATCACGAGACTGCACAGCATCCTGAAAGGTCATATTGAATGTCCTTGCAGATGGTCGATTTGTCAAAGTCGGTCCTGTAATAGTAAGAGGGTTTCCACTGCTATTTCCCTTGTTTCCACCTGACCCTGCCCCTCTAGATGCCTTCTTGGGACAGTCTCTAGCCAAGTGATCCTTTGCCCCACATATGTAGCAGGCACCCTTCTTAGGGTTAGGGCAGTTAGGTGATATGTGTCCTTCCTGACCATAATTATAGCAAACTCTTTTCCCTTCATGCAGACTCCCAAGTGAGTCTTTCCACAGGTTGGGCATGATTCTATCTTTTTTTTTCTGACTCCCTTGCTGATTTACGGATGACGGGTTGTCATTCCACCTTCGTTTATGATTATTGGTTCCTCCCGTGTTACTGCCACTAGCCTTATTATTTCCTTCACTTTCATTCTTTTTCTTCTTCTGATCCTGATTGTACTTGGTCACCGCTTCTCTTCCACCTTCAGCGAGGATGGCCTTCTCCAAAACTCCAGCAAAAGTGTTTAATTGGAACATTGACACTTTGCTATACAACCAGGGTTTCAGTCCTTGCTCAAATCACCTAGCCTTTCTTTCATCAGTATGCACCTGATATTGGGCAAACCTAGCCAATTCATTAAACTTTGTCGCGTAGTCAGGCACATATATACTACCCTGTTTCAACTCTAGAAACTACACCTCCATTTGATTCTAGGACCTGGTCGAGAAATACATCTCAAAAAATATTTCCTTAAACCTTTCCCAGGTTATTATACCTTCTCCTCCCCTGACCTTATTTGCCTGCCACCAGTAGCTGGCTTCCGATTTTAACATGAATGTCGCGTAAACGGTCTTCTGGTCATCCCTAACTCGGGCAACCTCAAAAACTTTCTCCATCTCTATAACCCAAGTCTGTGCTTTTATCGGGTTTGTGGAGCCTTTAAACTCCGACGGTCCCACTGCCTTAAAGTCTTTAAATAAGGTGTTCAGTGGAGCTTGAGGCTGATTATTCATCGCTCCAGCTAACAGATTTACCAACTGCTGAACGGGGTCGCATTGGCATCATTGTTGTTATTATTATTCGTTGACCCTTCTTGGGCTTGTCGACGATTTTGTCTCCTTCTTGGCGGCATATTTTTGTTAAGATATACGCTCATTAGATCTTTATTCAATCTCTTAAATACTTAAGACTTAACTCAAATATTTAACATAATCACTTTAACTCATATCATCTCAAATAAACTTTGATATTTTATTAAAATAAATTTTTTTAACATAGTACGATAGCATTTCTGCCATTTACATCAACTATCCCGAGATAACAGATCTTCAGGATTTAAATCATCAGAATATTCCTTTGTTTATAATCACATCAGAATTTACATTATTAACTATCAGTTAAGCATTCACATAATCATATTGTCCCATCACGGCCTGCTAAGACGTCGGACATCTTCGCTACGCTCCTCCTCCATTATGCGGGACATAGTCCTACGATCTAACATATACCCAGGCAGTCCCTCGAACTGAATTGGATATCTCATAACTCGGTCCTGGGCCTCATCAATGGCGCTCAGAAACGTGTAGCACGTCTCTGCAACCTTAACTTTCTTTGCACGCGCCTCATCCTTTGCCAGATCTGCACGTCGTGCATTGCTTACCCAAGCTTCTTCTACTATGGCCAGACTTTCTGATTTCTCTTTTATCTCATTCTTCAACCTTTCTATCTCCTCTGACTTTTGCTCACTTTGGCCCCTCTCATGAACCAAGTCCCACTCCACATGTCCAAGACGTTTGTGGAGTGTCTTAACCTCACCATCCTTTTGCTCGATGGTAAACCGTTGAGTGACTGTCTGCTCCCTCAACTCCTGAATCATATCTCGTAACTCTATGTTGCGATCATATAATAAATCGTACATATCAGCGCTGACAGAGTTCGGTGGAAACTCCTCAAGGTCTTCCTCTTCCTCCTCCTTGGCTGCCTCTGTCGGGATCTCAAACTCCTCAGGGTCCTCCTCTGAGTCAATCTCTGGCTCATGCTCCCGACCAATGACTGTGATCAACGGAGTTGGCTCTGGCTGTACTAACTGCTCCTAGACTATATGTATATCTCGGGGCTCCTCATCTCTAGTCTCTAAGGGTACAATATCCCTGGGCTGACTAGCTCCTCCAGTATCTGACATCCTGACAAATTAAGTTTTAAGTCTTAGTTATTAAGTGATATTAATCGATACTCAAGCAAGTATATAATTATAAGCACATAACACATAAGGTAATTTTATTATCTTTCTTAGAACTCAACAAGAGTTATCATTTCTATGTCCTCGAAGGCTACTATCCTAAGGTTTCCCCCCACCTAAGGTTCATAACCTACGGCTTTGATGCTAACTTGTGACACCCCCAAATCCGGTATCTTAATTTTCACAGGATTTGGTGTTCACTATTCAAATATCATAAGACTATCTACCCATAATAATATAAATTCATTAAATAGATAAATAATCCATCATCTTACATCATCTGAAATAATAATACATAATAAATCCCAGGTCATACTTAACCTTAAATCTCTGTTGCGGAAATGTAAATAAATAAGTCTTTAATCATTACACATAGGTCTTGAACTTTAATATTTTCAATAACATCACAAGTCTTCAACATTTGTTAGCTTTTTCTTTGCCCTTGCTACTAGAAGGTTCATCACATTGTTCATTCTTAGCTGCAATGTTATTATGCAAGAGTGAGCACGAATGCCCGCAAGTATAAAAATTTGACAATAATAACATACGAGTGAAATTAAAGAAATCAGAATAACAGAAAGCTCAACTTTTGAATCAGGAATAGTAATCGAGAAATAAATTACATCTGAGGGTCATAATACCTTGAACTATGTCCTATGTCAAGTATATTAACCTTTAACCTTTAACAGTCATAAGACTATAGACTTTACTTCGTACTTAGGGAGATCAGCCCTTCATACCGATACTGTGCACAATACCTCAACGCTTAAAGCATCATCAATTCCCCTTTAAAAAGGGTTGTTCATCTCAGTTTGACATCAGAGTCCGCACCAAATAAAGTTTGGTTTGGCTAACTTAATAATAGTTCTGGAATTTAGAACGCTCATAAACTATGGACTAGTCGAATCATATAAAGGTTCGCTAGTCTTAAAGGATTCAACAATATAAGATATTCAATTTGAATAATAACTTCTCAAGGGTATACAATCGAATAAGTATTGTATACTGAAATGATACTTTTAAAAGAACCATAACATCTCATATGACTTTCTGAGCTTGAGTAATCAAGAATAAGATTTTACTTGATATAGAATTTAAGTCTATAACTTGCTTAATATAAAAGTAAGGGTTAGAAACTTGCTCAAATGTAAAGATTTGAGTTTAGAAAACTTGTCTCATGCACAAGCTACAATTATAACTCACCTCTTTAATTACTCTTACCTATCAACACATTCACAATATTAATTAATCACATGTTCGATATGCTTATCAATTCATAACTGTGTTCTCCAAACTCATTATTAGATTTGTCAAATAATGGTTTACGTTGATTAATTAACTTATTAATTCATTGCATAACTTAAGTTATTAATCTTGTATTAACATCTTATCACATACATAACATGTCTTCATGTTTATTAGATTTAAAACACATTACTCAAAAATTCAACACTTAGAATTTTTTCTAAATTTCTAGGCGGGAGCGGCCGCGCGGCAATAACACTTGGGAACGGCGTAGCGGCGCAGCTACGATTTCCCAGAATCTGCAGTTCGCGAACGAACACAGAAACTTAGCCATTTTCTCCCAATTAATACCAATATATTGATTTATAATGTTACCCATGAAGTATAAACTTCATAGGAACATCACAAATTACTACTAACATGTTTCCAACCTTTTAACCCATGTAATTACACAAATTAAAACCATCAATTTCACTGTTCTTCATAAATTTTATAAAGTTTAATGAAAAACATAAAATTTCTCATTACGGATTCGTTACTACAACGAATCCACTCATTCCAATTCTATTTTCTTTGTTTTAACATGCACAATCATATTCATTTGTCAATTTTAATACAAACGTATGATTCAAACATTAATTTAACCCATATGGGTTATTCTCACAACATTTATACTCTTTCTTTTCAAGAAACCCAATTCTTAAACAAAATTACATGGTGTGATCAGTGTAAATCATGTATTTATGATTCAACACATAATACTAACATATATGATTACATATATGATCATATCTTGGTTTAATTTTCCAAAATAATACTTAATAGAGAAATTATGAACATATGTTAAATAAAACTCTATGATTTTCCAAAAACCCAATTAAGGCCTAATTATACAATTTTGATCTTTTTAAATCATTCATATCAAGTATAAAACATGATTTAAACATAGACCCATATAGATAAAGCCATATCATAACCCAATTATGAAACCCATTTTTTTACAGAACTTTAAAATACGTATATGAAAAACTTTGAGAAAATTATATTTTAAAAACTAAAAAGGAAGATTACCCTTAGTAGTGAAGATGAAACAATCACAAATAATATCAATGATCTCTCAATCTCTCAACTTTCCTTCTTCTCTCTCAATTTTCTCTGATATTTTTCTCTCTGAACTTTTCCTCTTAACTTTCTTTCTCTGACTTGAACAAATGAAAACAAAATACACCTAATACACTAATATACGTATATATTATATCCGTTGAATTAAATAACTGCTAACTCCCACAAGGGCCTTGTTTGGCTAGCACCTTAACTCTTCCTTTTCATTTATTTTAATAAAACTCTTATAATATAGTTAATAGTCACACTACTAACTAACTAATTAATTTTATTTAAATCAATTAAATAAAATATAATAACTTTACATTAATTCACATTGTCACATAATTAATAAGTTTATTTATTATTTATGTCAATTCATTAATTCTTTAATTAATTATTAAATTAATTAAAGTATCATTATGCTTATTTAATTGCTTCATTTGATCCAATAAACTCAATTAAATATATACTTTGAACTGTAAACTTACTACACATTAATTTAATTCATATAACACATATAATTAAATTAATCTATCACAATCTTATGAATTAATTATTTAACTCAATAATTAAATCATAGAAAATATTTATTTATTTCAATAAATATTCAAAGAACTATACAAAATTCTCGTTCGTCACAGATGTTGTGCAGTCAAAGGATGTGGTGTCAGGTATTATTCCGGTCAATAGTATTAATACTTAAGTATTATTTGATTCGGGTGCTATTTGTTCGTTCATATCTGATGACTTTGCTAAGACTTTAGACTTACCTAAAGAGGAATTAGTTTACCCCTTTAACATAGAGATTGCGAATAGGGAGGTTATTCCTGTTAGGTTTGTTTACAAGAACAATAGATTGTATATTAAGGGTCATGAATTGATGGTAGATTTGATTCCGATAAAACTTGGGAAGTTTGATGTGATACTGGGTATGGATTGGTTGTTCAACCATGAAGCGATAATTGATTGTCAGAGAAAGTCTGTGAACCTTACGACTCCGTCGAAGGTAGTATTTTATGGTAGCAAATAGCCTAGACAAGCGAGTTATCTGACGATTATGTAAGCCAATAAGTTATTAAAGCAAGGTTGTGTAGGGTATTTAGCCTACATAGTAGATACTCGTAAGGAGAGTCCGAAGATAGAAGAGATATCAGTAGTTAGGGAGTTTGTGGACGTACTTCCGAATGATTTGCCATGACTTCTGCCAGATAAAGAGATAGAGTTTGTGATAGGCTTAGCACCGGGGACTGCTCTGATATCGAAAGCCCGGTACCGAATGGCTCCAGTCGAGATGAAGGAGTTGATGGTTCAACTGCAAGAATTGCTGGACAAGACGTATATTCAGCAGAGCGTTTCACCGTGGGGAGCGCCAGTACTGTTCGTCAAGAAGAATGATGGATCGATGCGGCTATGAATAGATTATAGGGAGTTGAACAAAGTCACGATCAAGAATAGGTATCCTTTATCTAGGATTGATGACTTGTTCGATCAACTGAAAGGTGCTAGATACTTCTCGAAAATAGATTTCAGAAGTGGATATCATCAGTTGAAGGTAAGAAGAGAGGATATACCGAAGATGGCTTTTAGAACTCAGGATGGGCATTACGAGTTCTTAGTGATGTCATTTGGTCTAACGAATGCACTAGCTGCATTTATGGACTTAATGAATAGGGTGTTTAAGCCATTCCTAGATAATTCGTAGTGTTGTTCATAGATGACATTTTGGTCTATTCCAAAACTAAGGAGGAACACACTGAACATTTGAGGCTGACGTTGGAATCACTAAGACCGGAGAAGCTATACGCGAAATTCTCAAAGTGCAAATTCTGGTTAGAACATGTGCAATTTCTTGGCCACGTGATTGACAAAGATGGGATTTCAGTAGATCCATCGAAGGTTAAAGCTGTAATGAATTGGGATCAACCGAAGACACCGTTAGAGGTGAGGAGTTTCTTAGGATTGACAGGTTAATATAAGAGATTTATTCAAGACTTTTCCGAAATTGCAACTCCGTTGACAAATTTGACTCGAAAAACGGTTAAGTTTGTTTGGACAGAAAAGTGTGAGGAATGTTTCCAGGAACTGAAGAAGAGATTGAGTACTGCATCTGTGTTGTCATTTTCGGATAGTACAGGAAATTTTGTGGTATACAGTGATGCTTCACATAAAAGATTAGGTTGTGTGCTGATGCAGAACGGCAAAGTCATTGCTTATGCATCACGTCAACTGAAGAATTATGAGAAAGGGTATCCGACCTATAACTTGGAATTGGCGGCAATAGTGTTTGCTCTGAAGATTTGGAGACACTACCTTTATGGAGAAAAGTGTGAGATATACACAGATTATAAGAGTCTGAAGTATATCTTTACACATAAAGATTTTAACATGAACCAAAGGAGATGGTTGGAACTTATCAAGGACTACGATTGTGAGATTCTTTACCATCCGGGTAAAGCAAATGTTGTTGCCGACGCCTTAAGTAGAAAGGGTCGAGAGAAGTTAATGTTATTAAATGCTCAAGAACAGTTGGTAAATGTGATGGCTAAATTAGAGCTTGAAGTTAAGTGTCCAAAGGAAGCAGATGAGAAGTTATTCCAAGTAACTATTTTTTCTACCTTGGTGGACAAGGTGAAAGAAGCACAACTGCACGATGAGCAGTGTGAGAAGATCCGGAAGAGGGTAACAGATAGTGAAGAGATAAAATTCAAGATTGATAACGATGGACTGCTACGATTCGAATGGATAATCTGGGTACTGCCAGTACCAGAAGTCAATGAGGAAATTTTAGGCGACGCCCACAATTCGAGATATTCGATTCACCCCGGGAGTACGAAGATGTACCAAGATCTCAGAGAGCATTTTTGGTGGCCGAATATGAAGAGAGACGTTGCTGAATGCATTGCGAAATATTTAACGTGTCAGAAAGTCAAAGCAGAACACTAGAGACCAAGTGGATTGCTGCAACCGCTAAAGATTCCAGAATGGAAGTGGGAACATATCACGATGGATTTCTTGGTTGGTCTACCAACGACTCAGAAAGGCTATGATGCAGTATGGGTTATAGTGGATCGACTAACGAAGTCAGCACATTTCTTATCGATCAAGATTAGATACAACTTCGATCAATTAGCGAAGCTTTATGTTAAGGAAATTATTTCTAGACACGGTGTTTCAGTATCGATTGTGTCCGACAGGGATTCGCGTTTCACGTCGAATTTCTAGAAGCGATTACATGAATGTTTGGGAATGCAATTGCGAATAAGTACGGTGTACCATGCTCAGACTAATGGCTAGAGCGAGAGAACAATTCAGACTTTAGAAGATATGTTAAGAGCTTGTGTTATGGACTTCAAAGGAAGCTGGGATGATCATCTACCGTTGGTGGAGTTCGCCTACAACAACAGTTACCATGCAAGTATTGCCATGCCGCCATACGAAGCATTGTACGACAGGAAATGTAGGACTCCATTGTGCTGGGATGAGGTCGATGAACGACATCTGTTGGGACCAGAATTGGTGCAACAAAATGCTGAGATCGTCAAGATAATCAGAATAAGATTAGTTGCTGCTCAAGACAGACAAAAGAAGTATTTCGATCATCATCAACAGAATCAAGAGTTTGGAGTAGGAAGCTTCATTTTCCTGAAGGTATCTCCCTTGAAGGGGAAGATTCGATTTTCCAAGAAGGGGAAGCCAAGTCCCCGATTCATTGGACCTTTTGAGATATTGCGAAGGGTTGGCGAGGTTGCTTACGAGGTTGTGTTACCTCCGGAGCTAGATAATATACATAACATTTTTCGTATTTCTGTGTTGTGACCTTACAAACACGACTACAAGCATGTGATAGAGTATGTGCCTTTACAGTTTGATAAAGACTTAACTTATGAAGAGGTTTCTGTTCAAATAGTTGACAGAAAAGAACAAGTACTTAGAAATAAAGTGATACCTTCTGTTAAAGTAATCTGGAGGAACCACAGTGCTGAAGAAGTTACGTGGGAACTCGAAGAATGTAACGAATGAGTTACGTGGGGATAGAATCTTTTTAAGGGGGGGGGGGGGGAAGAATGTAACGAATGAGTTTTTTTAGTTGTGATTCTGGGGACAGAATCCTTTTAAGGAGGGAAGATTGTAACAAACGAGAATTTTGTATAGTTAATTATAAATATTTATTTTTAATAAATAAATATTTTAGTTGATTTATTTATTGAGTGAAATAAATAATTTATGTGATTGTTGTGGATTAATTTAATTAAGTGCAATATGTTAATTAAATAAATATTTAATATTAAATTAATGTGTAAGCAATTTTGTGGTGTAGTTCTAATTTAATTGAGATAATTAAATTAGATGAATATTATGTAGTAATTGTTACATGAGATTATGATTAGTGAGTAATTATAATTCTGTAGAAATTTAGTATTATATGGCAATTTTAATTAATTAATTAATGTTAATGTGTATTTAATTAAATTAGAATGTTAGGATTTAATTAAATAAAGTGTGACATTGGAAACTATGTGTTAAAGAATTTATTAAAATAAAATAAAAGAGTTTTTAAGAGTTTTACCAAACAAAGCCCTTACATCTGCCTTAATCCTGTTTTACCAAACAGGGGCCTTAACTACTAAAAATCTATTTTTTAAAATAAATGGTTTTTGCTAAACAAGCCCTAGTGGCTTTTGATTTTCAAAAATATATAGCTGATGTATTTATTAGGTTGATTAATTGTTATCAGTTATATATATATTATGTAATTATATGTATAATATATCAGTTATATTATATCAGTTAGTGTATTATTCGTTAAGTTAGAAAATAAGAAGAACAAAGAAAGAAAGAGAGCAGAGAAAGAAAAGAGAGAAAAAGGAGAAGAAAGAAAGAGGAAGAAGAAAGCTTAGAGAAATCAAAAGCTAGATAATCATTATCATCAAAATATTCATCTTCCTTCTTTAGAAGCAAAAGTATAACATAATTCTAATTATGTTCTTTCATTGTGTTTATGAAAAATATGTTTTTAGAACTTCTTTGTAAAAAATAATTTTTCATAAAATTTATGTGATTATGAAGTATACATGTTATATTGTATATATATACTATTATATATGTGATATATGATAATTTAAGTAGTTTAATTCATGTAAATATGATGAACATGAAGAAATCATGTTCATAGCAATTTACAGTGAACTTACTTTGAAAAATAGTCTTTAATTATCAAAATTTGTGGTTGATTATGCTATGTTATATAAATTAAGTTTAGATTGTAATAATATGTTAAGAAACAAAATCAATATGCTTTGAATTGTGTGATTTGGTTTAAAAACCAACTCACAGTATTAATTTTCTTCAAAAAATGTTTAACAATGGTGTTTTCTTTAAAATCATGAAATTAAGTGTTTTGATTATGTGTTGTGGTGTTTATGTATATTAAAAATATTTTAGAAGATTAAGATTATGCTTTTATAAAGTTTCATATGCATTGTGTTAGTTTAAATCAGAATTCGGTGCGAAGAAATAAGCCAAATTAGCTTTTTCTCTGCACAGTTCGCGAGCTAATTTTTCCATCAGCCTAAACATCAGCCCCAACGGACTTTTTTCCTTGAAAAATCTGCCCCAACGGACTTTCTTGCTGTCCGAAAAGTTATGTTGTGTGTTTTAAGTCCTAACGTGATGAACTAATTGAATGTAATGAATTTGATGACATGTTAAGTATATAGAACAATAATATAACATATTATTAACATGTATAAGACAATTTGAAGTCTCATATTACATGTTATGTGTGAACTTAGATATTGTTATAATAGGGTATGATTATGATGGTTTAAAAGGTTATACACGTGTGATATGCATGTTGTGAGTTTAGACTCACGTTATGTGGTTAGTTAGCGAGTTAAGTTTACAAACCGCGTTGTTAAGTTGAACTTAAGTGAGAAGTTCAACGGTTAAATGTAGTGGTTATGAAACTAATCGATATTGTAAACGTAATGTAATATATAGGATAATTATGGAACGTGATTGTAAATTATAGCTTGCGCACGAGGCAAGATTTCTTACCCTAACTCGATTACGATTACGCAAGTTGTTCTATCCTTTCTTGATTACGTTTATGCAAGTTATTGTATTCTCTATAATTTTTATTTTGAATAAATATCTTATCGAAGTTCATTATTGAGTTAATGTGACCTTGACTTAATTGTTCAAGCAAGGTCTATCTTATCTTTCAAATGCTTTAAGTTTAATTCTAAAGCATAAGTTATTTCATAATCCTTTATTATCGAGTTCTTATTATTGTAAGTTGATTCAACTACTCCTTAGTTGATGATAGTTGAACTCCAAATTACCCTTTGAGTTTATCCAAACCAAACTTTCTTTGGTGCGGACTTGTTATTAAATACTGAGATGAACAACCCTATTTAATATGGGATTACCATGCGAAAGTGTTAAGATGTTTGTGCACAATACATGGTACGAAGGGCTGATCCCCCTAAGTACGAGTTAAGAGTCCATATAGTCTAACGACTGTTAAATGTTTTAAATAGAAATATTTATAACCTAGGACATCGTTCAAGGTCTTATGACCCTCAGATGAATTCTAAATCTTATTCTTGATTATCGATGAATGAAATATTATCTATTCAGTTAAAGCTATTCAATATTATGTCATCACTATTGTTTGTCATTTCAAGTGAGCTTTTGTTTGTTCACTCTTGCATTATATAACCATTGTAGCTAAAGTTTGAGAAAGTTGACGAACCGTCGACTAGCAAAGGCATGAGAAAGATGAACAAGTGAAGGCTTGTTTATATATTTGACTATGATGTGCAATAAGACTTTAATTGTTTAAGATGTTTTATTTTCTGCATTTGATGTTTATTAAGGTTAGAAACCTGGGAATTATTTGAGAAGTTGTAATCCTTTTTAAAGGAATATTTTATTTGATTAAGGTTGTAATTTATTTTGCATTCCTTATTTATGGGAAGTAGTTATGTTTTATTTAGGTAGTGAACACCAAATCCCATGGAAATGAAGTACTCGGATTTGGGGGTGACATATTTATCTTCCTCTTTACTTAAATATGAATTTACTAAACTCATCTCTTATTACTTAAACTCTATTCAAGTTTATTTCTTATCATCTTCATCATCCTCTCTACGGTTATAGTCTAAGTTACTCTTACATAGGGTTTATAACCCATCAACTCTGATACCAACCTGAGGTACCTTCAAACCCATGATCTAGTGCTCACGATACTACTTCATCCATACATCTATCAATACATTCACATCATTCATTAATAATATACTATAATATTTACCGACTATAACTTACATCATCCCAAGTTTTCTAACCTTTAATAATATAAAAAATCCTTAACTTATAATAATACATCATATATTACATTATTAACTTCTAAATACATTAAGTACTTCTATTCCTTAGCTTTACCATTTTCTTTATCCTGTTTGGACCCTTCGAACTTCTCTGCCTTATCTAAAAACATTTATATGTAGCAAAGGTGAGTAACTATGTTGCTCAGCAAGTTTAACAGTTATCACATAACACATAATTCACATTTCAAACTTAGTTTACCTTTTTTATGCTTCGCATTTTATACATACCTCATATTTCCCATGCTTTGCATTGCATCATAATGTACATACTCATCAGCTATGCATACCTCATGCTTATCATACTTTGCATTTTTACATACTTCATGCTTATCATATAACTCATATCACAAATATAGTGAGTTCCCATAACTTAACCAACTTCAATCATCAATTTAATTCAATAGATTTGTATTACAGTATAGCACATAATGCCCCATTCGCAAAAAGTTCAAATAATATAAGAAAGACTTGCACATAATAATTAACAAGTTCGCAAATAATAAGAACTAAAAAACTTGCCTGATACGTTTATCCAACTTACGACAATGTTTCGTGTTCCTTGTACGACCTACACAATTATTATTTCGGTCTACTAATTAGTGCACACTTATAATTTATTAAGCTTTTCGTTTTAATCGTACATCGTGCTAACACACATCATAAATCTCTCAACTTAATTCCAAGTTCAATTTCACACTTTTTGGATTGTCCAAAAAGTGCCACACAGCGATTACATATTTGGACTATACATGAAAAATTAAACAATATATCAAAAATTTGCGTAACGCTCAAAAATTGGATCGGCGAACCAAAAATGGCACGACGTGCCCAAAACAGCCCAACAGTGGGCTGCCAGCCCCTGCCCAAAAATTTGGAAATTTTCAATTTTTCTTATTTTCGTGCTAGTTTTGAGAATTTATATCTCATTCGTTACACATCAGATTAAATCCATTTTCAAATATGATCTATCTAATACTACGTAGTATTTTTTTAAAAATATAACCTACCAAAAAATTTTGGCAAAACCCAAGAAAACAGTCCCCAAAAGTTTAGTTCGTAAAATTTCAATGCTGAAAATTTCTGAAATTTCTTATTTTAATGGTAGTTTTGGAAATTCATAACTTATTCGTTATAATTCCAATTAAGCTTAAATTTGGACAAAAATGTAGACCTTACTACGTAGTATTTTCCAAAAAAAAATATCATTTACGTCAAAACATTTCTTTAAGATCTCAAACCAAAGTTTGGGAAATCTACGTTCAACACATTTTTCACATTTCTTGATTTCCTCAAAAAAAATTCAAAAACTCATTTTTGATTTCTTTTCCCATTCCAATCACCTGAAATAATTTTAAAACTCTTAAATACACCACATACAACTTGTGGTTTTAAAAAATAACCAAATTATACAAATTTCTTGTTTAACATCCTCATTTGGAAAATATATGTTTCAAAATAGGTTTTTACATTATATAATTTTTCATTCTAGGTTTTGTAAACCATAAATAGTTTAAAAATATTAACCATACATATACACAAGAATCACCATTAGTATACGCTTTGAATACCAAGGTTTAGTAAAAATAGTTCTTTTAGACATTTTATCAAACACCTTATGTGCATTTGATTAAAAACCTCATTATTCATATTATGGCTTCCCTCTAGGTTTCATTTATAATTTCCTAGTTTCTTAGACATGAAAAGTACAATTTCAATTCATACACACCATCCATATTCCTAGTTTTTTTAATTTCATCTTCTTGCTTGAAGCTATAATAATCCACTTTGGATCTTTCATCCTACATAGCCACCCGAAGGATGAGAGCTCTCATTATCTCTCCCAAATTTTCTCTACCTTTCTCTCTAAAAATTTTACTAAATGAACTAGCTAGCAATCCAAAATTTTTTAACAAAATGATATAGGGTTCCCCATTTATAGAAAACCAAGATCACGATTAAAATGGTCATTAGCCATTACTAGGGAAGGGTAAATTGGACATTTGCACATTCTTTAGAATTTTCTCAAGTTATAATGGTCATATCAGGTTTTTTAGAAGGACAAAATAGTCATTTTGTCATTGGGACATAATGGTTATTAACAAATTTCTCTAAGGGCAAAACAGTCATTACCTAGATTTCCCTACATTTAACTTAAGTAGGGTTAGTTTCTAACCATAGCCATTATATAATTATATACATATATTGTAGACACTCAAAATTTTGCTTCCCTTATACTAACCTTGCAGGAGGGAAAAAGCGTATTTTCACACTCTAGAGATAGCCATGGAGGATTACAACATCAAATCAAATCACAGAGACAGCCCCGTGGTATATCAAATTAACCACGGAGATAACCTCGAGGAAAGACAGAGACAATAGCAGTTAAAGCCCTAGAAAATACCCTGAGGGACAGCAACAACCACTTCAAGCCCGGAAACAACCCCGGGAGGGCAAAGAGGTCATTTGCAAAACACAACATAAAAAACAATTGGTAGATTAGGTTACTAAGATCCATCGCAGCAATCCCGAGCGCAAACTACGCAAGATAGCTCAACGAACTACCTATGAAGACTTAAAGATATTATTCGGGCCATGGACCCATCTTTTCGGATTCGAAAAAGGGAAAGTCTTATGTAATTGCATAGCTCTCAGAAAAAGCTTTCCGGAATGGTATGACACATCTCCCAACTATTCCCGGATTGAAAGGAGCAAACTTCTCAGATCACAAAAAGGCGAATGGCTTACTAGCATCTACCTATGGATGGTTTTCCCCTTTTTCTCTTCCTTACCAAATTCAGAATGGGGTGAATAATATACCATTGCGAAGCTATCGGAAAGAACTTTTCTGATTGATAAGGCATGTACACATACACACACACACACATCACATGTTTAGGGAATAAAAAGACGCGGTAACCATGTTTCACGGAAGTCGGGGGGTGCCTAACACATTCCCCTAGCTTAAGCAAGCTCCCAAACTCCATGAATCTAGGGTTCCAGACAATTTAAATAGAGTCACATATTGGGACATATTGCAAAAACTTTCAAACTTTGGATGAGTTGATACATCCATTTAAACTTATATCAACTGACGGCTCTGTCTTATTCGACCCAATCATTAAAAATAATCTTTTCAAATCGTCGACATTGTGTGTCGGTCTTTTCTAAAATCTCACCCTTTAAAGAAGTTTAAATTAACATCGTGAAATCTAAAGGGTAGAGAACGCGGTAAGAAAATCTCCCGGAGTCGACAGGTGGCGAATCTACTAGGGACAGTAAAGGGCTTAAGCCGCATTTCAATCTTTTCAATTCCCTTTTTATCTGCATGTGTGTGAATGCTGTATTTACATTGAATGGATGTGAATGAATTCTTTATTTACAATGAATTATATTAGTGCTTCACACAATGTCATCATATTGTATGCGGTGAGGTGGGATGAATGTATGTTGTGTGATTCCTCCACCAGGAGGCAAACCCGTCGGTGGCTGATTACTGGACTCAAGAGGAGACTAATCCTGCGAGGCTCATGAAAGGCCCTGAAAGTAGTATGCATACAAGCCAATCATGTATGATGATAAAGCATATACTTTATAAACGATCTTATTTATTTATTAATAAAAGTATTCATTTATTAAAGGCACTTGATTATCTACATGATGCTGTTTTTTATAATATGTAAATAACTCATAGTTTTAAACAATGCTTTTAGAATCATAATGTTGATCATGCTGATGAGATCTAAATTCTTAGAAATCTTAAAACTAAAAAAGTTTTCAATCGTTGGATTACTAAAAACTGGATTAGTGAATCCGGATAGATTGATACATATGTTGCTTGCTCATTGGATGAGGATGATTGATCTCATGATCATTTGTGTGGAGACACTAAAGCAAGTATGTAGGTGCTTATTGGAGAATAAGTACACTGAACATGACTAGCTAAGGAATACCTAATGGAGTTTTACTCGCCTGTCAATAGGAATTCCTAGATGTGATAGTAGTAAAAGTGATCCTCAAACTTGAGATCATTATAGTATCTTGTGTATAATGAATTATACTTTAACTTATTCCTTAAGACCCTTAGAGTATATCAAAGGGTATGCTTGGGTGTAATAAGTTATATATGGAGATAATGAATGATCAATAAAGAATCTACCGCTTCTAGTAAAAGAAGAGATATGTCCTATGTGATTCGATAAATGACAACCCAAGAATCTTTGGCAAATGTGGAATGAAATTAGAAAGGAGTTTCTAATTTGCATTATATGGAGTTGTGTATTTTCTGATCGGAATACATATAATTAAATAAAATAAGACTTGACAGTAATTTCATGTCTTATGTTTAATTGGGACATTGTATGGTGGAAGGATTGAATTGTTCAGTAACTATTAACTCAAGGGTTCTTTTATAATTAATATTGAAACCTATATTATATGAAAAGTCGTTGATCGCTAGGGAGGCTTATCCCTACTGTAGAATAAATATTATATTTTTAAATATATTATTAGTTTAATTTATTTATTTAACTAAGATTAGAATTGTTCTAATTGATTTATTCACAACCGATTTAATATGGAGAACCTAAAGGGTCACGCCATAAAAGAAAGAATAATTATTTAAGAAGGTAATGACATAATCATAATAATACGTTAAGTGTAATTAATTTAATCTATGGTGATAGAATAAATTAAATAGTTTAATGTTTATTATTTAATATTTTGAAAATATTAAATATAAATTAATAAGAGGAGTCTTATTAATATTATTATAATTATTATTATTTTAATTTCTAAAGGAGTTTAGAAATTAATTTAATATTAGTACTTTCATTTATTCCTAATAAAATTAGGAGGTAAATTAATTAAAAGAGTTTAATTAATTATTTCCAATGGGTTGGGAAGCCTAATTAATTAAAGGAATTTAATTAATTAAATGAAACCCTATTTCTAATTGGATTATAAGGGTTGACCAATATCTATATAAGATGAGTCTTATGCTAGATATCGGTTGATACAATTCTAATTGTTGGAGAGAGTACTCCTTTTCAATAGAGAATAGAAAACTAGGGTTTAGCCAACCACTCTCCTTCTTTAACAATTCCTCTTCCTTGGTGGATCACCTCTAGAAGCCAAACACTTGGGTGGCTAACGTTGATCAAAGGAAGGAATCAATCCTGGATATTCAAGGAGATCGCGATGAACAAGGAGTTGAACTCGTACCCGTGGAAGCTTAGTTCTACAAGGGTATGATTCTATAACTTCTTATTTATCATTTTAAATTAATAATTTGCATAAAAGATTATCCGGATAATTGGTTTGTAGAAAATTTTAAACTCTGAGTTTACCATGCTTCCGCTAATTTTTGCAATTTGATTGCGCCATGATTTCTTTCACACCTAACAGTGGCATCAAAGTCAAACCTTTATGCGAGTTATTATTTGTTTTGATTCCATATATGTATGGGTATGTGTTTGGAACAATTTATTGGACATAATTTGCTATATGAAATCTAAAATTTTGGATGAAAAGGTCACAAATCGCGAATCAAAAATTCCAGATTTTTCCGCGACGCAGGGCGCTCCAAGGGCGACGCGAGGCGCGCCGAGTATGCAGAAATCCGGAATTTTTCTGTAAGAACGGCGCGGGGCTGGCCGGAGCTATAGAAAAAATTATGATTTTAATTTTGTGCAATTTTTCCAAAAATAAAATAAAAGAGTTTATTTTATTTGATTACATACAAATTTTTATTGACCATTAAATGATATTGATGCATATGTGGAATGGATTTATTATTCATGAGATGAATTTTATTTATTGATGCATATGATGATATGTATGAAAATAAATGGGGTTTATTATGGACTATTGATCAATGTGATTGGGTTTTATTTTAGTTGAATGCTTGAATGAATGAGTTTTATTAAATGGGATATGCGTACCTCGTCTTCTCTAATTTTTCTTGATGTAAAATTCTATCTCCCTCCTATGTACTTCCCCTTGACTGTTGATCAAGGTTTCTATTTAAATTAAATAGTTTATGTAATAGGACTAGTTAGAATTATATTGAAGAATTAGACAACAAGGAGCAAGGAGCGCTTGAAGACCCATTTATATGAAGCCCGTGTTTAAATGTAATAGTTATGTTTAAATTTAATTCTTGCACTCCTAGGTTTGACCTTTTGGTTCACTTGATGGCTCTAGTGAACCAAACTAGAATAAAAGTCCATAATCAATCCGGGTAGAATATAATATTCTATATGTGCATGCTAATATTATATATTGTTTTGTTGTGCTTTCCATAAGGACAATATTTTTCTTTTTTGAATATATGAAAGTGCTAGGTTGGACTTAAGTAATATAATTTTGATTCGGATGTGCTACCACTTGATCAAAATAATCTAAGAGGCAAAATAAAAGGAGTTATATGTTGATGTAATTGACAAAGAGTTTTCTCCCTATTTATTTATATATGGTTTGTTGTGTTTTCCACAAGGCTATATTCATTTGAAATGAGATCCTTATTCTCACTAGCAAATCTTTAATTAGATTTTGCCGAACTATATAAGTGAGGATAATATAGTGTTAAGAAAATAGTGGGAGATACCAATTTAAAATAAAACCTAATTTATTTTGGTATGTAAATAATTAATTAAATTAATGTTTGCTAAAATATTGTCTTTTCACATGCAAAAAATTAAAAATGTCGAAATCACTAAGTTCACTGCGTAGCATACTTGATGCTAACAAACTAACTGGACCGAATTACATTGACTAGTTAAGAAATCTGAGAATAGTTCTCACTGCTGAAAAGATTTCTTATGTCCTAAATTAGCCTGTCCCTGGAACTTTTCCAGAAACAGCCTCTGAGGAAGAGATTTCCACTATAGTAAATAGGCAAGATGATGCATATGTGGCTCAATGCATCATGCTTGCATCCATGAATAACGAGCTTCAGCGTCAGCATGAAAATATGAATGCTCCTACTATGTTGCTTCACCTTAAGGAGTTGTATGGTGAACAAAGTAAGACTGCTAGGTATGAGATATCTAAGGAGCTCTTCCGATCTCGGATGACCAAGGGCACTGCCGTTGAGACTCATGTCCTAAGGGTGATCAATCTGATTGAACGCCTTGGACATCTTGGGTTTGTTATGGATGGGGGGTTAAGTCAAGATTTAGTCTTGCAGTCACTCCTTGACACCTTCTCACAATTTGTTGTGAATTTTTACATGAATAAGTTGGAAGTCAACTTGCCTGAATTACTTAACATGTTGAAAACTGCAGAAGGTCATTTCCTATCCAAGAAGAACCAAGTATTAATGGTGGATGATTCTTCCAAGAAAAGGAAGAGGCCCAAGGTATCTTCTAAAAAGAAGAAATCTAAGAAGGCTAAGAGCAAGGTGAATGGGAAGGAACAAAAGAAACCTGATCTAGATAGCAAAGGAATGTACTTCCATTGCAACAAGCCAGGTCACTGGAAGAAGAACTGCAAGGATTTCCTTGCAGAACAAAAGCAAAAGGAGCTTGGAGAAGCTTTAAATCCTAATCAAGGTTTGTTTATGATTGAAATTAATTTTTCAGAAAGTCAAAATTCTACTTGAGTATTGGATACCGGCTGTGGTTCTCACATATGTAATACTATGCAGGGACTGGTCAGAATTAGAATAATGAACAAGGATGAGGTCGTCCTACGAGTGAGAAATGGATCAAAGATTGTCGCATTAGCTGTAGGCACTTATTGTTTAGCACTGCTTACGGGCAAGTCCATTAATTTGAATAATTGTTTTTTTGTTCCGAATATCATTAGAAATATTATTTCTATTTTCGTATTAGATATGGATGGATATGACATTATAATAAAGAACAACAATAGTTCTTTTTATAATAACAATATTTTATATGGTGTTGGAAATTTGCGAAATGGACTTTACATACTTGATCACTTGCATGAAAATATATTTCAAATTGAACAAACTAAGAAAAGAAAAAGAGATGATGTTAATTATACCTATATGTGGTACTATAGACTCGGTCATATCAATGAAACAAGATTATCCAAGTTGCATAAGGATGGGCTCTTAGAGCTATTTGATTATGAATCATATCCAACATGTGAATCTTGTCTCATGGGTAAAATGACTAAATCTTCTTTTAGTGGAAAAGGAGAAAGAGCTACAGAGTTTTTAGCATTGGTTCACATAGACGTTTGTGGACCTATGACAACGAATGTACGAAGAGGGTATTCTTATTTTATTACTTTCACTGATGATCACTCAAGATTTGGATATGTGTATTTAATGAAATACAAATCTGAATCATTTGAAAAGTTCAAAGAGTTCAAAAGTGAAATAGAGAAACAAACTGGCAAAAGTATTAAGATTCTTCGATCGGATCGAGGTGGAGAATACTTAAGCAGTGAGTTTCTCAATTGTCTCAAAGATAATGGTATAATCTCACAATGGACTCTACCAGGTACACCACAGTTAAATGGAGTATCTGAAAGGAGAAATCGAACATTGTTGGACATGGTTCATTTCATGATGAGTTTTACTGATCTTCCAATTTCCTTCTGGGGTTATGCCCTAGAAATGGCTGCATACCTACTTAACAAGGTGCCTACCAAATCCGCCCCAAAGACCCCATATGAGATGTGGAAAGGAGAAAACCAAATCTTAAGCATTTTAAGACTTGGGGTTGTCCAACTTATGTCAAAAAGTTTGAAAATGATAAGCTACAGACTAAATCCGACAAGTGTAGATTTGTGAGATACCCTAAAGAAACACGAGGGTATTATTTCTATCATCCAAATGATCAAAAGGTATTTGTTGCGAAACATGCTGCCTTCTTGGAAAAAGAGTTTATCCATGAAGGGGTTAGTGGGAGTAAGATATATCGTGAAGAAGTTCAAGAACAACAAATTAATACGGATCAAAGTCAGGTACTTGACCAAGTGGATGAACCTATTGTACAACACCCTATTCATAAATCTAGAAGAGTACCTAAGCTACCTGACAGGTATGGATTCATCATAGACGATGACAATGAGGTACGCATCATGAATAATGATGATCCATTGAATTACGAACATGCTATGAGTAATAAAGACTCAGGAAAATGGCTAGAAGCCATGAAATCCGAGATGGACTCCATGGATGAGAACCAAGTATGGACTTTGGTTTCACCACCTGAAGGCATTAAGCCTATTGGGTGTAAATGGGTCTTTAAAAGAAAGACTAGAGCGATCGGCAAGGTAGAGACCTATAAGGCCTGACTGGTTGCAAAAGTTTTCAAACAAAAATAAGGAGTTGAATATGATGAAACCTTCTCATCAGTAGCTATGCTCAAGTCCATTCGAATTTTGCTTGCAATTACAGCTTATTATGACTATGCGATCTGGCAGATGGATGTGAAAACAACCTTTCTCAATGGGAAACTTGAGGAGGATGTGTATATGACACAGCTAGAGGGATTTGTTTCAAAGGTTGGAACAAATCAAGTTTGTAAGCTGCAACGATCCATTTATGGATTAAAGTAAGCTTCTCAAAGATGGAACATCCGTTTTGATGAGACAATCAAAGAGTTTGATTTTATCAAAAATGAGGATGAACCATGTATGTACAAGAAGGTTAGTGGGAGCGCTGTTTCATTCCTTGTATTATATATTGATGATATATTACTGATAGGGAATGATATTCCTATGCTACAATCAATCAAAATCTGGTTATCTAAACACTTCTCCATGAAGAACTTGGGAGAAGCATCCTATATTTTGGGGATGAAGATCTATAGAGATAGATCTAAAAGGATGTTTGGCTTATCCCAAGGAACGTACATTGGCTCGATGCTAAAGAGGTTTAGCATGGAAGATTCCAAAAGAGGTCTCATACCGATGAGCCATGGAATATATCTCTCCAAGAAACAGGCCCCAAAGACACATGAGGAGAGAGATCGTATGAGTAAGATTCCTTATGCTTTAGTAATAGGATCTATCATATACGATATGATATGTACTAGACCGGATGTCGCTCATGCACTTAATTTAACAAGTAGATATCAGTCAAATCCAGGAGAAGAGCACTGGAAGGTAGTGAAAAATATCCTAAAGTACTTACGAAGGACTAAGGATGTATTTCTAGTCTATGATGGGTTTGAATTAAAACTCGAGGGCTTCATAGACTCAAGTTTTCAAACGGGCCAAGATGACAGTAAATCCTTTTTGGGGTATGTGTTTACCTTAAACGGTGGCGTAGTGAGTTGGAAGAGTTCCAAACAGCAAACAGTTATTGATTCAGTGATAGAGGCAGAGTACATAGCTGTAAGTGAAGCAGCAAAGGAGGTTGTTTGGACGAAGAAGTTCATAACAAAACTTGGTGTGGTTCATAGTATTGGAGGAGCAGTCCCTTTATACTGTGACAACACCGGAGCTGTTACACAGGCTAAGGAACCCAGGTCTCATCAGAAATCCAAACGCGTATTGCGGCGATTTCACTTGATCAGGGAGATCATTGAAAGATGATACATCACCTTGGAGCGTGTATACTTTCAAGACAACATTGTAGATCCATTAACTAAAGCTTTAACACAACAGCAGTTTGATCGTCACTTAGAAAAGATGTGTTTGAGATACAATGGCGATTGGCTTTAGTGCAAGTGGGAGATTGAAAGTAGTATGCATACAAGCCAATCATGTATGATGATAAAGCATATACTTTGTAAACGATCTTATTTATTTATTAATAAAAGTATTCATTTATTAAAGACACTTAATTATCTATATGATGCTGTTTTTTATAATATGTAAATAACACATATTTTTAAGCAATGCTTTTAGAATCATGATGTTGATCATGCTGATGAGATCTAAATTCTTAGAAAGCTTAAAACTAAAATAGTTCCCAATCGTTGGATTATTAAAAAGGGGATTAGTGATGTGACACCCCCAAATCTAGGTACTTCGTTTTCACATGATTTGGTGTTCACTTTCTATTATAACATACATCTACCCAATATAACTTCAAAATAAAATACAACCTTTATTCAAAATAATAAAATCTCCCTTAAAACAAGGGTTACAACCTTCTTAAAAATCAATCTCAGGGTTACTCTAACCTTGATATAATAATAATGTGCGAAAATAAAAACATAACATTAAAGTCTATTACGATCATTTCAAATAATAAAAGCAAGTCTTCACTTGTTTTGCTTTCCCTTGCCTTTACTCGTAGACGGGGTGTCAACGTTATTAACCTTAGCTGTAATTGTTATATAATGCAAGAGTGAGCAAACAATAGCTCACTGGAATACAACAACATATAAGACATACAAGAATATCTTTAAAAAGGTTTGAATAACTTTTACTTTCACAACGATAAAAAATTGAATAATAATTCTCTATCAACATTAATTACACTAATCATAATTTATAGTTAATCATGCAAATATTACATTATAATTACATAATTTATAATCTATAACTAATCATGCATTAAATTATAATTACATATTATAATTTAAATTAACATTAACTTGATTACAATAACTCAATTTATAGTCATTATAATTTAAAACAATTATAATTTAAATTAAATCTTTACTCAAATTATAATTATTCAAAATTATAATCACAAATTATATTTTATTAATATTCATTTAGCATTTTAATATATATTTAATCATGCTATAAAAGTTATTATATAAAATTAGCTTTACAAAATACAAAAGAAAGCAAGTTTTTTTTCTTGATAGGCCTGTCGGGGCGGGCCCTTTCCAGCAAACGCAGACAAGTTCGCGAACTGTGCAGAGAAAAAGTCAATTTGGCTTATTTCTCCACACCAAATTCTAATTTCAGTTCATGCAATTCATATCAATTCATAGAAAACATAAACTTAAAGCTTCTAACATGATTCTAACATACATAAACATTATAACACATCATCAAACAACCAATTTCATGATATTTTTTTGAAGAAAAGCCATATATAAGTGTTCTTCATGAGATTGAACACTGTACTTTTGTTTTTAAACCAATTCACCCAATTTCAATCATAGTAAATCAATTCTTAAACATGCTATCATCATCTACAATTAATTTAAACAAAGATGAACAATCAAACATGAATTCCTTTGATTTTAAAAGAAAACTATATACATATATATATATTCAAAATATTTTTACTAACTCATTGATGATCATGGACTCCTCATATTCATCACATGTATATGAATTAAAAAATTAATTAAGCATAGAATTCATATCTAAGCATGCTATAAACACAAATTATACATATAATTCGTATTTATAAAGTTTTCATAAAATTCATATTTACAAAGAACTATCACTATGAAGAACATCAACACATAATTTATAAAACTACAAGTTAGGATTATACTTTTGTTGATTATGAGAAGAGTATGAAGATGATGATGGTTGTTTTGGTTAACAAGGTTTCCTCCTCATTTTTCTTTTCTCCTCTTTTCTCTAACTCTCTATCTTTTTCTCTGTATTCTTTCCTCTCTTTTTCAAACCTGACTATCCTATAACTAACGTAATATAACATATACATAACTGATATATGTATATAATATAAAACATAATTATATAATATATAACTGCTAAATAATTATACCTCTACTCAATATATAGCAGTTACAAACTTTTGAAAATCAAAAGCCATAAGGCTTTGCTTGGCAACAGGTAAATTTAGAACTAGTTTAATTAACTAAAGTCTTGTTTAGGTAATTTAGGTTTAAAACTAGTGCAAGGGCCCTGTTTGGCAAAACTTTTTAAAACAAAAGTAAGGGCCTTATTTGGTTAAAACCATTTAAAAACTCTTTTCTTTATTTTAATAAATTATTTTAACACATACTTTAATATTACACTTTAATTAATTAAATCTTTAACATTCTTATTTAATCAATTAAAACTAACATCAATTAACCACATAAAATTTGTCACATAATTATAATTACTCACTAATTATAATTATGTAACACTCATCACATAATTCATCTAATTTAATTATCTCAATTAAATTAGAACTATACTATAAATTAATATACATCAATTAAATAAATTATTAAATATTCATTTAATTAATATATAACACTTAATTAAATCACTCCACAAAATCACATAATTTATTTATTCAACTCAATAAATAAATCACATAAAATATTTATTTAACTCAATAAATATTAAAATTTAATATATAAAATCTCAATCATTACAATCTTTCCTCCTTAAAATGATTTTGTCCCCAGAATCACACATAAAAAAAAATTCTGTCTATTACATTCTTCCCCCCTTAAAAGGATTCTGTCCCCAGGAATCGGTACATAAGTGGTTACACAAAATATATTTAAGCAAATAACTGCGGATAAGATTTTATCATAACATTTTCGAGTTCCCATGTAGCTTCTTCAGCACTGTGGTTCCTCCAGATTACCTTAACAGAAGGTATCACTTTATTCCTAAGTACTTGTTCCTTTCTATCAACTATTTGAACAGGCACTTCTTCATATGTTAAGTCTTTATCAAATTGTAAAGGCTCGTATTCTATTACATGTTTGTAATCGTGTTTGTAAGGTCTTAACACAGAAATGTGGAAGATGTTATGTATATTCTCGAGCTCCGGAGGTAACGCAAGCTACCTCGCCCACCTTTCATAATACCTCGAAAGGTCCAATAAATCTGGGACTCAGCTTTCCCTTCTTACCAAATTGAATCTTCCCCTTCCAGGGAGATACTTTCAAGAAAACGAAGCTTCCTGGTAAGAATTCTCGGTTCTGTCGATGTAGATCAACATACTTCTTCTGTCTGTCTTGAGCAACAACTAATCTTGTTCTGATCAGCTTCACGATTTTGGTAGTTTGTTATACCAATTCTGGTCCCAACAGTTGACGTTCACCGACTTCGTCACAGCACAAGGGAGTTCTGCATTTTCTGTCGTATAATGCTTCGTAAGGTGGCATGCCGATACTCGCATGGTGACTATTGTTGTAGGCGAACTCCACCAGCGGTAGATGATCATCCCAGCTTCCCTTGAAGTCCATCACACAAGCTCTCAGCATATCCTCAAGCGTCTGAATCGTTCTCTCGCTCTGGCCATCAGTTTGAGGATGGTGTGCTGTACTCATTCGCAATTGCGTTCCCAGACACTCTTGCAAACGCTTCCAAAAATTTGACGTAAAACATGGATCTCTGTCAGACACAATCGACAACGAAACACCGTGTCGAGAAATAATTTCCTTCAGATACAGCTTCGCCATCTGATCCAAGTTGTACTTTATCCTGATTGCCAAAAAGTAGGCTGACTTCGTCAGTCGATCCACTATAACCCATATCGTATCAAATCCCTTCTAAGTCGCTGGAAGACCCACCACGAAGTCCATCGTGATTTGCTCCCACTTCCACTCTGGAATTTCTAACAGTTGTAGCAGACCACTTGGTCTCTGGTGTTATGCCTTAACTTTCTGGCACGTCAAACATTTTGCAACGCATTCAGCAACGTCCCTCTTTATATTCGGCCACCAAAAATGCTGCCTGAGATCCTGGTACATCTTCGTACTCCTAGGGTGAATAGAATATCTTGAGCTATGAGCTTCGCTCAGAATCTCTTCTTTGACCTCTGGTAATGGCGGTACCCAGATTCTCCCTTCAAATAGTAACAGTCCTTCGCTATTGATCTTGAATTTGAACTCTTTACCATCCGCTATTCTCGTCCGAATCTTCTCACATTCCTCATCATGAAGTTGTGCTTCTTTCACTTTGTCTACCAGAGTAGAACCAGTAGTTACTTGAAACAACATCTCATTCGATTCCTTCAGACACTTCACTTCCAGCTCTAATCTAGCCATCTGTTCAATCAACCGATCCTGATCAGTTAACACGTTCAGCTTCTCCTGTGCTCAAAGCGTCGGCGACGACGTTGGCTTTACCCAGATGGTAAAGTATCTCGCAGTCGTAGTCTTTGATCAGTTTCAACCATCTTCTTTGGTGCATGTTCAAATCCTTCTGGTAAAAATATATTTCAGACTCTTGTGATCTGTATATATCTCACACTTTTCTCCATATAAGTAGTGTCTCCATATCTTTAAGGCAAACACTACTGCCGCCAATTCTAAAACATGGGTCGGATACCCCTTCTCATAATCCTTCAGCTGACGTGACGCATAGGCAATGACTTTACCACTTTGCATCAACACACAGCCTAATCCTTTATGTTAGGCATCGCTATATACTACGAAATTTCCCATACTATCCGGTAAAGACAACACAGGCGCAATACTCAACCTCTTCTTCAGCTCTTGAAAACTTTCCTCACACTTTTCTGTCCAAACAAATTTAACCATTTTACGAGTCAAATTCGTCAACGGTGTTGCGATTCTAGAAAAATCTTGGATAAATCTTTGGTAATAACCTGCCAATCCCAAGAAACTCCTCACTTCAGATGGCATCTTCGGCTGATCCCAATTCATTACCGCTTCGACCTTCAACGGATCCACCGAAATACCATCTTTGTCGATCACGTGGCCAAGAAATTGCACACGTTCCAACCAGAATTTGCATTTCAAGAATTTAGCGTAAAGCTTCTCTCATCTCAGCGATTCTAAGGTTAGTCGTAAGTGTTCAGCATGTTCCTCCTCAATCTTGGAATAAACCAGGATGTCATCTACGAACACCACTATGAACTTGTCTAGGAATGGCTTGAACACACTGTTCATTAAATCCATAAATGCAGCTAGGGCATTCGTGAGACCAAATGACATCACCAAGAACTCGTAATGACCATATCAAGTCCTAAAAGCCGTTTTTAGTATATCTTCCCTTCTCACCTTCAACTGATGATATTCTTTTCTAAAATCAATTTTCGAGAAATACTTCGCACCCTTCAGTTGATCGAACAAGTCATCGATCCTAGGTAAAGGATACCTATTTTTGATCGTAACCTTGTTCAATTCTCTATAATCAATGCAAAGACGCATCGACCCATCCTTTTTCTTAACAAACAAAACTGGCGCTCCCCACGGCGAAACGCTCGGTTGAATATACTTCTTGTCTAGCAATTCTTGTAGTTGAACCATCAGTTCCTTCATCTCAACTGGAGCCATTCTGTATAGAGCCTTCAAAATCGGAGCAGTTCCCGGCGCTAAGTCGATCACAAACTCTATCTCTTATCCGGCGGAAGTCCTGGAAAGTCGCTCGAAAAAACATCCACAAACTCCTTAACTACCGATATCTCTTCCACCTTCGGGCTTTCCTTACGCGTATCTACAACTCGCTTGTCTAGGTGATTTGCTACCATAGAACACTAACTTCAATGGAGTCGTAAGGTTTACCGACTTCTTCTGACAGTTGATTATCGCCCCATGGTTGAACAACCAATCCATACACAATATGACATCAAATTCCCCAATTAACCACATAAAATTGGTCACATAATTATAATTACTAGCTAATTATAATTATGTAACACTCATCACATAATTCATCTAATTTAATTATCTCAATTAAATTAGAACTATACTATAAATTAATATACATTAATTAAATAAATTATTAAATATTCATTTAATTAATATATAACACTTAATTAAATCACTACACAAAATCACATAATTTATTTATTCAACTCAATAAATAAATCACATAAAATATTTATTTAACTTAATAAATATTAAAATTCAATATATAAAATCTCAATCGTTACAAGTGAATCCGGATAGATTGGTACATATGTTGCTTTCTCATTGGATGAGGATGATTGATCTCATGATCATTTGTGTGGAGACACTAAAGTAAGTATGTAGGTGCTTATTGAAGAATAAGTACACTAAACGTGACTCGCTAAGGAATACCTAATGGAGTTTTACTTGCCTGTCAATAGGAATTTCTAATGTGATAGTAGTACAAGTTATCCTCAGACTTGAGATCATCATAGTATCTTGTGTATAATGAATTATACTTTGACTTATTCCTTAAGACACTTAGGGTATATCAAATGATATGCTTGGGTGTAATAAGTTATATACGGAGATAATGAATGATCAATAAATAATCTACCGCTTCTAGTAAAAGAAGAGATATGTCTTATGTGATTCGATAAATGACAACTCAGGAATCCTTGGCCAAGGTGGAATGAAATTATAAAGGATTTTCTAATTTGCATTATATGGAGTTGTACATTTTCTGATCGGAATACATATAATTAAATAAAATAAGACTTGACAGTAATTTCATGTCTTATATTTAATTGGGACATTGTATGGTGGAAGGATTGAATTGTACGGTAACTATTAACTCAAGGGTTCTTTTATGATTAATGTTGAAATCTATATTATCTGAAAAGTCGTTGATCGCTAGGGAGGCTTAACCCTATTGTGGAATAAATATTATTTATTTAAATAGATTATTAGTTTAATTTATTTATTTAAATAAGATTAGAATTGTTCTAATTGATTTATTCACAACCGGTTTAATATGGAGAACCTAAAAGGTCACACCATAAAATAAAGAATAATTATTTAAGAAGGTAATGGCATAATCGTAATAATATGTTAAGTGTAATTACTTTAATCTATGGTGATAGAATAAATTAAATTGCTTAATGTTTATTATTTAATATTTTAAAAATATTAAATATAAATTAATAAGAGGAGTCTTATTAATATTATTACAATTATTATTATTATTTTAATTTTAACAGAGTTTAGGAATTAATTTTATATTAGTACTCTCATTTATTCCTAATAAGATTAGGAGACAAATTAATTAAAAGAGTTTAATTAATTATTCCCAATGGGTTGGGAAGCCTAATTATTTAAAGGAGTTTAATTAATTAAATGAAACCCTATTTCTAATTGGATTAGAAGGGTTGACCATTATCTATATAAGAGGAGTCTTATGCTAGATATCAGTTGATATAATTCCAATTGTTGGAGAGAGTACTCCTTTTCTCTAGAGAATAGAAAATTAGGGTTTAGCCAACCACCCTCCTTCTTGAACAATTCCTCTTCATTGGTGGATCACCTCTAGAGGCCAAACACTTGGGTGGCTAACGTTGATCAAAGGAAAGAATCAATCCCAGAGATTCAAGGAGATCGCGAAGAACAAGGAGTTGAACTCGTACCTGTGGAAGCTTAGTTCTACAAGGGTATGATTCCATAACTTCTTATTTATCATTTTAAATTATTAATTTGCATAAAGGATGATCCAAGTAATTTGTTTGTAGAAAATTTTAAACTCTGATTTTACCATGCTTTCGCTAATTTTTGCAATTTGATTGCGCCATTATTTCTTACAAACCAAACAGGCGCCACTCAGATTTGCTTCAATTGAAAGATCGGATTAACTTCCCATCTAGTAGATTGCGATGATCTAGGAACCTTAATGCCGAAAATTTCATGAGAGTAACCTAAGATAGGTCAGCCTTTGATAAACCAAACGCGAAGGGAAGACTCTTCATGCCTTTCCCTTTTCAATTCCATGTCAAAATGTCAATTCATGTCAAGTATTAAATGTTAATTCAACGTCAAATATCTAATCCTGCAATACATGTCACATTATCTTGTCATCAAAACAACTGACCTTTGTTTTGCAGGAAAACATTAAAAAACCCTTAAAACTAACACATTGCACAACATGCATACTGTTAGTGCTTATCAAGACTAAACTACCAACTCTTCTTGTTGGCATGATTTCCCATTACCAGATCAAAATCAAAGAAGGCACAAGGCCTATCCACCGAATGCCCAACACGAATCAGGTTCCATATCTCGAAATAAGTTTAAAGGTCTCAAAAATCAAATAGCATAATTGGCTATCCTCCTGAAAGAACAAAGTAAAAAGCACTCAGGGTCAACAGACGCCCACTCAAGCAGCGTCCTCCTCACAGGGTGGCAATCAAAATTCTGATAAAAGGGGGGAAATACAGACACCTGAACCTCAATCCAGTGAAGGATCTAACAAAACCCTTGAAATCACAAATCTCAGGTGAGACTGGGAAACTATGTATATAAGAAAGAATGTTCAACTAATGGAAGAATCCATCCGGTCTATTAAGGGGACAGGGACCCATGTTAGTGCCGATTATTCTGATCTTCGCATCTTTCCCGGAGCCAGATATCCAGAGAGGTTTCAGGTCATGGATTTTGAAAAGTAAAATGGAGCAGGCGATCCATATACCCATCTAAAAGTGTATATCGGAGAACTCTGATCCTATGCTAAGGACGAGAAGCTCAGAATGCAGCTATTCCAAAAAAAAGTCAAACGGGAGAGGCCATAGCATGGTACGCCCGACTCAACAGTTCAAAAATCCATAGCTGGGAAGAACTGGCCTACACTTCCCTCAATCAGTACAGTTTTCAATCACAAATGGTACCGAATCGATATCAAGTGGCTAAAGTTAAGAAGCAGAATACTGAGTCTTTCCGAGAATACCCTCAAAGATGGAGACGTCTAGCAACACAGGTCCCCGCCTATGTCAGAAACTGAAATGGTGATGACTTTTATAGACATCCAAGAGGCACCTTACTATGAGAGGATCCTAGCAGGAATAGGCAAGCCATTCTAGAAGACGATCAAACATGGTGAAATGGTAGAGATGGACCTGAAAGCTGGCAAGATTAAAGATCTCACGGCCTTGGAAGCAGTCGTCAAGCATATACAGTCTGGAAACTCTGCGAGTGCTCCCAAAAGGGTACCCAAGAAAGGCGATGAAGATGTATCCCTCGTTTTACAGGGGCAATCTAGGAGACCCAACCATAGTCCCCCCATTTGGAAGAAGGCAATCTGCCATTTCAACAATAGGCCACATTCAGCCAATGCCAGGACAGAAAGAGAACATTTAAAAGACAGAAAATCGGGTGTTCACTCCACTAGGCAATTCCCTAGAAAACATATTGGAGTTATTAATCAACTAGAAGAAAATTACTGAATTAGCTCCACCCCTTGATCCAAAAAGCAAAAGATACAATCCAAGCTAGAGATGTGCTTATCATTCAGGGTCCCCGAGACATGATACACAATATTGTTGGTCTTTAAAGCATAAAATCCAAAATCTAATCGAAAGTGTAGATGTTGTGATCCAACGACCTGACCAGCCAAATTTCAAAACCAACCTTATATTACAGCATGATACGGAGGGAGTGAACATGATCGGGTCAGGAAGCGCTGAAATGCATCCAAATCGTAAGTACATGCGAAGGATGGAGGAATACCCCCAAAGGAGAAGAATAAATGTCCTAGAATGGGAAAATTCAGAGGAGTGCATGACAGTGAGTCAAATATTGGAGACAATCCAGCATCAAGTAACTCTGGTGGCCAATCTGGTAGTACGCCAACATCAGATTATAAGGTAACTTTTCACTCAATTATCAGAAAATCAAGAGGAATAAGAGGCTAACCATAATGCAAGCCTATATCCCTCCAAGACCAGCCAGCTAAATGAAGAAGATTAAAGTACGCTGAAAGGGCAAGAAAAGTGGAATGATAAAATTCCTAGAAGATCTCGCCAGCGGAAAAATCACTCGAAGGAATGCAAAATCTCAAAGAAGAAAGATTAAACAACATCCACCAGAGACCAAAAATTCACTCATCTAAACAAATCAAAGGAAGAGATGCTAAACTTTCTGATAAACAAAGGAAAGATTACCGAGTTGATGCCTCTCATAGATCTCGAGGCAAAGAGTTATGATCCCACCAAGATATGTCTCTACCTTTCTAACTCACCTGGACATGTGACTGAGGAATGTTGGTCTCTACAGCAAAAAATTTAGAATCTCATTGAAAATGGATAGCTGAAGATAGAAATCCCAATGACCGGAAAAGGCGATAAGAGAAATAAAGAGTGTAAAAGGTCCACTCGAGACAGACAGTTCAAAGGAAGTAACGGTTATAAAAACCAATCCTGGTAGAACACAAAGTGAACTGATCATAATGAGGGGAGTGGCAGAGGAAACAAGAAAGTCCCCTAAGGAAATTCCTCCACAACTGTAAAACATTCTATTGCCAAAAGTTAGCAACCACATTCCTGATTTTACCCTCCTGGATGATGAGGAGAAAATACTGATCCTTTCCAATATAGAAAAAGGCAAAAAAGGAAGTTCCTTACGAGAAATACAACAACAGTTTGAGAGGGATTTCATAGTTAAATCCTCTGAAGCTCATGAAAAAAATGAAGGAATAAATGAAGAAAAAGGTGGTGAGGTTTTTTGGGAAGCCAACCCATCGAGGAATCTAGAGTTCATCCCTTTTTGTGACTGGTCCAGTTTAAGCCTTTTTAAGTGATATGCTGAATCAGGAGAAGATTAAGTTATGGCCATGATTGAAGATATTCATAACCAGGAGGTAACCTCTATCACGAGCCTTGAAGGCAATATAACCACTTACAACTGGACTATCAGGCCTCAGCTAGCCAGGAAGACGTAGATCCAGAGGATAAAGTTGCAAGTTCCAAGAGATATGGGATGGTATCACTTTCTTACCATTATGTATTTTACTTTTAATGTTGAAAAAAGAAAAAAAAGAAAGGAAATCAAAAAAATTAAACCAGTCAGGTCTAGTTAGTTTGAGCCTGAACTATGACAGACCAAATCTCCATCCATCTACGGGAGTACATAGGCAGCCATCTATGGTGCGGTCTAACCCTCAAAAGAAAAAAACCAAAACACTTTACCTCCCTACTTAAACATCAACCCAAACACCAATCTCAAGACACCAAAGTCCACACCCAAGAACAACCCCACAACTCATCAGCCCCTGAAATGCGAGAAGACTTTATCCCCTTTTGACATACAGAAGTGCATGGGCGACCGTTGTGGAAAAGGCCATCTCATACCCGACAACCTGTTCCCCGAGATAAAGGCCACAAATCAAACCATACAGATCAAACCCAAAACTAGTTGAAGTCGTCACATCATAAACCAAGCTAAGCTCTTGGGTCCAATTCATTGGAGTACAAAGGCCTCTCGACATCAATCATCAAAGTTGAAACAACAACACAGCGATATATCAAGCATGATCATCAGCAAGGACCTTCAAAGAGCTGACACCCTCAATTTGAAACCTTAATCAAATTAGAAGAAAAAAATCATCAAAGCTAATTGCGCCTACAAGTCAAAACCAAGATTGGGGTAAACCAAATGTTAAAGAACCACTAACCGTTTTACCATGTGGGTCATGAGGTAAAAGACTCTTGTGATATCGGCATCTTATCATCCCATCTATCAAACATACAACAAAGCAATTACCTCAGATGATAAGCAAGATTGGGGCAATTTCATAATTGACAATAACCCGATATTGGGACCTTTACAACAAACAAGACTGGGGCAATTTCAGAGACAACGACAACTCAACACTGGGGCATTTATTAACCATCCTAAAAAAGAAAATGCACTAGTCGGTCCCATCAGCATAGTCCGTCATCATCAAAGGGACCCTCATATCATTTCACTGGCAATCCGGTATGATCAATCTATCTTTTCCAATCATAATTTTCTTAGAATATAGCGATCCACATATGAGGTACTACTCTTTCATCTCATAATGTGCTTTCAATCTCCATTTACATGCATTAGCTATAATATACATATTAAGTATAGATAAATCTTGCATTAGAATCTTAGAAAAATGTTTTAATAAAAGAGATTTTGTTTAACTTGTTATGAATTGGATTAATTCCGATAAGCATCAGTGGAGCAAGAATCATGGGAACGATCAAAAAATTAATACTTTTCAAAATTTTAGTTCAAAGTGCTGTTTGGAGTAGAATTGACCTCATATGCGTGTCTGCACTTTATAGTTACCTCGACTCTTGGTTGTGGGGTATAAGCTATGGCAATAGCAATAACAATTAATGAGAAGATAAAAGATAAGTAGCCAGCCTAATGTCTCGAATCGTGGCCTAGGTTACTCGAGTTATTAAGCCTAAGGGGTGTCTTTACACCTGGTGCCTTAAAGCCATCTAGTTTGGGAGTCACCGGCCTAAAACTCGTTACATCGGTAACTTAGAGCTAAAGAAAATGAGTATTGCAAGAAGAAGAAGGAAAAACTTGAGCAGATCCAAATTATGGCCTAGGTTACTCGAGTAATTAAGCCCGAGGGGTGTCTTTAGACATGGTGCCCTAAAGCCATCTGGTTTGGGAGTCACCGGCCCAATATTCGCTACATGGGTAACTTAGAGCCTAAGAAAGCGGACATTTCATAAACTTAGGCGAGGAGAAATAGAGTAGACCGCCTGACTCATCTTGAAGTGTGGCCTTAGTTACTCGAGCCAGTAAACTCGAAGGGGTGTCTCAACACCTAGTGCCCTAAAGCCGTCTGGTTTAGGAGTCATTGGTCCAAAACTCGTTAACTTTGTAACCTTGAATAGCCTAAGAAAATGAGATAAGTTAAGCAAGGAAAGTAGAAAAAGAGAGAATTGTAAGATGGAAATGAAACAATCTAGAGGTCATAGAAAAGAAATCCCTGCTAAGGGTGCGTCACTCATAATGCGCGTGTCATATGAAGTCAATTATGCGAAGAGTAGTGCCTAGAGAGAAGATAAAATATCTTACTTGTGCACAATGACCATGGATGATTAAAATTTTTCTTGCGATTTCATAACTTGTTAAATGAAAATTTCGTCAAAATAAAAAAAATTAAACCTGGAAGATAGTGATTCAAAATTTCTTTAGGAAAAATTCATTTTCATACTTAATTTCAAGATCTTTAGCGATAAGATAAAAGCTCGGCAAATACAAGCATTCAATTTCATAAACTTTAACTTTAAATGCCTCATTCATAAGATTATACTAACCCTGATAGCCCAAGCCTTCAAGCTTTTGCGCATTCTGTTATTCGTTTGATGTGCAGGGTATTGCTCACTCTCGACTTGATTAACAAAGATTGTTTCTTATATGAATCCCCAGAAACAACGTGCAAAAGGGTTGGGGCATTTTTTGATTCCAAGAAGTGGAAGGATTCTAAGGTAGGATCAAACCTCTCATCAAAAAAAAAGGGAGAACTCCTAAAAGAAATCACAACGACATAAGTTTTCCACGACAAAAGATGGGAAAAATTCTCAAGAAAGTCCTTAACTCAAAAACAGACGCCCGACGAAAAAAGGTCTAGCAAATGAAATCTACATCATCAAACATGTCAACATGCGACAAGTCCTCATAAATCAAGGCCTCTGCACCAAAACTCAAATCTGGGCAGTAAAAGAACGGGACACATCCTCCAGGACGTCAGCAACACTCGGGCCATCACTCAAGCAAGTATCTAATCTAGCAAAGTCGCAAATAAAGAACTTACCCATTTTTATAACTAATGATTAAACTGTTGACGTCAATCCAGCATAGCATCAGGGAATGATCTAGTGATGTAAGTCATTGAACATTACTTCAGCAAATATATCGGGATGTCTAATATTGTAAACCTTTGGCGTCAATCTAGCATAGCATTGGGGAATGATCCAGTGATGTAAGCCATTGAACACTACTTCAGCGAAGATATCGGGATGTCTGATAATCCAGCGTAGCATCGGGGAAGGATCCGGTGATGTAAGTCGTTGAACACTACTTCAGTGAAGATATCGGTATATCTCCTAGTATAGCCATCAATGTCTGGACCGCCAGAGGGACCAGTACCAGATCCAGATCTAGAAAGAAAAAAAGTAGCAGCCTCTACGGGATCCCCAACAAGACGGCGTATGAAAAGGGAACATCTGAATCTACCCTGTGAATGCCAAAAGTATCCCTACGGGAGTTGGAGCTACTAGGCCTATCAAAATCCATGCCTAAAAAGAAACTCTAAATCGCCTCAGAAAGGGTGAGGTATGTTTCTATATCTAGTCAATTCAATTAAGCATGTGCATCAACCTAAGACAATAGACTCTTAAGGATACCTTTAGATCATCACATTATGCATGGTTTGCACATGTGCAACCGCGCTATATCAGCGTACATCTCTATTAAAAAAATTAGCATGCATCCCTAGTAGATTTAAATATGTATGCACATTAAATGCCCAGACTCGAGAAAAAATTATGCTGTTTAAAACTACCGTTCGAGTAGGCATCGAGACAGTCTGGTGATGTAAGCCTTTGTAAACTACTGTTCGAGTAGGCATTGAGACAGTTTGGTGATGTAAGATTTTGTAAACTACTGTTCGAGTAGGCATCGAGACAGTTTGGTGATGAAGACCTTTGTAAACTACCGCTTGAGTAGGCATTGAGACAGTTCGGTGATGAAGACCTTTGTAAACTACCGTTTAAGTAGGCATCGAGACAGTTCGATGATGGTTAACCTTTGTAAACTACCATTCGAGTAGGCATTGGAGGTGTTCGTGTTGGGTTTATGCGAAATCATGGCGCAATCAAATTGCAAAAATAAGCAAAAATATGGTATATCAGAGTTTAAAAATTTCTACAAAACCATTACCCGGATCATCCTTTATGCAAATTATTAATTTAAAACGATAAATAAAAAGTTATGGAATCATACCCTTGTAGAACGAAGCTTCCATAGGTATAAGTTCAACTTATTGTTCTTCGTGATTTCCTTGAATTTTCGGGTTAGATTTCTTCCTTTGATCGATTGTAGCATAGGAATGTCATTCCCTATCAGTAATATATCATCAACATATAATACAAGAAATAAAATAGCGCTCCCACTAACCCTTTTGTACACACAAGGTTCATTCTCGTTTTTGATCAAATCAAACGCTTTTGATTGTCTTATAAAAATGAATGTTCCATCCACGAGAAGCTTGCTTCAATCCATAAATGAATTGTTGTAGCTCATATACATAATTTTCTTTAACCATTGAAACAAATCTATCTGGCTATATCATACATACATTATCCTCTAATAATGTATATTTGAGGAAAGGCGTCTCCACGTCCATTTTGCCAGATCTAGTAATAATAAGCTGCAATCGCAAGTAAAATCCAAATGGTATTGTGCATTGCTTCAAAGATCTATTTTAGATTTTATGGCCATCTACCATTTCTCTGATTCTTAATTACTCATAGCCTGTTCGTAATTCAACGGATCATCATCATTCATGACGTGTACCTCATTGTCATCCTTTATGACGAATTCATACATTTCAGGTATCTTCGGTACTATTCCAGATTTAAGAATATGGTGTTTTATAGTAGGTGTCTCTACTTGGATAGGTTCATCCAATTGATCTGTAATGGTTTGTGGTTCTTGAATTTCTTCAAGATCTATTTTCCTCCCACTAACCCCTTCAAACTCCTTTTCCAAGAAGGAAGCGTGTTTCGAAACAAACACCTTTTGCTCAGTAGGATTGTAGAAATTGTATCCCAAACTTTCTTTAGGTTATCCCTGATAAGTGGTTTTTATAACCATTTATTCAGATATTAACTAGCTTGTTTTGTTTCTCAAACTCAAGTGTTTTTGTGCTTTTCATGTGTTTTTGCTTTGTTTTGCAGTTTGCATGTTTTGGAATTCTTTTGGTGCACAAGTGGCTAAAAAGGATAAAAGAGTGCTAAAAGGGACAAGGAGCAATGAAATGTGATGATGCTACGAGGTTCAAAGGATTCAAGAAGGCAAGCATGGGGATGGAGCAGAGAAATGCAATAAAAACAGAAGCCAAAGAGCAGCCTGCAACAGAAGCCAAGCAGTAGTAATTTATGCACAAGCGCGCGGCGGCGCCTGTACAAAGGCTAAAGGGCGCGCGGCCGCGCCGGTTCCCAGCTTGATCAGACTTTGACTTTCAATTAAACAGAACGGGGCTTGGCTTGTAGGCAATAAGAGGGCTTGTTTTGCTTATTATCATATATACTCCCTTTGGGAGCCCTAGGATAGGATTTGTTCTCTCTATTCTCTCTTTAATTTCATAGATTAGTTTTGATTAGGTTTAGATAGTTAGTTTTCTAGGGGAAATTGAGATCTCATATCTCATTATCTAGTTTTACTCTGGGGTTAATTAGTTTTAATTTACGTAAGTAGTTTTAATTCAAAAAAAATTGATGGTTCATTTAGATAAGACTGAAATGGTTATGGGCTAGTGGTTTGGTGACTTTTGTTAATTAATTCTTCGTGGGAACGATATCTTACTTCCTCTTTATTACTTGTTGATCGCGTATACTTGCGCGTATTAGTCATTATATAAATCGGACAACAAGTAATAAAGAGTAAGTAAGATATCGTTCCCACGGAGAATTAATTAACAAAAGTCACCAAACCACTAGCCCATAACTATTTCAGTCTTATCTAAACAAACGATCAATTATTTTTGAATTAAAACTACTTACGTAAATTAAAACTAATTAACCCTAGAGTAAAACTAGATAATGAAGATATGAGATCTCAATTTTCCCTTGAAAACTAACTATCTAAACCTAATCTAAACTAATCTATGAAATTATAGAGAGAATAGAGAGAACAAATCCTATCCTAGGGCTCCCAAAGGGAGTATATATGATAATAAGCAAAACAAGCCCTCATATAGCCTACAAGCCAAGCCCGTTCTGTTTAATTGAAAGTCAAAGTCTGGTCAAGCTGGGAACTGGCACGGCCGTTCTCCCTTTAGCCTTTATACAGGCGTGGCAGCGCGCTTCTGCAGAAATTGCTGCTGCTTGGCTTCTGTTGCAGGCTGCTATTTGGCTTCTGTTTCTGTTGCATTTCTCTGCTCCATCCCTATGCTTGCCTTCTTGAATCCTTTGAACCTCATAGCATCATCACATTTCATTGCTCCTTGTCCTTTTTTTGCACTCTTTTATCCTTTTTAGCGACTTGTGCACCAAGAGAGTTCCAAAACATAAACACTGCAAAACTAAAGCAAAAACACATGAAAAACACAAAAACACTTGAGTTTAAGCAACAAAACAAGCTAGTTAATATCTGAATAAATGGTTATAAAAACCACTTATCAAATACCCCCAAACTTAAACGTTGCTTGCCCTCAAGTAACAAAAACAAAACCAAAGAAAAGGTGCAATGCAATAATTACAATGAATGCAACCTATTCTATCATGAATGCGAATCCAAGTATCCGTCGGTATTGAAATTCATGAGTAATGCCTCAAAAAAACCACAAGATAATCAAACAGAAAAGCTACCTAAGATAAGATCATAAGAGATATCCTCGCAAATCCAAACCTGTCAGCACTGATGTAGTGTGTGTGTGCCTAGCAAACATTAAATATGCTTTTGAACAAATATATCACATACTATGCTTCTTAGGGGAAAAACAAGTTTCAACTTAAGAAAACAGCAAATCAGATAAGTTCTAACTAAGACCATGCATTACTTAAGCTAAGAGTCATAGAGGATTTATTATGCTTTTTATTTACTCACGAGGGCGTTTTTGCTCTTTCCTGTGTACACACCCAACTGTGCAATGCCTAGTCCTCTTAGGCTTTTCAATGATACCTGTGTAGCGAGCTTTCGACCAATGACTCCCAGACCAAAAGGCCTTAGGGCTCTGGGTGTAGAGATACTACTAGGGCTTACTTGCTCGAATATCAAAGGCCAAAGGATTCGATGTAGCCGAAGTGTTTATTCAATTTTTATTTTTCTTTTCTTTTTCAGTTTTTCTCTTTTTTTTTCTTTTTTTTCTTTTTTTTACAACTAGCATGCATACCCCCTATTTCCGCCAAACTTAAGCTTTTTACAGTCCTAGTTATTACCACTTGATCACTGAAACTCTGTCATTAAAACACAGATTTCCCACTAGAAGACAAGTATGTGAGAATTTAAACTAAGCAAATCATGGTGGTTACTCTTAGAGTGCTAACCGGTGACATCAGTATCTGACAGATAAGGATTTATATATATGACATTATAATCAAGCTTAAGTCTCAAACTAGTTCAATCAATCAAGTAATTTTAGTTTCCTCATAGGCCAAATAAATAACAAACCAACTTCAAACTGGATTCATGCAATATGTCCTAAACAGTTAACTAAAACAAAACAAAAATTGAAAAATCTAGCAAAATATGCAAACTACGACCTAAAATGCACTGAATGAACTACATAATATGCAATATGAAATGAACTACACTACATGCAAAAACAATAACCCTAATACCCCCACACTTAAAATATTCAATGTCCTCATTGAAGGTAAAAGGTAAAAAGGAACTCCCCTAGTCAGCCTCTTCGTCTTCCTCGTCCTCGTCGTCCTCCTCTTCAGCTTGTTCTGGAGGTGTGTCTGGAGGTGGATAGGCAGCAGCAGATCCATATGTATGGAATTGCACCTGCACTCCCATTTGGCCAAAAGCTTGGGATAATGCCCTACAAAAGTCAGTCGTGAAGGCCTGGAAGTTTGTGCTCAAGGCATCCATCTTGCGCTGCAATCGCCTCTCCATCCTATCTAGATGCTCTTGAACCGCGTGGGAAGACTCAGCCTGTGCTAGGTGGCACCCTCTCAGAAGTCTCTCCAACCTCTCTCTGCTCTGGCAGTATAAATCCCGCTCCCTGAGGATGGGAGTTGCCTCCTTTCCATACTTTGAACGATTCAATGGTAGGGTGGTCAATTGTGCTCATTGTCATCTGCATCGGCTCAGCATCAGTCCACATAACTCCATTCATAGCACAAAGCCTGGTGATCATAGATGCATGTGGGATACCCGCTGAATTACCGCCTCTCAGAAATCTGCGGATTGAAATGTTGATCACGTATCCCAAATAAATCTTCTTTCCCTTGATGATCCCATATAGCAAAATAGCCCTGTCCTTAGTGACCTCATTCTGATGTCACGTTGGCATCAGATTTACACATATAAAGTTATACAACGCCTTTCCATATCTGCTCAAGGCGACCAGTGGGAAGTGCAGCTTCTGATCGGTGCCCTGCTTCAGTTTCTATGTCGTACCTGGCATACACAGATAAGCACAGATAGCCTCTAGCTCCGAGCCCCACTCCCTAGCATAAAGAGACTAGGGATGATCTAGTGCAATGTTTGATAAAGCGAATAGCTCGTTGATGCTCTCCTTTGCAAAGGACACCTCACATCCCCACATAAATATTTTGTTGGACTTTGTGAATTTAGCATTGGCATAGAATTCTTGTACCACAGAGATGGGTGCTACCATCGTATCCTTGCGAAACAAATTCCATCCCCGTGCTCTGATCATGGAAGCCATATGCCCGTCTAATTTTTTATCTGGCAGTAGTCCTCTCTCTAATATAAAATTTTTGCCCACCAACGCGTTCTGGAAGAACTGCTGAGCCTTTAGACTGATAAACTTGTGGTCATCATAAGCGATGCCACCTCCCCCTTGCTCAGAATCACTGTCCATTGATGCTGATTCTCTCCTACTACGCTTGGAAGCCATTTGAACTGAGAATAGAAGCTTTAATCCAACACTGCACTCAGCCCAACCCAACCAATTCAATACTAGTCTTGCTTTGTTCCTCGATCCCACTCCCACTGTCTCAATTTGCTGCTGAAATCTACCCTAATCCATGGTGTTGATGTGGCTAGGGGGATTTTAGGGTTTGGGAGGATTTTGTGATTGGAATTCAGTTTAAGAGGGTGAGGAGTGATGGTGAATGGATGGGTGGATTGGTGCTTTTGATTGAGGAGATAAGGGTTTGATGCCAAATGGAATTAGAGCTTGTGGCGGAAGAGGGGTGTGAAGGAGGATTGAATGAGATGGAAGAGATTAAAAAAAATGTGGCTAAGTGAATTAAGGAATAAAGGAATTCTTGGGTTAGGATCAGAGGAAAGCAAGCTTAAGCTCGGCTGCCAAATGAAATGATATATTGTGTTTAGTTTCTACCGAGTTTTTATTCAAGTCTGAAACAAACTGCACGAGGCGCGGTCGCGCGCCCTTTTAGGCATATCTAGGCGCGGTCGCACGCTTCCTCAGATTTCTGATATGCAACTTTTCATTTGCACTGAGGATGGGCCTGTTAACTTTGATTCATTCCAAGCAGCTTTAGCTTGAGAATTACATGCAAGAATTATTAGACTCTCTAAACCACTAAAACTTAACATTAACTATTTACAACTAGGAGAGGTAAACATAGGGGGATATATGCATGTGAATTCCCAAAAATTCCTATATGTGCTCATATGTAATAAGCTCGTGCTTCAAAAATATGTCCAATAAACGTCTAAGTCCCAAAAAAATATATGCACCAATGCCTAAGTACAAAAACGTGATAGTAGTGTGCATACAAGCCAATCATGTATGATGATAAAGCACATACTTTGTAAACAATCTTATTTATTTATTAATAAAATATTAATTTAAGGCATTTAATTATCTACATGGTGCTATTTTTTTATAATATGTAAATAACCCATAGTTTTAAGCACTGCTTTTAGAATCATGATGAGATCATGCTAATGAGATCTAAATTCTTAGAAAGCTTAAAAAACTAAAATAGTTCTCAATCGTGGGATTTCTAAAATGGGGATTAGTAAATCTGGATAGATTAGTACATATATTGCTTGCTCATTGGATGAGGACGACTGATCTCATGGTCATTTGTGTGGAAACACTAAAGCAAGTATGTAGGTGCTTATTGGAGAATAAGTTCACTGAACGTGACTCGCTATGGAATACCTAATGGAGTTTTACTCGCCTGTCAATAGGAATTCCTAATGTGATAGTAGTACAAGTGATCCTTGGACTTGAGATCATCATAGTATCTTGTATATAACAAATTATACTTTGACTTATTCCTTAAGGCCTTTTAAGGTATATATAGGGTATGCTTGGGTATAATGAGTTACATATGGAGATAATGTATGATCAATAAAGAATCTACCACCTCTAGTAAAAGAAGAGATATGTCCTATGTGATTCGTTAAATGACAACTAGGAATCCTTGGCCAAGGTGGAATGAAATTAGAAAGAGGTTTCTAATTTGCATTATTTGGAGTTGTGCGTTTTCTAATCGAAATACATATGAATAAATAAATTAAGACTTGACAGTAAATCCATGTCTTATATTTAATTGGGACATTGTATGGTGGAAGGATTGAATTATACGGTAACTATTAACTCACAAGTTCTTTTATGATTAATGTTGAAATCTATATTATCTAGAAAGTCGTTGATCGCTAGGGAGGCTTATCCCTATTGTAGAATAAATGTTATTTATTTAAATAGATTATTAGTTTAATTTATTTATTTAAATAAGATTTGAATTGTTCTAATTGATTTATTCACAACCGGTTTAATATGGAGAATCTAAAGGGTCACACCATAAAAGGAAGAAGAATTATTTAAGAAGAAATGGCATGATAGTAATAATGCATTAAGTATAATTAATTTAATCTATGGTGATAGAATAAATTAAATAGCTTAATGTTTATTATTTAATAATTTAGAAATATTAAATATAAATTAATAAGAGGAGTCTTATTAATATTATTATTATTATTATTATTTTAATTCTAAAGGAGTTTAGGAATTAATATAATATCAATACTCTTTCTCAATCCTAATAAGATTAGAATATAAATTAATTAAAAGTGTTTAATTAATTAATTAATTAAAACCCTATTCTAATTGGATTAGGAGGGTTAACCTAATATCTATATAAAAGTCTTATATCAGAAATAAGGTACCTGAATTTTTCCAAGGGTTGGGAGTACACATATTCTATAGAGATAGAAACAAAAGTTAAGCCAATAACCCATCTTCCTGAGTTCTTCATCTTCCTTGCTGGATCACCGTTAGATGCCAAACATTTGGGTGGCTGACATTGATCAAGGGAAGGAGCCACTACAGAGGAATCAAAGGAGTAGAACTTGTACCTGAGGAAGCTTGGATCTTCAAAGGTATAATTCCATGTTCTCTCTTTTCTATTATTGATAACTAGCACAAAGCATAATCATGGTTATGGATTTGTATAAATTTTTGAAAACCTATGTTTCGCTCTTCTGCCCTATTTATGTGATTTGATTGCATGATTGCGTTACGTACAAACCCAATAGGGGTATCAAAGCCTAACTTTGTGCTAATTGTCAATTATATAATTCCATGTATGAATTGATGTATGATGGGATCAGATTTTTTGGACAAAAACTGATTTCTGGTGATTCTGCCGACGAACGGCGCAACTGCCTATTTTATTCCAGGCTCAGCTGCGCCGGTCTACAAAATTCGGTGTCCCAGGCTTCCTGCGCAACTGCACAGCAACCCAGTACATTCTTGGCGCAGCTGCGCCGGTACCTAGGACAGACCCTGAAAATTGATTTTATTTAATTAAGTAAACTGTTTATTTAATTAATGAAGTTTTAAAATAAAGATGTTTATTTTATCTGAAATATGATTTCAGATTGCTAAGATTAAAGGAGTTTAATTTGGATTTATTTTCGATTAAAATAAAAGAGTTTATTTTGTTTCAAAAATAAAATTTAGCAAAACTTTTGTCCAATAAATGATATCGATCTATACATGGAATAGCTTTATAATTCATGAGATGAATGGAAATTTATTAATGCATATGGTGATGTGTATGATAATAAATGGGGTTGATTATGGACTATGACCAATGTGATTGGATTTTATTTTGGATGAATGCTTGAATGAATGGGTTTTATAAAATGGGGTCTGCGTACCTCGTCTTCCCTAGTTTTATTCTTGATGTAAATTCTATCTCCTTCCTATGTACTTCCCCTTGACTGCTGATCAAGGTTTCTATTTAATTATAGTTTATGTAATAGAAATAGTTAGAATTATCTTGAAGAAATTGGAGACCAAGGAGCAAGGAACGCGTGAAGACCCATTTGTATGGAGCCCGTGTTTAAATGTAATAGTTATATTTAAATTTAAATTCTTGCACTCCTAGGTTTGACCTTTTGGTTCACTTGGTGGCCATAGTGAACCAAACTACAATAAAAGTCCATAATCAATCCGGGTAGAATATAGTATTCTATATTGCATGCTAAATATTATATATATGCTAACATGCTTCGCATGTTTAATAAAATGACGCGTATTTTATATATATATATATATATGAGCATGCATGCTAAACAACATGAGACAAATAATAACAAACCCCTCAAAGAAATAATATTAAGTCCGAAGCGTTCAAATGATATTTGAAATATCGAACGTCGCCTTCTAGCATAATTAATTAATAGAGTATTAAATATTTAATATGAGTTTGTTGTGCTATCCACAAGGCGAGTATTGAGTATTTAAGAAGTTAATTAATCACATTTGATGCTTATCAAGAAAATTGAACGATCTAGTCTTGTTGTGCTATCCACAAGGATGAACATTTTTCTTTTTTAAATTTATGAAAGTGCTAGGCTGGACTTAACTTAAATCATTTTAGTTCGGATGTGCACACACATGACCATTATGATTTAAGAGGCAAAATAAAAAGAGTTACATGGTGATGTAATTGACAAGAGTTGTCTACCTATTTATTTGTATATCGCTTGTTGTGCTATCCACAAGGTTATATACATTTGAAATGGGATCCTTAATCTCACTAGCAAATCTTTAATTAGATGTTGCCGAACTATATAAGTGAGGGTAATATAGTTTGATGAAAATAGTGGGAGATACCAATTTAAAATAAAGACCTAAATTTATTTTGGTATGCAAAGTTAATAAAATGAATGTTTGCTAAAAATGTTGTCTTTTCACATGCAGAATTTTAAAAATGTCAAAATCACTAATCTCACTACGAAGCATACTTGATGCAAATAAGCTTATCGGGCCGAATTATGAGGACTGGCTAAAAAATTTGAGAATTGTTCTCACTGCTAAAAAGATTTTTATGTCCTAAATTCAACTATCCCTGAATTTGTTTCGGAAACAGCCTCTAAGGAAGAGATTGCCACTTTCAATAAATGGCAAGATGATGCATCTGTGGCTCAATGCATCATGCTCGCATCCATGAATAACGAGCTTCAGCGTCAGCACGTAAATATGGATGCTCCTGCTATGCTGCTTCACCTCAAGGAGTTATATGGTGAACAGAGTAGGACTGCTAGATATGAGATATCTAAGGAGCTCTTTCGATCTCAGATGACCGAGGGCACTGCTGTCGAGACTCATGTTCTAAAGGTAATCAATTTGATTGAACGCCTTGGACAACTTGGGTTCGTCATGGATGGGGGGTTGAGTCAAGACTTGGTCTTGCAGTCACTCCCTGAGACCTTCTCACAGTTTGTGGTTAATTTTCACATGAATAAGCTAGATGTCAACTTGCCTGAGTTGCTTAACATGCTGAAAATTGCAGAAGGTCACTTCCCATCCAAGAAAAACCATATCTTGATGGTGGATTCTTCCAATAAAAGGAAGAGGCCCAAGGTATCTTCTGAAAAGAAGAAATCCAAGAAGGCTAACGAAAAGGGGAAAGAAAAGGAACAAAAGAAACCTCAACCAGCTAAAGGAATGTGCTTTCATTGCAACGAGCCGGGAAATTGGAAAAGGAACTGCAAGAAGTATCTAGCAGAGGAGAAGCTTGGAGAAGCTTCGACTTCCAATCAAGGTTTGTTTATGATTGAAATTAATTTTTTTGAAAGTCATAATTCTACTTGGATTTTGGATACCGGCTGTGGTTCTTACATATGTAATACTGTGCAGGGACTGGTCAGAAGTAGAAAGCTAAACAATGATGAGGTGATCCTACGAGTGGGGAATGGAGCAAAGGTTGCTGCATTAGCTGTAGGAACTTAATATTTAGCAATGCCTTCGGGCAAGTCCATTTATCTTAATAATTGTTATTATGTTCCGAATATTATTAAAATTATTTCAATTTCTATATTGGATATGGAAGGATTTAACGTTGTTATAAAGAACAATAGTTGTTCTATTTATAAAGACGATGTTTTATATGGTATTGAAAATTTGCGAAATGGACTTTATACACTTAACTTACAAGAAAATATATTTCAAATTGAACAAACTAAGAAAAGGAAAAGAGATGATATTAATTATATCTACATGTGGCACTGTAGACTCGATCATATCAATGTAACAAGATTATCCAAGTTGCATAAAGATGGTCTCCTCGAGCTATCCGATTATGAATCATATCCAACTTGTGAATCTTGTCTCATGGGTAAAATGACTAAATCTCCTTTTAGTGGAAAAGGAGAAAGAGTTACATAGTTATTGGCATTGATTCACACAGACATTTGTGGACCTATGACAACAAGTGCACGGGGTGGGTATTCTTATTTTATTACTTTCACTGATGATCACTCAAGATTTGGATATGTGTATTTAATGAAATACAAGTCAGAATCATTTGAAAAGTTGAAAGAGTTCAGAAGTGAAGTAGAGAAATAAACGGGCAAAAGTATAAAGATACTTCGATCAGATCGAGGTGGAGAATACTTAAGTTGTGAGTTTCTCAATTGTCTCAAAGAAAATGGTATAATCTCACAATGGACTCCTCCAGGTACACCACAGTTAAATGGAGTATCTGAAAGGAGAAATCGAACACTGTTGGACATGGTTCGATCTATGATGAGTTTTACCGACCTTCCAATTTCCTTCTGGGGATATGCCCTAGAAACGGCTGCATACCTACTTAACAAGGTACCTACCAAATTCGCCCCAAAGACTCCATATGAGATGTGGAAGGGGAGAAAACCAAATCTTAAGCATGTTAAGACTTGGGGTTGCCCAGCTTATGTCAAAAAGTTTGAAAATGTTAAGCTACAGACTAAATCTGATAAGTGTAGATTTGTGGGATACTAAAGAAACTTTAGGGTATTATTTCTATCATCCAACTGATCAAAAGGTGTTTATTGTGAAACATGCTGCCTTCTTGGAAAAGGAGTTTATCCATGAAGGGGTCAGTGGGAGTAAGATATATCTTGAAGAAGTTCAAGAACCACAAATTATCACGGATCAAAGTCAAGGTACCTGACCAAGTAGAAGAACTTACTATACCACACCCTGTTCGTAAATCTGGAAGACTATCGAAGATACCTGAGAGGTATAGATTCGTTATAGAGGATGACGATGTGGTACACATCATGAATGATGATGATCCATTGAATTACGAACAGGCTATGAGTAATAAAGACTCAGGGAAATGGCTTGAAACCATGAAATTCGAAATGGACTCCATGTATGAAAATAAAGTATGGACTTTGGTTTCACCACCTGAAGGTATTAAGCCTATTGGGTGAAAATGAGTCTTTAAAAGAAAGACGGGAGCGGACGGCAAGGTAGAGACCTATAAGGGCCGACTGGTTGCAAAAGGTATCAAACAAAGACAAGGAGTTGACTATGATGAAACCTTCTCACCAGTAGCTATGCTCAAGTCCATTCGGATTTTGCTTGCGATTGCAGCTTATAACGACTATAAGATCTGGCAGATGGACGTGAAAACGGCCTTCCTCAATGGGAAACTTGAGGAGGATGTGTATATGACCCAGCCAGAGGGATTTGTTTCAAAGGTTGGAACAAATCATGTCGGTAAGCTGCGACGATCCATTTATGGATTGAAGCAAGCTTCTCGTAGATGGAACATTCGTTTTGATGAGACAATCAAAGAGTTTGATTTTATCAAAAACGACGATGAACCATGTGTGTACAAGAAGGTTAGTGGGAGCGCAGTTTCATTCCTTGTATTATATGTTGATGATATATTACTGATAGGGAATGACATTCCTATACTACAATCGATTAAAATCTGGTTATCTAAACACTTCTCCATGAAGGACATGGGAGAAGCATCCTATATTTTGGGGATAAAGATCTATAGAGATAGATCTAAAAGGATGCTTGGTTTATCTCAAGGAACGTACATTGATGCGATGCTAAAGTGGTTTAGCATGGAAGATTCCAAAAGAGGTCTCATGCCGATGAGCCATGGAATACATCTCTCCAAGAAACAGGCCCCAAAGACACCTGAGGAGAGAGACCGTATGAGTAAGATCCCTTATGCTTCTGCAATAGGATCTATCATGTATGATGTGATATGTACTAGACCGGATGTTGCTCATGCACTTAGTGTAACGAGCAGATACCAGTCGAATCCTGGAGAAGAGCACTGGAAGGCAGTGAAGAATATCCTAAAGTACTTGAGAAGGACTAAAGATATTTTTCTTGTCTATAGTGGGTCTGAATTAAAACTCGGGGGATTCACGGACTCAAGTTTTCAAACAGACCAAGATGACAGTAAATCTGTTTCAGGGTATGTGTTTACCTTGAATGGAGGTGCAGTGAGTTGGAAGAGTTCCAAGCAGCAAACAGTTGTTGATTCAGTGACAGAGGCAGAGTATATAACTACAAGTGAAACTGCAAAGGAAGCTATTTGGATGAAGAAGTTCATAACTGAACTTGGTGTGGTCCCTAGCATTGGAGAAGCAGTTCCCATTTACTATGACAAAACAAGAGCAGTTGCACAGGCTAAGGGTCTCATCAGAAATCTAAACACGTGTTGCGACGATTTCATTTGATCAGGGAGATCATTGAAAGAGGAGACGTCACCTTGGAGCGTGTAGACTCTCAAGATAACATTGCAGATCCATTTACTAAAGCTCTAACACAACAGCAGTTTGATCGTCACTTAGAGAAGATGGGTATGAGATACCATGGCGATTGGCTTTAGTGCAAGTGGGAGATTGATAGTAGTGTGCATACAAGCCAATCATGTATGATGATAAAGCACATACTTTGTAAATAATCTTATTTATTTATTAATAAAATATTAATTTAAGGTATTTAATAATCTACATGGTGCTGTTTTTTTATAATATGTAAATAACCCATAGTTTTAAGCAATGCTTTTAGAATCTTGATGAGATCATGCTAATGAGATCTAAATTCTTAGAAAGCTTAAAAACTAAAATAGTTCTCAACCGTGGGATTTCTAAAATGGAGATTAGTAAATTAGGATAGATTGGTACATATGTTGCTTGCTCATTGGATGAGGATGACTGATCTCATGGTCATTTGTGTGGAGACACTAAAGCAAGTATGTAGGTGCTTATTGGAGAATAAGTTCACTGAACATGACTCGCTATGGAATACCTAATAGAGTTTTACTCGCCTGTCAATAGAAATTCTTAATGTGATAGTAGTTCAAGTGATCCTTGGACTTGAGATCATCATAGTATCTTGTATATAACAAATTATACTTTGACTTATTCCTTAAGGCCTTTTAAGGTATATATAGGATATGCTTGGGTATAATGAGTTACATATGGAGATAATGTATGATCAATAAAGAATCTACCACCTCTAGTAAAAGAGGAGATATGTCCTATGTGATTCGTTAAATGACAACCAGGAATCCTTGGCCAAGGTGGAATGAAATTAGAAAGAGGTCTCTAATTTGTATTATTTGGAGTTGTGCATTTTCTAATCGAAATACATATGATTAAATAAATTAAGACTTGACAGTAAATCCATGTCTTATATTTAATTGGGTCATTGTATGGTGGAAGGATTGAATTGTATGGTAACTATTAACTCACAAGTTCTTTTATGATTAATGTTGAAATCTATATTATCTAGAAAGTCGTTGATCGCTAGGGAGGCTTATCCCTATTGTAGAATAAATGTTATTTATTTAAATAGATTATTAGTTTAATTTATTTATTTAAATAAGATTAGAATTGTTCTAATTGATTTATTCACAACCGGTTTAATATGGAGAACCTAAAGGGTTACACCATAAAAGGAAGAAGAATTATTTAAGAAGAAATGGCACGATAGTAATAATACATTAAGTATAATTAATTTAATCTATGGTGATAGAATAAATTAAATAGCTTAATGTTTATTATTTATTATTTTAGAAATATTAAATATAAATTAATAAGATGAGTCTTATTAATATTATTATTATTATTATTATTTTAATTCTAAAGGAGTTTAGGAATTAATATAATATCAGTACTTTCTCTCTCTCAATCCTAATAAGATTAGGATATAAATTAATTAAAAGTGTTTAATTAATTAAATAAATAAAACCCTATTCTAATTGGATTAGAAGGGTTAACCTAATATCTATATAAGAGAGTCTTATATCAGAAATAAGGTACGTGAATTTTTCCAAGGGTTGGGAGTACACATATTTTATAGAGATAGAAACAAAGATTAAGCCAATAACCCATCTTCCTGAGTTCTTCATCTTCCTTGGTGGATCACCAATAGAGGCCAAACATTTGGGTGGCTGACATTGATCAAGGGAAGGAGCCACTACAGATGAATCAAAGGAATCAAAGGAGTAAAACTTGTACCTGAGGAAGCTTGGATTTTCAAAGGTATAATTCCATATTCTCTCTTTTCTGTTATTGATAACTAGCACAAAAGCATGATTATGGTTATGGGTTTGTATAAATTTTTGAAAACCTATGTTTCGCGCTTCCGCCCTATTTATGTGATTTGATTGCATGATTGCGTTACGTACAAACCCAACAAATCGTAGGCAACGAGCTTTAAAAACCAAAACTGTTAAAAAAAATTCAACTTTTTCAAACTACTTAGAATTAAACAGGGGGGGAGGAAAATGGAGCTAAGTAAATATAATTAAACTTGAGGGAGAAGAGAGAATTGATGGGGTGCCTCCCATCGAGTGCTTGGTTTATAGTCCGATAGTTGGACTTTCTCTTGGACACCGCTATCCGATTCCTCTACGATACTTGAGAAACCCTCCATCCATTAGGGCTGCCGTGTGTGGTAGGAGGTTCCCCTTCACGAGAGGCTTCGGATTTAAGTCGCCTAGCATATGATGTTGATATGAATTCCCCATTTTGAAGCTCGGATAGCTAGGCACTTCTTCCATTGTATTTGCGAAAAGATTTTTGCATTGAGGCATGAACAATACAACGGGCTCTTCTTTAATTCTCTCTTCTTCGGACCACCATGGCTTCCAGGATAAATCATTATCATAAAGATAATTTCCTGCAATGTGACTACCAAAGGTACACGGATGTGCAAACTTCACTAGATTTTCCAACTTTGGCGGAGAAGGCACTTGGGGTGTTATAACAGTCGGCTCAGATACCTCATTTTCCATATCCCCATTTGTCTTCTCGATGTCCATTTCTGTCAGTTCGTCCAGTTGCGTGTACACTCCTGAATCTCCATCATTGTCAGCGTCCAAGTCATAGCACCAATTATTCTGAGGACCATTGCTTACGGCTTCCAATATTTATGACAATTGATTCTGAGTCTTAATCCCTTGCTTAATCAATTCCTTTTTCATTAAAGCTATGCTAATTTTATCCATCCAGTTTTGAAGATTCTCAATTGACTTTGCTTGCTCAATCAAGGTCTCCTTCATTGATGCCATGCCACATTCTTCATCCACTCTTGCCTTTTCTGTTTCAGCCTCAAAATCCATGTATTAAGGTTCATGAGTTGGAGTTTGGAATGTGAATTCTGGTGCGTATGCTGGATTTGGAACCCAGTATTGGTCTTGATAATAGCTCCTTAACGCATCTGGGTGATACCCCACATCTTGATGATAATTGGGATACTCATTGTGGTTAAAGTAATCACCCCCAAACTGTTCTTGTCCAAAACTGGTGGGGCACTGATGGCTCAGATGGTTACCAGCACAGTATTCACAAGTAATCACCGTCTCTCGACTCCGTTAGGCTGTAATAGTGTCCAACTTCCTCGAAAGAGTCTCAAGTTGCGCTGATAGTGTAGCAAGTGGGTCGAGACCGTCATTCCCTGTTTCCCTTGGTTGATCTTTTCTTATGTAAAACCATGGATAAGCATTGAGATCCATAATACCTGAAAAGAGAATATAGGAAGAGAATTAAAACAAAATAAAAATGTTTAGATTAAGACTAATTTGATTAAAGCTAATGTTGGCAAAAATTTATCAACTTAATTCCCCGGCAACGGCGCCAAAAACTTGTTGTCCGATTTATATAATGACAAATACGCGCAAGTATACGTGGTCAACAAGTAATAAAGAGTAAGTAAGATATCGTTCCCACGGAGAATTAATTAACAAAAGTCACCAAACCACTAGCCTATAACCATTTCAGTCTTATCTAAATGAACGATCAATTGTTTTTGAATTAAAACTACTTACGTAAATTAAAACTAATTAATCCTAGAGTAAAACCAGATAATGAAGATATGAGATCTCAATTTCCCTTAGAAAACTAACTGTCTAAACCTAATCTAAACTAATCTATGAAATTAAAGAGAGAATAGAGAGAACAAATCCTATCCTAGGGATCCCAAAGGGAGTATATATGATAATAAGCAAAACAAGCCCTCCTATAGCCTACAAGCCAAGCCCCGTTCTGTTTAATTGAAAGTCAAAGTCTGGTCAAGCTGGGAACTGGCACGGCCGTTCTCCCTTTAGCCTTTATACAGGCGTGGCAGCGCGCTTCTGCAGAAATTGCTGCTGCTTGGCTTCTGTTGCAGGCTGCTATTTGGCTTCTGTTTCTGTTGCATTTCTCTGCTCCATCCCCATGCTTGCCTTCTTGAATCCTTTGAACCTCGTAGCATCATCACATTTCATTGCTCCTTGTCCCTTTTAGCACTCTTTTATCCTTTTTAGCCACTTATGCACCAAGAAAGTTCTAAAACATGAAAACTGTAAAATAAAGCAAAAACACATGAAAAGCCCAAAAACACTTGAGTTTAAGCAACAAAACAAGCTAGTTAATATCTGAATAAATGGTTATAAAAACCACTTATCAATCCCACAAACGTGAACTTATCAGATCTTGCCCCAAGCTCATCATTTTGAAACCTTTTTCATATAAGCTGGACATCCCCAAATCTTAACATGTATAAGACCAGGTTTCCTCCCTGTTCACATCTCATATGGAGTCTTGAGGACGAATTTCGAGGGGACCTTATTTAGTAGATATACAGCCGCTTCTAGGGCATAACCCCAGAATGATACTGGAAGATCAGTAAAACTAATCATGGAACGAACCATGTCCAACATTATTTGATTTCTTCTTTCAGATACTCTATTTAACTGTGGTGTACCTGGTCGAGTCCATTGTGAGATTATGCCACTTTCTTTGAGACAATCGAGAAACTCACCGCTTAAGTATTCACCACCTCGATCTGATCGAAGAATCTTAATACTTTTGCCAGTTTATTTCTCTACTTCACTTCTGAACTATTTTAACTTTTCAGATGATTCAGATTTATATTTCATTGAATACACATATCCATATCTTGAGTGATCCTCAGTGAAAGTAATAAAATAAGAATACCCTCCTCGTGCATTCGTTGGCATAGGTCCACAAACGTCTGTGTGAACCAACGCTAACAACTCTATATTCTTTCTCCTTTTCCACTAAAAGGAGATTTAGTCATTTTATCCATAAGACAAGATTCACAAGTTGGATATGATTCATAATCGGATAGCTCCAAGAGCCCATCCTTATGCAACTTGGATAATCTTGTTTCATTGATATGACCGAGTCTACAGTGCCACATATAGGTATAATTAATATCATCTCTTTTACTTTACTTAGTTTGTTCTATTTGAAGTATATTTTCATGAAAGTCAAGTATATAAAGTCCATTTCGTAGATTACCAACACCATATAAAACATTGTCTTTATAAATAAAACAACTGTTGTTCTTTATTATAATGTCAAATCCATCCATATCTAATACGAAAATAGAAATAATATTTCTAATGATATTCGGAACAAAATAACAGTTATTTAAATAAATGGACTTGCCCGTAGGCAGTGCTAAACAATAAGTGCCTACAGCTAATGTAGCAACCTTTGCTCCATTTCCCACTCGTAGGACAACCTCATCCATGTTTAGCTTCCTACTTCTGACCAGTCCCTGCACAGTATTACATATGTGAGAACCACAGCCGGTATCTAATACCCAAGTAGAATTTTAACTTTTAGAAAAATTAATTTCAATCATGAACAAACCTTGATTGAAAGTCGAAGCTTCTCCAAGCTTCTTCTCTGCCAGAAACTTCTTGCAGTTCCTCTTCCAGTGACCTGGCTCGTTGCAATGGAAGTACATTCCATTGCTAGCTGGAACAGGTTTCTTTTGTTCCTTTGTGTTCACCTTGCCCTTTAGCATTCTTAGATTTTCTTTTTTCAGAAGATACCTTGGCCCTCTTCCTTTTCTTAGAAGAATCCACCATTAAGACATGGTTCTTCTTGGATGGGAAGTGACCTTCTGTAGTTTTCAACATGTTAAGTAATTCAGGCAAGCTGACATCTAACTTATTCATGTGGAAATTAACAACGAACTACGAGAAGGTCTCAGGGAGTAACTGCAAGACTAAGTCTTGACTCAACTCCCCATCCATGACGAACCCAAGCTGTCCAAGGAGTTCAATCAGATTGATCACCCTTAGGACATGAGTCTCAACGGCAGTGCCCTCGGTCATCCGAGATCGGAAGAGCTCTTTAGATATCTCAAATCTAGCAGTCCTACTTTGTTCACCATACAACTCCTTGAGGTGAAGCAACATAGTAGGAGCATTCATGTTTTCATGCTGACGCTGAAGCTCGTTATTCATGGATGCGAGCATGATGCATTGAGCCATAGATGCATCATCTTGCCACTTTGTTATGGTGGCAATCTCTTCCTCAGAGGCTGATTCTGGAACAGTTCCAAGGACATATGAATTTAGGACATAAGAAATCTTTTCAGCAGTGAGATCTATTCTCAGATTTCTTACTAATTCGGCCCGGTTAGTTTGTTAGCATCAAGTATGCTACGTAGTTAAATTAGTGATTTCAACATTTTAAAATTTCTGTATGTGAAAAGACAACGTTTTAGCAAACATTCATTTAATTAATTTTATATATACCAAAATAAATTAGGTTTTATTTTAAATTGGTATCTCCCACTATTTTCTTCAAACTATATTACCCTCACTTATATAGTTTGGCAACATCTAATTAAAGATTTGCTAGTGAGATTAAGGATCCCATTTCAAATGTATATAGCCTTGTGTCTGCACAACAAACGATATATAAATAAATAGGTAGACAACTCTTGTCAATTACATTGACATGTAACTCCTTGTATTTTGCCTCTTATATTATAATGGTCAAGTGTGTGCACATCCAAACAAAAATGATTTAAGTTAAGTCCAACCTAGTACTCCATATATTCGAAAAAGAAAAATATTGTTCTTGTGTGTGCACAACAAAATAATATTGTTCAATTAACTTTATAAGCATCAAATGAGATTAAATTAATATCTTAAATACGCAATACTCGCCTTGTGTGTGCACAACAAACTCGTATTAAATATTTAATACTCTATTAATTTATCATGCTAGAAGGCGACGTTCGATATTCCAAATATCTCTGAATGCTTTAGACTTAATAAAATTTCTTTGAGGGGTTTGCTATTATTTGTCTCATCTTGTTTAGCGCGCATTCACATATATATATAAAATACGCGTCATTTTATTAAACATGCAAAGCATGTTTTGCATAAAATATAATATATATATAATACTTAGCATGCACATATAGAATACTATATTCTACCCGGATTGATTATGGACTTTTATTCTAGTTTGGTTCACTAAAACTACCAAGTGAACCAAAAGGTCAAGCCTAGGAGTGCAAGAATTTAAATTTAAATGTAACTATTACATTTAAACCCGGACACCATACAAACGGGTCTTCACGCGCTCCATGCTCCTTGGTCTCCAATTTCTTCAAGATAATTCTAACTATTTCTATTACATTAAACTATTTAATTTAAATAGAAACCTTGATTAGCAGTCAAAGGAAAAAACATAGGAGTGAGATAGAATTTTACATCAAGAAAAAAATCAGAGAAGACGAGGTACGCAGACCCCATTTAATAAAACCCATTCATTCAAATATTCAACTAAAATAAAATCCAATCACATTGGTCAATAGTCCCATAATCAATCCCATTTATTATCATACTTATCACCATATGCATCAATAAATTAATATTCATCTCATGAATTAAAACATTCCATATATATATATATATATATGAGTATCATTTAATGGGCAATGTTAAATTGCATGAAATCTAATTTCAAGATTAAAATAAACTCTTTATTTTAATTATAAAATTATTAAGAATATATATATATATATATATATATATATATATATATATATATATATATATATATATAAGTGGGACGGATCAATGGCACTACGTTTTTTACACAATTTTTTACACAATTTTTTATTCTTGGGTTTAAACACTCTTAATGGCTAAGATTAAAGTTAATTTTTAATTTATACACTATAACAACCTATATGAATGCATATATTATCATAATATTGGTGATAACTAACCAAAATTACTTTCGATATACATACTTGCTTCCATAACATTTGTATAAAATTATACTAAAGTTTTGGTTAGTTATTACCAATATTATAATAATATATGCATTCATATAGGTTGTTATAGTGTATAAATTAAAAATCAGCTTTAATCTTAGCCATTAAGAGTGTTCAAATCCAATAATCAAAAAATTGTGTAAAAAACGTAGTGTCATTGATCCGCCCCATATATATAATATAACCATATATTCTAATGAAACACGTTAATTACTAAAGAATCCATCATGCAGGTTTCTGTTCTAATCACCTTTAGTTACTTTATATATATATATATATATATATATATATATATATATATATATATATATATACACCATATATATATATATGGAAGCATTTCAAGAGCATAATTCTTAAAAGACATAACAAGCATAACACCTTTAGCGACTGACCAAATCGTCGCATGTTCATCACCATAGGTCTGTCTGACGCCATAGGTCTTATCTAACGGACAATATATAGCGACGGATGAACTTATGGCGACGGACGGACCTATGGCGACGCATTTAGCGACGGTTTGGTCCGTCGCTAAAGGGGAGTTATGCTCTTTAAGGAGTTATGCTCTTTAAGAGTTATGCTCTTGATCCTTGCTCATATATATATATATATATATATATAGTATAACTATGTTAATATATCTATATAGTACTAATTGAGTGAATGCAGGAGACCTTTTAAACCATTTGGTTAGGCTCCTTTTTTAAAAGTAATACATGGGTCACAATTTGTAACTTTTGAACAGGAAGTAACTTTTGAACAGGAACAATCTGTAACTTTTGAAATCAATTAGCTTCCATCGAATTATATTCCAGCAGCGAACGGAAAAGAAAAAAAAAGATTTCTTTTCGATTTTTTTTCTTTCATTCAAAAAAATAATTTTATATAATTAATTATGCCCAATAAATTATTCTAAATACATACCCATACATATATGGAATCAAAATAATTAATAATTGCATAAAGGTTTGGCTCTGATGTCACTGTTGGGTTTGTACGAAATCATGTTGCAATCAAATTACAAAAATAAGCGGAAGCATGGTATATTATAGTTTAAAAATTTCTAAAAAACCATTACCTTGATAATCCTTTATACAAATTATTAATTTAAAACGATAAATAAGAAGTTATGGAATCATAACCTTGTAGAACGAAGATTCCACAGGTACAAGTTACAACTCATTGTTCTTCATGATCTTCTTAAATTTCTGGGTTAGATTCCTTCCTTTGATCAACGTTAGTCACCCAAGTGTTTGGCCTCTAGAGGTGATCCACCAAGGAAGAGAAATTTTCAAAAAGAAGGGTGGTTGGCTAAACCCTAGTTTTCTATCCTCTATAGAAAAGGAGTGCTCTTCAACAATTGAAATTGTATCAACTGAAATCTAACATAAAACTCCTCTTAAATAGATATTGGTCAACCCTTCTAATCCTATTAGACATAGGATTTCATTTAATTAATTAAACTCCTTTAATTAATTTAGGCTTCCTACCACATTGGGAATAATTAATTAAATTCTTTTAATTAATTTACCTCCTAATCTTATTAGGAATAAATGAGAGTACTAATATTAAATTAATCCCCAAACTCCTTTAGAAATTAAAATAATAATAATTGTAATAATATTAATTAGACTCCTCTTATTAATTTATATTTAATATTTTCAAAATATTAAATAATAAACATTAAGCTATTTAATTTATTCTATCACCATAGATTAAATTAATTACACTTAATGCATTATTACGATTATGTCATTACCTTCTTAAATAATTATTATTCCTTTTATGGTGTGACCCTTTAGGTTCTCCATATTAAACCGGTTGTGAATAAATCAATTAGAACAATTCTAATCTTATTTAAATAAATAAATTAAACTAATAATCTATTTAAATAAATAATATTTATTCCACAATAAGGATAAGCCTCCCTAGCGACCAACGACTTTCCAAATAATATAGATTTCAACATTAATCATAAAAGAACCTGTGAGTAAATAATTATCGTACAGTTCAATCCTTCCACCATACAATGTTCCAATTAAAGAAAAAGACGTGGAATTATTGTCAAGTCTTATTTTATTTAATTATATGTATTTCGATTAGAAAATGCACAACTACAAATAATGCAAATTAGAAACTCCTTTCTAATTTCATTCTGCCTTGGCCAAGGACTACTGGGTTGTCATTTAACGAATCACATAGGACATATCTGTTCTTTTACTAGAAGTGGTAGATTCTTTATTGATCATTCATTATCTCCATAAGTAACTCATTATACCCAAGCATACCCTTTGATATACCCTATGGGTCTTAAGGAATAAGTCAAAGTATAATTCATTACACACAAGATACTATGATGATCTCAAGTCTAAGGATCACTTATACTACTATCACATTAAGAATTCCTATTGACAGGAAAATAAAACTCCATTAGGTATTCCATAGCGAGTCACGTTCAGTGAACTTATTCTCCAATAAGCACCTACATACTTGTTTTAGTGTCTCTACACAAATAATCATGAGATCAACCATCCTCATCCAATGAGCAAGCAATATATGTACCAATCTATCCGGATTTACTAATCCCCTTTTTAGTAATCCAACGATTGGGAACTATTCTAGTTTTAAGCTTTTTAAGAATTTAGATCTCATTAGCATGATCAACATTATGATTCTAAAAGCATTGCTTAAAACTATGGGTTATTTACATATTATAAAAAAAGCATCATGTAGATAATTAAATGCCTTTAATAAGTGAATACTTTTATTAATAAATAAATAAGATCGTCTCCAAAGTATATGCTTTATCATCATATATGATTGGCTTGTATGCATACTACTTTCAGTTTGGTGATATCAATCATTGAAAGCTCTATCCCTAGCGTAAGAATCGACATCAACCTGATGGAATCCAAACCGTTGGAGTCAGCTCAGTGTAAGCATCGTCATCAACCTGATGCAAATTAAACCGTTGTTGTCAGCCACAGCGTAGGCATCAGGAAGGTCAGGTGGTTTCAGCCATAAAATTATCCCCAGCAGAAATAGGGAGAACGTTCGGGATATGAACATCTCAATTAATCTTCATCAAACAAGCTCAGAAATGTCAAGTGGTGGAAGCTGTTGATGTCAGCCACCAAATAAGGCAACGATAAATTCTAAAGATATGTGATACATGACTTTATGTTGAGATTTGCGAAGTACGATGTGCGAAGTGCGATTTATGAAGTGCGATGTACGAAGTACGATTTATGATGTTTGATGTGCGAAGTGCGATTTGTGAAATGCGATTTGCAACATGTGATTTGTGAATGGGGATGTGCGAAGTGTGATTTGCAAAGTGCGATGTGCAAAAATGTTTTAACATTCATCATATCATTCATTACATTGCATTGCATCATTAAATTTATCTTGTCATATTTCAAGTGTCTAGTAGTCTTTATCATGTTCATTCCATTGCATTGTATAAACATGATAAAGAGGGGCATCTGTAGACACTCGAAAATTTGTTTCCCTTGTACTAACCTTGCAGGAGGGAAAAAGCGTCTTTTCACACTCTAGAGATAGCCTTGGAGAATTACAACATCAAATCAAACCCCGAAGACAGCCCCGTGGTATATCAAATTAACCACGAAGATAACCCCGAGGAAAGATAGAGTCAATAGCAGTCCAAGCCCCATAAATAACCCCGAGGGACAGCAACAACCACTTCAAGCCTGGAAACAACCCTGCGAGGGAAAAGAGGTCATTTTGCCAAACATAACATAAACAAAAATTATCTAGCTGCAGATAAGGGTACAAAGATCCATCATAGAAATCCCGAGCGTAAACTACGTAAGACAACTCAATGGACTACCTACGAAGACTTGAAGATACTATTTTGGTCATGGACTCATCTTCCCGAATTCAAAAAAGAGAAAGCCTTATGTTATTGCATAGCTGTCGAAAAAATATTTTCGGAACGGTATGGCACGTCTCCCAACTATTTTTGGATTGAAAGGAGCAAACTTCCCAGCGCACAGAAAGGCGAATGGCTTGCTAGCATCTACCTATAGATGGTTTTCCCCTTTTCTCTGCCTTTTCGAACTTAGAATGGGGTGAATAATATACCATTACGAAGCTATCGGAAAGTGCTTTCCGGATTGATATGTCACGTCTTCTTACACATCCTGGATTGAGAGTTATTGCCATTCCAGCGCGCAGTATGAAAACCTGACCTCCAAGGATGAAAATCGAGCTAGTGGGGCACACTTTTGGGTTACCGCAGGTGTACTTGCGGCAGCAGTAGGTAGACCTACGGCTCCCCCTTTTTCATCTATAAAAATCCGAATCTTAGTGTCGACGTCGGGAAAAAATATGGGTCAAGTTGGAACCGAATCTTTCTCTCTTCCTAAGTTTTGTTTTCTACCTTTATTTTATCTGTTTTTTTATGAAGGGTGAAGGTTTTTTAGGAAAATATAAACATGTATAATGTTGACGATTTGAACGTTTCGCATAGTCGTCAGTTGGTAGATTTGAAATGGTTGTACCAACTCAACCAAGTTTTGTTTGAAAGTAGGCCCATTTATTGGACACTGTCGAAACTGAATCTTTGAAACCGAAGTTCTAAGTTCGGGGGCTTGGTTAAGTGTGGGGAAAGTGTTAAGCACCCCACAACTCCTGTGAAAATACGGTACCGCATCTTTTTAATATTTCCCTTTTTATTTACAATATGTGTGTGAATGCTGGAAGAAATTGGGCTTACGTTTGTTTGATTGAAAGTAGTGCTTTGCTTCGTTAAACCTATATACGAATGGTTTGATTTGATTTGCAAAAGTCCTTTTTTTAGGCAATATATGAAAATGATATTTTGCAAGGTAGTTTTCAAACCCCTACGCTCTCATAGGAATAGAAGCATGTTGATACTTCCATTTTATCTTTTTAACCTTTTGGCTCAATTTGAAAGGTGATTGTCGGGCTGCGAAGCATCCTCGACCACAGAATATATATGTGTCAGTCTTCTTATGGCCATGACAGCCATCGGAGTGACTCTGACACGACAAACCATTATTTCATTATATTTGAGACCTTAAACCCGGATAACCGTTTTAAGGTCTCTCGGATATACATTTTATAGAAAAATTGGCAGGGTACATTTGTAAGGTGGGGTTTGTCCATCGTGGGAATCAGATTCTGATCAGTTTGATCATGAATCCCACGATTTCTAGGCTCACATAGGAGTAGCCAATAAAACCTGCACAGCTCAAAATATACACAAAAAATATGTATTTACATCTAGACGTCGTAAAAACCAAGGATTCATCATTTAAATTCTGGTTAGCGCGTATCCAAAGCTTATCGCTCACACTAGATAGCGATCTAAGGGCCGCGAGGTTGCTTTTGTATTTAAACAAAACTAGAAAAATTGCTAGATTTAAATAAATCTCAACCATTCTAGCTTCCTGGTTCAGTCTGTACCTGTTTTCAACCGTTTGAAAGGTAGAGTTGGCGAGATTTAGAGAAATCTAGTTCGCCTAAATAGATGTCAGCGCCAATTCATATTAAATGAATATTTACAGCAGAAATTTAATCACCATGAATAAAGAATATATATATATATATATATATATATATATATTTAATTATATATACATAAAAACTGTAAAGGGAGATGCGTTTTCACTCGCAGGCCCGTGCTGGAATGTATATATATATATATATATATATATAAATTGTAAGGAGCCACGGAGTAATCCAGGCTGGACAGAATGAATATATATATATATAAAACTGTAAAGGGCGACGGATTTCAAATCCTATGCCTGGACATTAATGAATATATATATATAACGGGAAAAAAGCCACGGAGTAATCCAAGCTTGACATAATTGAAATATATATATAAAAGCTGTAAATAAGCCACGAATTAATCCAGACTCGACGAAATGTAAATATATATATATATATATATATATAAAAGCTGTAAAGGGTAACAGATTTGCAATCCTATGCTCGGACAAAAATATAAATATATATATATATATATATATATATATATATATATATTTATAAAAGCGGTAAAAAGGCCACAGAATGATCCAGGCCAAACTAGAATATAAATGTTAATATAGACAGTTAGTATATATATATTAAAAAAATAAAAAGGCCACGAAGTAGAAATTCAGGCCCAAATAAGTCAGAAAAATTTATATATATAGTTATATATATAAAAGCAGTAAACTGCCACAGATTTGACATCCGGGCTTGACAGAATTGAAAAGTTAATATATATATATATATATATATATATATATAGTGAAATATATACATAATAAAGCCAAAACGAACACGAGTCCATGACCCAGTCCGAAAAATTCAAAAAACTAATATATATATATATATACATATATATACATATAAAAGCATTTAAAAACCGTGGATCGTCAATCCGGGCTGTGCAAAGACCAGAAAACGTATTTATATACTAAAATGTACGAAAACGTAACAAAAAACGGCCACGAAAATAAGTTTCGAGCATAATCAGAAAACGAAACTTAACGTGCAAGTGTGTAAATGCGCAATGAAGTAGTATGAACTTTCTGATAGTAAAAATACTCACAATGGACTGCTACACGGGCTTTTTGCCAAATCGTAGGCTTCAAACGTCCGTTTCCATCGGTTAATTTTTGATATGTGGTACTATATGAGTATACCTACGTATTAAAGTGATAAAATCTGGGTTTAGAGTACTGGAAGTTGGGCTAAGAAACGAAATGGGCAGAGTTTTAGAGCGTTTTCTCAATTGATTTTGGCTTGGGGGTGAACTTATATTTATAGACCCTGTAATACCCGAGAATTTTTATATATTATTAAATGAATATATTAATGAAAGTGAATATTTATTCATATATAAATAATTTTGTGTTATGGATGAGTTAACTCAATTATATTCAATTGAATATTTACAATAATTGAGAAAATATTGGAGCCTTGTGTGGCACAGTAATGAGATATGTTAATGATGATATTAATTAAAAAAAGAAATATTAAATGAAAATTAATTTATATTAATTATAGTACGTTGAATTATTATTAATGCGTGTGATAGCATAATAATAATTGATAAAGAAATTCTGTGTAAACGATTAATCAGTATTGATTGATTAATTGTTAATCGTAGAATATTAATTAATTGTCATCGTAGAATAATTGTTATAGAATATTAATGGTGATTAATTAATAATATGTGATTATTATTATTGCAAGAAATATAATAATAATAATAAACTACTTGTTTATAAATATGCTGAGATCTATAGTTGTTAAGGTGATAATTAATCCTACGATTATTAATTTAGTGTTATTAATAATCAATGAGGAATTGATTAATTAATATTATCGTTAATTAATCAATGAGATAAATAATTTATTTATTTGACATTATGAATAATAAAACAAATAAGTAAGTTATTAATATAATAAGATTATATTAATTATTATGTGCAAATGTGTAATACTTGAATATATAAAGTATATGGAATACGACTATATTATATAGTGTAGAGAAACACTTAGGTGTGACCATGCAAGTATACATAAACTATGTTATATAGTGCAATGTGAATATATTACACATAGAGACCATGTATTAAGATTGATTGAAATATATAAGCTACATGATTAATACCTATGTGACAATATGTATGTAAGTATACATTAAAATAATATATTATGGATATATTGTAATCAATTGTTGATTGTAGAATTTAATAATAAATGTGATAGTATCCGATTAAATTATACCTGTGTAATAAAATGTACATGGATTATATGTGTGAAAATTACACTTATTACAGTATGTGAATTGCATTGTGATATTTTAATTACAACCTAAGAATTTATTATACAAATACAACTTGGATATATATATATATATATATATATATATATATATATGAAATGTGCATAGTAAAACAAGTATTGTATATATATATATATATATATATATATATATATATATATATATATATATATATATATATCAATGTTGCTAAAATGCTGAGAATTTCTTTGCCTTGTCCCATATTGGTAGTCACATTCTCTTCACGTGTATAGCTTGCAAGCTAGCCTACTCTCTACTCCTCAAACTCAGTAAAATCACAGCAATGATGAACAAGGGTGTGGATTTTATGATTGCTTTCAACAACCAATTTCCTACCCTTTCATAACAAACATGCAATCCTAATTCACGTTGGTTTAAATTGAAGAACTAAAGCATTGTCTGGGTATTGGTTGTTCTATAAATTGAGCTCTTCTTCTCCATTCTTCTTTGCTGAGATTTTGCTAAGTGTTGAGAGGGAGAGCATATACATATATCAGTGTGAGCATTCTAAATTAAGCAGCAAGTCCAATTAACTAATTACAAAGGTATAAGATTGCTTTTTGTTCTTCATTTTCTATTTCTGCAATTCTGAGATTTCTTGATTCTTGTTTTCTGTCAAAAGTTCTAATTCTTGATTATGCCAAATTAGATTGTAGCATACTTGTTTAGTTGCTATATTAGCTTAAAAACATATTGGTAATACAATGCTGTTAGTTATAATCGAATTCGTGACGAATTTTTGTGATTGGGTTAAGTTTCTACCGTAACAGACCGGTTTCTGGTGTGAAGCAGTAGTGGCGCAGCTGCGCCGGGCACTGGATGTGGTTTTCTGCATTCTGCTTAAAAATCTGTCAAGTGTTGGTTTGTTTATATAACTTTGGTGAGCATGCAAGCATGTGTAATATATATATATGAGTACATTGAACTAATGTAAGCATGTTATATTAGGATCACATGCTTGAATGGTGAGGTTATAGATTTCACAATGAACTTAGAGTTTCAAAATAGACATTGGCTTATTATATCTGTTTTGACGTTCTGACTTTTGATGCTTGTTAGTATGGCCTAGAAACACATGAAATGAATGTTGACTTGTGTATACATGTTTCATAGTATGACGTGAGCATGCTAAACCTCGATTAGTAAACATTTCGAACTAAAATGGAAGTTTTAAAAAATAAACTTTGACATGTGTGTGACACATTGAGGTACTGATTTTGCAAACATGTTTACATGACCTAGAATCACATGTAATACATGTTAACTTGCATATATAGGTTTCATAAGGAAGCATGGACGTGATAGACCTTATTAGTGAACTATACTAACAAAGTATAAGCCTTGAACGTGAACTTTGGTATGTTATGACGAGAGTTAGAATCTGATAATTTTGAACATGTGATAGTACTTTTAGACTCACTCATGTATCATACATGTATATATACCATGATTAGGTGTCGTGAAATCAAATTTGGCATAAACGAAGCATGTTTTTAACTAATAACTGTGATAGTCACATGTATGGAATGCGAATACTCATAAGTATGCTTAATATAAATACCTTAAGTGTTTTAAAAGCGAGCATGATAGGCTTTGTAAATTCCATGACCTTGAATGACCGTAAGTGTCGACTTAGAATCTATATCACATATGTTTGGAACAAGGAAAGGTTATATGAATATAAAAAGACTCTTTAACATGTATATATACTATGTGATATATGTGAATCCGATTTCGACGGTTAACTTATGGGAATGCCATAACTTGCTAAAATGAAATATATTTAGTATTGATTGTGGTTTTATGTGATATTAATAAATAAGAGAGTAGGTTGCTAGCTGTTGCAATTTATATGATATAAGAGTGTGTTTTAACTCAAAAGGGGGAACGTTAAGGATAGAAATTATATTAATATAATACTATATAACTGTGTCGCCAGGTCAAGAATTTAGCTTATGTGACTATCGTATATACGAGATGAGATATAATGTTAAACACTATGACTAATGAATATCATATATACATAACTATATTACGATAGGATTCAAAAAGTGTTGATTAATTTACGGGGATAAACTACGCTTAAGGTAAGTTTCCTAACTTACACTCTTTTACGGTGCAAGTATTCTATCCTTGTATATTGCGAGCTAGTTTCTTTACTTACTCGTTTGAATTGAATTAGCATACTTGAACTCTTATTTTATTAAAGCTATTATTCATGTTGAACTTGGTATTGTTCTTGAATATTGTGAAAGCGTCTATGCCATTTGATTCGGCTAGACTTATATTATTGAAAAGTGACCCAAAACCAATTGATTGGTGCGGGATCTCGTATTTGACTAGGAAAAACAACCTTCTTTGAAGGGAAAATATAATTGTTGGAGAACCGACGTGTGCACTTGAGTATGATTGATTGTTATACATAACGTAGGGTACTTTAGGCTGATCACCTGTTGTACTTGTTTTTGATTTGGGTTATCAGTTTATTACTGTTAATTCTTGTAGAAGTTCATAGTCCTTAGTGACTGCTCAGTATTAAATTATCTTGAAATCTTGAATTGATTTATTATTGAATCACATTGATATTATTCTGTCCTTAGTGACTATTATTGAGAACTGTTGATATTCTTGTTATCCTTGAACTATCAAACCTTGCTATACCCTTTCGAGAATTGAAAATTATATTACTCACCCTTATTGTATATTACTTGTTGGGCAAATTGTGCTCATTCTTGTTTTCCCTAAAATATTTCAGTTAAGGCAGAGCAGTGCGGACCTACAGGCACAGATAAGGTCAAGGGAAAGGCTACTGAGTAGCTTTAATTATGTAGGACTTATGATTATAATAAAGAACTTATGATATTATGTACTAGTTAAGGTTATTTATGCTTAAGATATGTCTAAGCTATGTAATCACTGTTTAAGTTATGAGACCTTGGGACTTGAATAAATTATATTATTTCAATGTAATCTATTCGATATTAGTTGTGTATTATTCCGCTGTGCGGTGCGACATTTAGTCATATTATTATTGTGATGTATTACCATGAGCACGTGACGAACCGAATTCGAGAGATCAAGTGGCGATCCCGGATTTGGGGGCGTCACAGGTTGGTATCAAAGCTATAGTTATAAACCTTAGGAACGAGTGTCCTTAGACTATAACTTAGGCGAACTTAGAAGTTGGAAAGGAGATAAAACTCACATAGAGTTTTCCCTTGAGCGAGACTTAGCGTGTTATGAAATGTAACTTCATTCTATACAATGAACTTATGTTTTATTCAACATTCTAATGGAGTTTCTTTTTGTTTGTCTTGTGTTTGTGATTGTAGGATGACAGACACAGGTGTACCTAGTAGAGTGGCAGAGGAGGAGCCCAGGGATATACATATAGTATACGAGGCACCTCTAGAGGCTACACCAGTGCAGGCTGTTGCACCGTTCGAGTCTGACGACGAGGATGAGATTGAGATAGAGTCTGATCCAGAGGAGGAGCCGATGGAGGACTAGCCGATGGAGGATGAGCCAGTAGAGGACTCTGATGAGGCTACTGTATAGGAGTAGATGCTAGGAGAGTATGAGGAGCGGATCCTAGAGTTAGACTGCAGGGTCCAGGAGCTGGAGGCAGATGCCCAAGAGAGAGAGTCTGAGTTCTAGAAGCTGAGGGACGAGGACCACCAGAGTAAGTTAAACATGTATGAGCTAGAGGTAGAGATCGCTTACCGCACGGAGGCAGGGATCCAAATGGGAACCTTATTCCACAGGTCGGTGGCGAGGAATGTGGATCTGGCAGGAAAGCTGGAAGAGGTAGAACAGAGAGAGCTTAGTGAGAAGACAGAGAAGGAAGCACTCCGTACTCAGTTGGAATTAGAAGTGATGGATAGGATACAATTCGAGGAGAAGTGGGAGGCTGCTCATGAGAGAGCTGACGACCTGGAGGATGAGGTCAGATGTAAGAAGAGGAATGTAACGACCCCAAAATTCATACAATAATATTCTCCTTCTCAATCGTTAACAATATAACTTTAATCTCTCATTACATCATTATTCGATATTAAAAATCACTAAAAATGCAGAATATTTAAAACTTTTATAAACTTTCTTTCTATATTGCCCTGAATCGCAACCTTTACATTACATCTCTTCGATTCAAATCTATATCATGAATCGTTACAAAAAAATGACTATGCAAAGTCTTACATAATAAAATAATATCCATCTACATTGGATAACTCTACTTATAACTCAGCGACATATTTCATTCAAAACATTAACTACAATTTCAAATTGAACATAACTAATATTCTTAAACATTGATCTCTATAAATCACTTAACATGTATCTTTACCTTGCATCCTTGACCTGCCAAAATGGTTATTTGCAAGAGTGAGCTCGACAGCTCAGCAAGTTCTAACAGTTTTCATGCATCACGTATCACATAATAAACATGCTCAACATAAATCTCATAATAATTAAAGTAACATGGCATACATGCTTTAATTCACATAACAAATATAAAGATTGAGTTCCTTACTCAATCAACATTATTTAACCAAACAGTATAGTCATAAATTGACTTTGACATTTCATGATTACAACATGTATAACATATCATGCTCGCTTACAACATATATAACATATTATGCAATTTAAAACAGTTCATCAAATTCACATAGACAAGTAGGAACCGAAAGACTTGCCTGGCTCGTGGATTACCAATTACCGAAAAACTTCTTAATATAATCTGCTTCATGATCCTACATAACGTATCACCATACGCATCAATTATTAGTCACTTAGCAACGCTTATCAAACGTCTAAGTAAATTCTAATTTACACTTTTTAATTTACACTTCGTAATTCTCTTCCATTCTCTCGTTTGACACTTGCTGTCAAAACATATGTATAATTAACGATATAAGTTAATTATTACATAGCTAATCTTCATTGTTAGTTAACCAATTTAGGTTAACTCATTTCTCATTAACTAATACGTTAATAATTAATCACCACGTAATTAAATCACCTCACATAATCATGTTACATTTCACATAATTAATCAATTATAATTACATCTTACGTCAATCAAATTACATTTCAAGTTAAACATAATTATATTTACTAACATTCATGTTTTATAACTTAGAACAACATCTATTATCGTCGACAGCACTATACTTGCGTATGTGCATGTCCGACGCCCTTCGATTGCCTCCGAATACGCATCAGTCACAAAGATGACCATTTTGACCCTTTATAAAGACCTCAAATCAAAAAAGTTAAAGAACAAAAGTTGTAGGTCTACTCGTGCTCGTTCCGAATCATCTTGAATCACCTCAATTGGAGTTAGTATGAAATAGTTATGGTCGTTTTACTAACGGATGTCAAAACAGTTTCGCATTACAACAACTAAACTACCCCTGGGGCGGGCCCCACAGGGCAAAAATACCCACTGGGGCGGGTCCAAAGGCTGGTGGAGGGGCTGGTTCGCGAACTGGTGGAGAAATAAGCCAATTTGGCTTATTCCGTCACACCGAATTCGAATTTTCCCAACATGACAAACATGAAACATGTGACAACCATTATTTTAAGCTTATTAACATGCTCATAACATAAAAATTTCATATAAACACATAATCACAACCAAGATTTCATGGAATTCAAAGAAAAACACAATTTTAAGCGTTCTTGACGAAAATTGCTACTACGAATTTATTTTTCATCCAATTCAAGTGATTCCAATTGTAATCACTTCTATTCTTAACATACTAACATAATACTTGATCAATTTTAACAATAACTCATAATCAACATCAATTTGATAGTTTCAAAAGCTATTTTTCAGAAATTAGTTCACATAAAATCACTTTGAACCCCGTTCTTCTTGTTTATCAAAATTTCATGAATTAAATTGTTAAAACAACCATATAACTCATATATAATCATGTTATATCACATATTACATATAACTTCATGTTTTCATCAATTCCTTTGATAATTTAAGGACTATTTTCAAGATAACTTCATGATAAAACATTATGAACATGATTTCTCCATGTTCATCCTATCTTTGTGAATTAAAACACTTATATAACTATAAAATCATATGTAACACACACACACACACACACACACACACACACACACACACATATATATATATATATATATATATATATATATGTACACACCCCATACATATATCAAAATCAAGAGCTTTCACACAAGACTTTACAAGAGAACTCTAAAATCATGAAAACATAGAAGAACATAGTTTAAAACTTGTTTTTACAACAATTGATTTTGAAAACCCTTTCATGGCATACAATTACCTATGAAAACATATGAACATCATAGATACATATAAATTCATGATTATGAAAACTTAATTTGATAAAGAAGAATTACAACACATAAGAGTTGAGTACAAGGGTTAGGGTATAACCTTACTAGTTTTAATTAAAGAGAAGAGATGATGAAGATGATGATCCTCTCTTGCCTTCTCAAGCTTTTCTTCCTCTTCTCTCTTCTTCTTCTCTAACAATTCTCTCTAACTCTCTTCTTCTTTTTCTTTCTTTGTTTTGACTTAGGCTTTTAAAAACTAATGTATCTTTTAACTTAGCATATATTATACAATATACAATATACAATATACATATATAATATATATGTAACTTATATTATTAATATAGCTAATAAATAATATACTAATTGCTATACTAACTACCACTTATTACATAGGTTACAAAATTTGAAAAGCCCAAGGCCATGTTTGGCAAAATCACATTATTTTTAAAAACTAACTTCTTGAGCTTAAGGCATAGTTTGGAAGAAATAAGATTAAACAAGTACAAAGCCTTGTTTGGTAACACTTATCATTTTAAAAACAGGTTTTTAGTAGTTAAGGCCTTGTTTGGTTAAAATAGGTTTAAAACAAAAGTAAGGGCCTTGTTTGGGAAAATAGTTTTTAAAACTCTTTTAATAAATCCTTTTAACACATACTTTTTAATGTTATCCTTTAACTAATTAAAACTCAACATTCTAATTTAATTAATTAAAAGTCTAACATCAATTAATCACATAAAATTGTCACATAATTATAATTACTCGCTAATTATAATTTCATGTAACAATTATCATATCACTATATCTAATTTAATTATCTCAATTAAATTAGAACTATAACATAAAATTAATATATATTAATTAAATTAAATATTAAATAATCATTTAATTAATATAATACACTTAATTACATTACTCCATATTAATCACATAATCTCAATAAATAATTTAATTAAAATATTTATTTACTTCAATAAATATTAAAATTAACATTTAAATTCTCTTCACACCAAATCACATATTTCACAATATATAACACATATACACATACTCGTACTTAAACATCTTAAAATAAGAATTTTATTTATTAAATTCTCATTTATTAATTCTTAAAAATCCGGGATGTCACAAGGAAGATGAACAAGATGGGGTATGTGTTCTGTTCAGCTTTTGAGAGGGTGATTGATGGTGTGTACCACTACTCGGCAGAGCAGGGACAGACTCTACATACTATGAGTCGAGAGCTGATAGCTTATATAGCACAGTTAGAGTACAAGAGCGCTGTGGAGCGTGGCATGATGTGATGAGATTTCCTTAAATGGTCTAGTAGTAGTTAGTAGCATTTATCTTTATGTGTTGTACATTCTATGTTGTAATCCCTATCTTTTGTGTAAGATGTGGGATAGTGATGTAAACCCCGTGTAAGCTTTTGTTAGAGGTGTAGTATGGTAGTCGGTTGGTATATTCCCTATCTTTTATGATATTAAGGGGTATATGTGATAACATTTATAGCAGTATTCTAGGAAAATCATGTAATGAAACGATTTGGCATATGAATATAAATGAAGTTTATTTCAGAAATGTGTTATAAATTTATTCTTTTAGTATTAAAAGAAATACTTAAGTAATATACTTGAATAATAATAAAATGAAAATTTGTGATGCAGATAATGCCACCTAGACGTAGATTGACTGCACCCGAAGAATCTGTTAATAACGAGAGGGAACAAGTTGACCCGATCCAGAAACTGGTAGACTTGTTATGAGAAGCCTTAAGGGGAAGGAACAATGAACCCGTTCGCCCAAACCCTCAGGCTGTGCCAGTAACAACCTTTAAAGACTTTAAGAGTGTAGGACCCCCGGAGTTCGAGGGAACTACCGACCCAATCGTCGCACAAACGTGGATCAAGGAGATTGAAAAAGCTTTTCACTATAGCTCGCGTAGGCGAAGATCAGAAGACGGTGTTTGCCACATACATGATTAGGGGAGAAGCGAACTACTGGTGGGAGGCTAATCAACAAAGAGCTGGAGAAGGGATAATAGCTTGGGATAAGTTTAAGATGTTATTTTTCAAGAATTACTTCCCAAAAAGCATGAAGAATAGGATGGAGGTGAAATTCTTAGAGTTAAAACAAAGTGAGATGACGGTGGCACAATACGCAGCTAAGTTTAACGAACTAGCGCGATTTGCGGAGCACCAAGTTGGTGATGAAGAGAGGAAGGCTAGACGATTTGAACAAGGACTGAAGCCTTGGCTATTCAATAAGGTGTCAGTTCTTCAGATCGATTCTTTTGCAACATTGCTGGAAAAGGCTATTATTGTCGAGGGAGGAAGTGAAGCTTTGAGCTTGTACAACAAAAAGAAGAAAGAAAAGAATGCTGGAGGAGAGAATCATACTGGAGGAAGCAGCAGTGGAGGAAGTAATTTGGGAAAGAGAAAGTGGGAGAATAACAACAGCAGAAACAATAATCAAGGTGGGAGTCATCAGGGAAATTTTAAGAAAAGGAGCGGAGCTTGTAATAATTGTGGGAAAAGTCACCAAAGGGAGTGCTGGAAAGGAAAGGGAACGTGTTATAACTGCGGCCAAGGGGGGCACATATCGCCAAACTGTCCAAAGCCAAAGAAGATCCAAGGGTGTTTTGCTTGCGGCTCAACTGAACACCGTATTAAGGATTGCCCGAAGAAGGGAAGTGGCGGAAGTGGTAGCTAACAAGGGGGAGGAAACAAGCTTATGATCAGCGGGCCGGGACAATGCAACCGCCCAACCGCCAGAACTTTTAACATGATTGTCAAGGACGCCGTGGCTGCGAAGGACGTGGTGTCAGGTATAATCCCAATCAATGATATAAATGCTTATGTATTATTTGATTTAGGTGCCACCAGTTCTTTTATATCTGAAGAATTTGCTAGTAAACTTAGTACACCCCGAGAACTATTGGAAAATCCCTTGAACATAGAAGTTGCGAATAAGGAAGTAATCCCTGTAGAATACATTTATCGAAATTATCCCGCAAACATTAGAGAACATGAACTGAGCGTAGACTTGATTCCTATTAGATTGGGAGAGTTTGACGTAATACTGGGAATAGATTGGTTGTATAACCATGCTGCGACAATTGACTGTCAGAATAAATGTGTGAACCTTCAGACTCCGAGTAAGTCTAAGGTAGTGTTTTATGGTAGCTCATCGCTTAAGCAATCGTGTTGCGTTACGATGATGCAGGCCAAGAAATTGCTAAGGAAATGATGTGTAGGTTATTTAGCTTACATCGTTGATACTCGAAAAAAGGGAGTAGAAATTAAGGATATATCCGTAGTTAATGAATTTCAAGATGTATTTTCGGACGATCTGCCTGGTCTTCCGCTAGACAGAGAAATTGAATTCGTAATAGACTTAGCACCGGGAACGACACCGATTTCGAAAGCTCTATATCGTATGGCGCCAGTAGATATGAAGGAATTGATGATACAATTGCAAGAATTATTGGATAAGGGTTATATACGATCAAGTGTGTCTCTTTGGGGAGCACCAATGTTATTCGTTAAGAAAAAGGACGGATCGATGAGGCTCTGTATCGATTATCAAGAATTAAATAGAGTAACGATCAAGAACCGATATCCACTACCGAGGATAAACGAATTATTTGATCAACTAAAGGGAGCAAAATATTTCTCGAAGATCGACCTACGGACAGGGTATCACCAACTGAAGGTACGGGATGAGGACATACCAAAGACTGCGTTTCGAACCCGTTATGGACACTACGAGTTTTTGGTAATGTCATTTGGATTGACTAATGCTCCGACATCATTTATGGACTTGATGAACCGAGTTTTCAAGCCGTACTTGGATAAATTTGTAGTGGTTTTTATCGACGACATTTTGATCTACTCGAAGACAGAGGAAGAACACGCCGAACATCTGAAGATTGTTTTGGAAGCACTAAGGAAGGAAAAGATGTATGAGAAATTTTCAAAGTGCGAATTTTGGATGGAGAAGGTTCAATTCTTAGGCCACGTGGTGGATAAGAATGGAATCTCTGTAGACCCTGCGAAGGTAGAAGCAGTAAGTAATTGGGAACAACCGAGAACAACGACGGAGGTGAGAAGCTTTTAAGGGTTAGCTGGGTACTATCGAAGATTCACCCAAGATTTTTCTAAGATAGCATCCTCGTTGACCAATTTGACTAGGAAGACAGTGAAATTTGTATAGACTGACAAATACGAAGAAAGTTTTCAAGAACTGAAAAGGAGATTAAGCGAAGCACCTGTATTATCATTACCAGATGATGCGAGAAATTTTGTGGTGTATAGTGATGCATTGCACAAGGGACTTGGCTGTGTGCTTATGCAGCACGGCAAAATCAATGCGTATGCATCACGACAATTGAAGGATTATGAAAAACGATACCCTACTCACGACTTAGAGTTAGTGGCAGTAGTTTTTGCGTTAAAGATATGGAGGCATTATTTGTATGGGAAAAAATATTGAGATATACACGGACCACAAAAGTATGAAATATATCTTCACACAGAAGGAGTTTAACATGCGGTAGAGAAGGTGGTTAGAATTAATCAAAGACTATGACTGCGATATTCTTTATCACCCGGGAAAGGCAAATGTGGTTGCCGACGCTCTGAGCAGGAAAGGAAGGGAGAAATTGTTTAATTTGACGACTCAGGAAGAGTTGATAAGAGAGATGGAGAAATTGGAGATAGAAGTGAAAGGACCAAAAAAGTCTGGTGAGAAGTTAATTGTAATGGAAGCTCATCCAACATTGTTGGATAGAATAAAGGAAGCCCAGGATAAGGATGAAGGGTGTTAGAAAATCTGAAAGAGGATCACAGAAAATAAGGAAGAGAAATTTTGAATGGATAAAGACGGTATTTTGAGATTTGAAGAAAGAGTATGGGTACCAGCGGTAACCGAGTTGAGGGAAGAGATTTTGCACGAGGCACACAATACGATATATTTTGTTCATCCGGGAGGCACGAAGATGTACCGAGATCTAAGACAACATTTTTGGTAGCCCAATTTGAAACAGGAAGTCGTAGAGTGCGTCAGTAGATGTTTAACTTGCCAACGCGTTAAAGCAGAGCATCAACGACCGAGTAGTTTACTACAACCGTTAGAAATACCAGAGTGGAAATAGGAGTATATTACGATGGACTTCGTGGTAGGAATTCCAGTTACACAAAAATGTTATGATGCTATTTGGGTTATCGTGGATCAACTTACCAAGACCGCACATTTTCTACCGATCAAGATCCGTTACAGTTTGAATCAGTTAGCGGGTCTATACATAAAGGAGATTGTCTCACGACATGGAGTGCCGGTATCTATTGTCTCTGATCGAGATCCGCGCTTCACGTCCAATTCTTGGAAGAGTTTGCAAGAGAGAATGGGAACGCAGTTGAGGTTGAGTACGGCTTATCATCCTCAGACAGACGGACAGAGTGAGCGAACAATACAAACGCTGGAGGACATGCTTAGGACTTGCGTGATGGATTTTAAGGGAAATTGGGACGACCACCTACCCTTAGTCGAATTTGCATATAATAATAGTTACCATGCGAGTATTGGCATGCCACCATACGAAGCTCTTTACGGGAGAAAGTGCAGAATGCCATTATGTTGGGACGAAGTCGGAGAACGACGAATACTCGGACCAGAGTTAGTTCAACAAACCGCAGACGTGGTGACAATGATAAGAGCCATATTAGAAGCAGCTCAAGACCGCCAGAAAAAGTATGCAGATTTGCATCGGCAGGACCGAGATTTTAAAGTCGGCAGTTTCGTATTCTTGAAGGTATCTCCATGGAAGGGAAAAATCCGTTTCGACAAGAAAGGAAAATTGAGTCCAAGATTCATAGGACCGTTCGAGATACTGAAGCGAGTGGGCAAAGTGGCATACAAAGTTGCGTTACCACCCGAGTTGGAGCACATCCACAACGTGTTTCACATTTTTGTGTTGCGATCATACAAGGCCGACTACAAGCACGTGATTTCTTACGAGCCCATTCAAGTGGAGAAGAACTTGGCGTATGAAGAAATTCCTGTCCAGATATTAGATAGGAAAGAGCAAACTTTGAGAAATAAAATTATATCTTCTGTAAAAGTACTTTGGCGTAACCACGATGTCAAGGAGGCAACGTGGGAGTTAGAAGATAGGATGATGAGGGATTATCCCCATTTATTTGTGTAACCTTGTAGCAATTCCGGGATAAAATTTTTATAAAGGGGGAGGATGTAATACGTGAGAATTTTCATATATTATTAAATGAATATATTAATGGAAGTGAATATTTATTCATATATAAATTATTTTGTGTTATGGATGAGTTAACTCAATTATATTCAATTGAATATTTACAATAATTGAGAAAATATTGGAGCCTTATGTGGCACAGTAATGAGATATATTAATGATGATATTAATTAACAAAAAAAATATTAAGTGAAAGTTAATTTATATTAATTATAGTACGTTAAATTATTATTAATGCGTGTGATAGCATAATAATAATTGATAAGAAAATTCTGTGTGAACGATTAATCAGTATTGATTGATTAATTGTTAATCATAGAATATTAATTAATTATCATCGTAGAATAATTGGTATAGAATATTAATGGTGATTAATTAATAATATGTGATTATTATTATTGCAAGAAATATAATAATAATAATAATAATAAACCACTTGTTTATAAATATGCTGAGATCTATAGTTGTTAAGGTGATAATTAATTCTATGATTATTAATTTAGTGTTATTAATAATCAATGAAGAATGGATTAATTAATATTATCGTTAATTAATCAATGAGATAAATAATTTATTTGTTTGACATTATGAATAATAAAATAAATAAGTAAGTTATTAATATAATAAGATTATATTAATTATTATGTGCAAATGTGCAATACTTGAATATATAAAGTATATGGAATACGACTATATTATATAGTGTAGAGAAACACTTAGGTGTGACCATGCAAGTATACATAAACTATGTTATATAGTGCAATGTGAATATATTACACATAGAGACCATGTATTAAGATTGAAATATATAAGCTACATGATTAATACCTATGTGACAATATGTATGTAAGTATACATTAAAATAATATATTATGGATATATTGTAATCAATTGTTGATTGTAAAATTTAATAATAAATGTGATAGTATCCGATTAAATTATACCGGTGTAATAAAATGTACATGGATTATATGTGTGAAAATTACACTTATTACAGTATGTGAATTACATTGTGACATTTTAAGTACAACCTAAGAATGTATTATACAAATACAACTTGGATATATATATATATATATATATATATATATATATATATGAAATGTGCATAGTAAAATAAGTATTGTATATATATATATATATATATATATATCAATGTTGCTAAAATGCTGAGAATTTCTTTGCCTTGTCCCATATTGGTAGTCACATTCTCTTCATGTGTATAGCTTGCAAGCTAGCCTACTCTCTACACATCAAACTCAGTAAAATCACAACAATGATGAACAACCAATTTCCTACCCTTTCATAACCAACATGGAATCCTAATTCATGTTGGTTTAAATTGAAGAACTAAAGCATTGTCTGGGTATTGGCTATTCTATAAATTGAGCTCTTCTTCTCCATTCTTCTTTGCTGAGATTTTGCTAAGTGTTGAGAGGGAGAGCATATACATATATCAGTGTGAGCATTCTAAATTAAGTAGCAAGTCCAATTAACTAATTACAAAGGTATAAGATTGCTTTTTGTTCTTCATTTTCTATTTCTGTAATTCTGAGATTTCTTGATTCTTGTTTTCTGTCAAAAGTTCTAATTCTAGATTATGCCAAATTAGATTTTAATTGGATTGTAGCATACTTGTTTAGTTGCTATATTATCTTAAAAATATATTGGTAATACAATGCTGTTAGTTATAATCGAATTCGTGACAAATTTTTGTGATTGGGCTAAGTTTCTGCCGTAACAGGTCGGTTTCTGGTGTGAAGCAGTAGTGGCGCAGCTGCACCAATTTATAACTGGAGCGCAGCGCAGCTGCGCCGGGCACTGGATATGGTTTTCTGCATTATGCTTAAAAATCTGTCAAGTGTTGGTTTGTTTATATAACTTAGGTGAGCATGCAAGCATGTGTAATATATATATGAGTACATTGAACTAATGTAAGCATGTTATATTAGGATCGCATGCTTGAATGGTGAGGTTATAGATTTCACAATGAACTTAGAGTTTTAAAATAGACATTGACTTATTATATCTGTTTTGACGTTCTGACTTTTGATGCTTGTTAGTATGGCCTAGAAACACATGAAATGAATGTTGACTTGTGTATACATGTTTCATAGTATGACGTGAGCATGCTAAACCTCGATTAGTAAACATTTCGAACGAAAATGGAAGTTTTAAAAAACAAACTTTGACATGTGTGTGACACATTGAGGTACTGATTTTGCAAACATGTTTACATGACCTAGAATCACATGTAATACATGTTAACTTGCATATATAGGTTTCATAAGGAAGCATGGACATGATAGACCTTATTAGTGAACTATACTAACAAAGTATAAGCCTTGAACGTGAACTTTGGTATGTTATGATGAGAGTTAGAATCTGATAATTTTGAACATGTGATAGTACTTTTAGACTCACTCATGTATCATACATGTATATATACCATGATTAGGTGTCGTGAAATCAAATTTAGCATAAACGAAGCATGTTTTCAACTAATAACTGTGATAGTCACATGTATGGAATGCGAATACTCATAGGTATGCTTAATATAAATACCTTAAGTGTTTTAAAAGCGAGCATGATAGGCTTTGTAAATTCCATGACCTTGAATGACCGTAAGTGTCGACTTAGAATCTATATCACATATGTTTGGAACAAGGAAAGGTTATACGAATATAAAAAGACTCTTTAATATGTATGCATACTATGTGATATATGTGAATCCGATTTAGACGGTTAACTTATGGGAATGCCATAACTTGCTAAAATGAAATATATTTAGTATTGATTGTGGTTTTATATGATATTAATAAATATGAGAGTATGTTGCTAGTTGTTGCAATCTTATATGATATAAGAGTGTGTTTTAACTCAAAAGGAGGAACGTTAAGGATAGAAATTATATTAATATAATACTATATAACTGTGTCGCCAGGTTAAGACTTAGCTTATGTGATTATCGTATATATGAGATGAGATATAATGTGAAACTCTATGACTAATGAATATCATATATACATAACTATATTACGATAGGATTCGAAAAGTGTTGATTAATTTACGGGGATAAACTACACTTAAGGCAAGTTTTCTAACTTACACTCTTGTACGGTGCAAGTATTCTATCCTTGTATATTGCGAGCTAGTTTCTTTACTTACTCGTTTGAATTGAATTAGCATACTTGAACTCTTATTTCATTAAAGCTATTATTCATGTTAAACTTGGTATTGTTCTTGAATATTGTGAAAGTGTCTATGCCATTTGATTTGGCTAGACTTATATTATTGAAAAGTGACCCAAAACCAATTGATTGGTGCGAGATCTCGGATTTGATTGAGAAGAACAACCTTCTTTGAATGGAAAATATAATTGTTGGAGAACCGACGTGCGCACTTGAGTATGATTGATTGTTATGCATAACGTAGGATACTTTAGGCTGATCACCTGTTGCACTTGTTTTTGATTTGATTTATCAGTTTATTATTGTTAATTCTAGTAGAAGTTCATAGTCCTTAGTGACTGCTCAATATTTAGTTATCTTGAAATCTTGAATTGATTTATGATTGAATTATATTGATATTATTCTGTCCATAGCGACTATTATTGAGAACTGTTGATATTCTTGTTATCCTTGAACTATCAAACCTTGCTATACCCTTTCGAGAATTGAAAATTATATTACTCACCCTTATTGTATATAACTTGTTGGGCAAATTGTGCTCATTCTTGCTTTCCCTAAAACATTTCAGTTAAGGAAGAGTAGTGCGGACCTTCAGGCACAGATAAGGGCAAGGGAAAGGCTACTGAGTAGCTTTAATTATGTAGGACTTATGATTGTAATAAAGAACTTATGATATTATGTACTAGTTAAGGTTATTTATGCTTAAGATATGTCTAAGTTATGTAATCACTGTTTAAGTTACGAGACCTTGGGACGTGAATAAATTTTATTATTTAAATATAATCTATTCGATATTAGTTGTGTATTTATTTCGCTGTGCGGTGCGATATTTAGTCGTATTATTATTGTGATGTATTACCATGAGCACGTGATGAACCGAATTCGAGAGACCAAGTGGCGGTCCCGGATTTGGGGAGTCACAGACCCGATGGAAGCGGCTCTACCAGAGGCAGTCGCGGGTCCACCTGCGGCTCCATATGGTAGGGCCCATGTGGCGGGTCCCATCATCTCGAAGTACGTGCACTTCAAGCAATGCAATGTAAGGTTCAAATCTTTCTAACTTTTGATCGGAGCGTCCGTTTGAGGTATGCTATAACTTTTCGGAAAGCCCTCGCCGAGAGCGTCACAATGACATGGGACTAAACCTTTTTTCGAGTCCAAGAATACGGGTTCATAACCAGGTCTTTGTTTCCCCGTAGTTTGTCCGTTGAGCCGTCTTGCGCTGTTTTCGCTCAGGATTATTGTTATAGTTCTTTCTGACCTTGATGGCATCGACTCATCTTGATTTTGACCTAATTAGCTTCCAATTGGTAAAATGACCATTTTGCCCCTCCAGGGGTTATCTCCTGTGTTGGCATGATCTTCGACTATCCTCCCAGGGTTGTCTCTGAGGTTTTTGATCCCAGCCAACTCTGTTTATCCTCAGGGTTGTCTCTGTGGTTGACTTGATTTCCCCAGGGTAGTCTCTGGGAATGATGAGATGCTTTAGGTTTGTCTTCGAAGTTGATTCGACCTCTTGAGTTGCGACCGGGGCTTGACCTGACCTCTTGGATTATGACCGGGGTTGAACTGGATCTCCCGGTGTCGTCACCGGGATTGACCTGTACTTACTGGGCTGTAATTGGGGTTGACCTGTACTTCTCGGGTTGTGACCAGGGTTAACCTGTACCTCCCGGGTTGTGACCGGGGTTAACTTGTACCTCCCGTGTTTTGACCAGGATTGACCTGTACTTCTTGGGTTCTGATCGAGGTTGACCTATACCTCCCGGGTTGTGATCGGGGTTGAACTGGATCTCCTGGTGTCGTCGTTGGGGTTACTATATCTCCCGAGTTATGACTGGGGTTTGACTTGACATCCTAGTATTGAGACCGGGATTGAGTTGGAATCCCGATATTGAGACCAGGGCTGAGTTGGCATCCCAGTATTGAGACCGGGGTTGAGTTAACATCCCAAAATTGAGATCGGGGCTGAGTTGACATCCGGATATTAAGACCAGGGCTGAGTTGACAACCCGGGATTGAGACCACCGTTGAGTTGACATCCCGGTATTGAGACCGGGGTTGAGTTGGCATCCCGGTATTGAGACCGGGGTTGAGTCGACAGTTTTTCCCTCCTGCAGGGTTAGTAACAGAAACACAAAAATTTTGAGTGTCTACAACAGGAATAAAAAATTTTTGAGTGTCTACAGATGCCCCTCTTTATCATGTTTATGCGATGCAGTGGAATGAATAGGATAAAGATTGCTAGACACTAGAAATATGATAGATGCAAATGTACTGTAACACATGGCATGATATGTTATGAGTGTTAGATACCTTCGAGAAAGCAGGGTTATCACTGGTTGATTACGCCATTTTCTGCTAGGGATAACGTTATCCATGATAACCCTCAGTGTTAGGCTATCATTATCTGTTTTTGCCATTTTTTGCTGGGGATGATGTCATCCATGATAGCCTTTGGTAAAGATTTTCTCTTGGCTTGATGCTCTTGGACCTCTTTGAACTCGATGTTGGGGTTGTCATCAACACTCTTCTCCTTCAGATAGGATTTCTAACTTTCTTCTCCACTGAGGATATTCTGTTATGTGGAGTTACCACATTGTAGATTACCGACACCTATCCTGACAGTAGCTCTCATCGTTTCACGTCGTTGGACCTATCCCGATGTTACGTGAAGTTGTTGCTAATGGTTTGGATTGCTATTTGGTCTATGCCGATGATCTGGTGGATGCCTGCCCGACTGGTAATCTACACAGGTCGATTGATCTTGACTCGATTCCTACTCGAATGGTAGCTTGCAGAGTTTTGATCACCACCGAATCTTTTCTAATGTTCCCTCTAGGGATTTATATAATAGATTCCATCATCTTTCCTCTGTGGGGATAAACTTATATACTATTTTTTCCACCGGCTCATTCCCGATGCATCGCCGGAGTTGTCGCCAATGACTAATATTGTCAGGCAATCTGACCTTCACTGAAGTATCCTTCAACGGCTGATGTCATAGGTCTGTTCCCGATGCTTCGATGGGGTTGTCGCCAGCGACTAAAATGTTAAGCAATCTGACATTCGCTGAAGTAGCCTTCAACGACTGATGTCACCGGACCGTTCTCGATGCTTCACTGGGGTTGTGCCAACGGCTGAGATGTCGGGCAATCTGACCTTCGCTGAAGTGGCCTTTAACTAATGATGTCACCGGACCGTTCCCGATGCTTTGATGGGGTTGTGCCAATGACTGATAGTGTCAGGCAACCTGACCTTCGCTGAAGTAGCGTTCAACTGGCTGATGTCACCGGACCGTTTCCGATGCTTCGCTGGGGTTGTGCCAATGGCTAAGATACCAGGCAATCTGACCTTCGCTGAAGTAGCCTTCAACGGCTGAATGTTACCTGACCGTTCCTAATGCTTCGCTGGGGTTGTGCCAATGGCTGAGATGTCAGGTAATCTGACCTTCGCGGAAGTAGCCTTCAACGACTGATGTCACCGGACCATTCCCGATGCTTCGCTGGGGTTGTGCCAACGGCTGAGATGTCAAAAAAAATGATCTTCGCTGAAGTGGCCTTCAACGGCTGATGTCACCGGACAGTTCTCGATGCTTTGCTGGGGTTGTACCAATGGCTGAGATGTCAGGCAATCTGACCTTCGCTGAAGTAGCCTTCAACGGCTTATGTCATCGGACCGTTCCCGATGCTTCGCTGGGGTTGTGCCAACGGCTGATATTGTCAGGCAATCTGACCCTCGCTGAAGTAGCCTTCAATGGCTGAATGTCACCGGTTCATTCCTGATGCTTCACTAGGGTTGTCGCCAGCGGCTGATAGTGTCAGGTAATCTGACCTTCGCTGACTTGGGTGTACTTTTTCTGATAAAACACACCCTCGGATCAGTCTGGATGCCTTGATACAGTCGGAACCTGCCATTCATACCGTCGGACCTTCCCGATGCTCTGACAGTTGCAATTTTTAGCAGTTTTTTGCAGTTTCTCTTTCCGTCAGGAATCCGCCGCTCATACGCACGATTTCAAGATAATCCGCTCAATTGCGTAGTAGTTTTTTCTCGAATTTTACTTTTTAGCTCCTGTAAACTCTGTTTCCACCCGAACTGGACCGAGCCAGAAGGGTGGGGCCCACCTTAGGGAGCCACAGGTAGATGGACGGCAGCCGCATATCGGTCCGCTCCCTCCTGCGAATTTAAAATGGGCAGCAGCGGGCTCTCAGATTCATTTTTAGTTTTGAGTTTCGATAGAAATTCAATATTTTTTTCAGATCTACTAAGTTCGAGCAGCTTTTTTTTAGATTTCGTTAACGCACACACGTTCTGCACATCTCAGGTAACGTTTACATCCTTTTGTTTCCAAGTTTTAACCGGTAGAATTGTGTAAACCACGTAAGGTGCTTTTGAACGTAATGTATCAAAAATGTATGCTTATATGACTTGATAAAAATTTTCTGACTTCATAAGTATGCATATTTTACTGTGATGCACATTTTGATGTAAGAAAATTTAAATTTTGAGATGGTCAATTTTTGCCCTTTTTGATCAGTTTACTCATCCTTTTTGAGGCCTTGTAAACCTGGATTTTCAACTAAAAATGTCCACGGTAATTTAGCTACCATGTGAAGTTTATTTTTGATTTTTTTTATAAATATTAACTATTTCTATTTTTGGGTAAGTGTGCTACTGAATGGCCACCTAAACATGCCTATGTGCATGCGGACAGTCCATTTTACAAAGGAGACTCTGGCAAAAAAATTTCAAAGCCTAAGCATTTAATAAACATGCAATTTTGACTCTACTGGGGATTTTGGTTGACCCATGCATGTTTTAGGACTTAGAAATGCATAAAATATTGATTTAAATTAATACGCCACATGTTTTAGGCTTACCTCACCCTTTCTAAGGTGATTTGGAAACTTTGTCCAGGTTATGGAGCCAGATAGACCCGGCAGTGCTAGAAGGGTCGTCCCAGGAGTTAGACGGAGGAGAGTCTCCAATGTTCCTCAGCAACGGCCAGCCCGACCTCCTCGTAGATTGGCTGAGTCAGTGATTCGTCCTATCCGGGTTGATCCGTCGGTTGACGTGGACGACGAGGATGTACCTTTTGTTGATCTTATCCCAGGTCAGGCTCTACGTGCGGAGCTTCTAGGCATTGTGGTGCCACTTCAAGAGCTGCTGGGAGATTTGAGGCATTATCCATCGAGATTCCTTCATTTCAATGACGTGATTGAAGTTTCCCTTCTAGATTTTCTTTCTTTCTTTCTTTTGCCATTTCAGGGCACATGTTTGATATGGGTTGTCCTTCTGATGCAGGCTCCCGGCTTTACACAGCCCAGAAAGAACTGGTTTAATGTGCATTCTCTGTACCACACTCTACATCCAGATTATAGGGCCATTGTAGATACCTGGGAGTTTCAGTCATTCTTTTCTATCCCTCCCCGCCATTGCACCTGGGGTTATTTGAGGGCTTTATCTGAGCTCTGGTTCCACCAGACTCAGTCTCTCCATTTGCTAGATTAAAAGGTGATGATGACACCTATGGACTGGAGGTTCATCACAGGGATAGAGTTCGGAGGTGAGCCAGTGTCAGTCGTTTCGAACATTTCACCTACTGCCGTTTGGTCCCTATTAAGAGTTCCTACGATAGCCATCATAGGTCGGACAGTATGTTTTAGTCCCTTGAGCGTAGATGCCCAGATTGGGGCTTTGACTGAGCCTCTGCCTGATGATCAGAGGGTTAGATATCGCATCCTGCGGCGACTATTTTTGGTGATCATCAGGGGTTGTTTTCTTCCAGACAACTCTTTGATGGTGTCTTTTGCTCTGGTTAGTGCCACTCGGTACGTGGAGCGCCTCAGTAATTTTGATTGGGGTACCTATAACTTTGCCTATTTCCTTCGAGGGATGAGCATGCGCTCAGAAGGTCCAACAAAGGCTTGGTTAGGCTTTTACCCATTCCTGCTGGTGAGTACATCTCTCTTATACCTTTTTAATTTCCTCATTTATATTTGTTAGTCTTAATCACTTAGAACTTTTGATATTTGCATGGCCAGTTTTGGGCATATGATAGGCTTCCTTGCCTACATCCCGCCACTACTTTAGGCTTGGAGACCTATCCTCTAGGATGGCGCTGGCACCACTCCACTTTAATGGAGGTCCATGTAGCTGAGGGATTCACCCACTCCCGCCTACAGCTTGAGCTATTGACGGCGGGATCGATCTCGTGGGTCCTATATACCTCAGACTTTTTGATAGTCAAGTTTGAGGGCAGTTTTCCCACTGGCCGGGAGTTTGCACTATCCACCCGCATAGTCCCATTTTGACAGAGGGGAGTTGGGAGCTCTATTTAGGAGAGCATGCTATTCAGAGCATCACAGGGGAGATCCGCATTCCCTTTGTTCCTCCTGCTTGGCATCATTGGCCACGAGCTCAGCCATTCACAGACATTAATATGGAAGGCGTAGATGGCTTTACCCTGTTAGAGTGTCCGTATATCCAGGAGGCATTTCATAGCTGCTGGAGTCCTTGCACTATTGGGGTTCAGACTCGTGCGACCCAGATCATGGCAGATATGGTGTCGGGGTCTGTGATGATGACAGACTGGATAGCTTGCCTACGAGATCTGACTCACTTGGACCAGATCACAGGATTGACCCAGCAGTTGAAGAGGGCACATTTGTTCATCAGGCACCATGGCTGAGATCCATCAGAGGCAGCTTTTTTTGATCCTTCTGCTCTAGAGCGGGCCCTTCCACAGGTCCATTTTCCAGTAGTTTTGCTGGTGCTGATCCTCCTTATATCGATCGAACATTCCCACTGGCTGAGAGTTTGTGACTCAGGAGGAGCTGGAGCAGGTTGATAGCTTGGATGAAGATATTCTGAATCTCTTTTTATAGGTTCCCTTGCTATATCTTTTGATAGGCCTTTGTTTAGTTTTTGGGCGGCTGTGACCTATTTGGATAGGCCTCTGTTAGTAGTTGGGCGGTTGTGCCCCATCTCCCTGTACTTTTTATTTTGGGCTGTATTATTAGACAGAGATTCTAGATATACATGATATTTCCTATCTATTACATCATGTTTATCATTGTCATTATGCATATATTATATCATAGATATGCACTTGGACAGATAAGTTCAGATTTAACCCTGGATGTCCTTGTGATACGGTGATACAGATGTCGTCATCGACGGTTAGTCGCATCGAGCATTTACCACCATCCTTGGTAGCATCGTCATTGAGGTCGTGGTACGATAGTTTTCCAGTCCCAGTCAGAGGGACAGTAGATCAGATGCTGGGGCATTCCTTGGCCCTTTTAGATTTCTAGGTTCCATATGCATTTATAAATGGCATTCTATCCTGCTGGATACCTGATCGGCAGGTTTTTCGCTTTGGGCGGCATGAGTTGACTCTGACCTTGGAGGAATATGAGCGGCTTACAGGTTTAGCACTAGACCTGCCTTGCGCTCGCACATCTATTAGCGTCATGAGGAGACCATTCATACGTACGTCGGGTCTGTGACATAGAGTAGTCACTGATGAGATCATTTCAGGACATGTGATCTCTATTAATTTTTTGATCGATAGCTTCGGCAGGCCAGATAGCTATGAGCGACACGCCGGGGATTTTTTAATTTTGGCAAAGGAGTAGCAGTTGGCCCGGGTAGACATTTTGTTGATATGTGTCACGGCCTACATATACATGCTACTATACTTGGACCATTTGGATATTGGTTTGATGGTCGTGGTCCGTGCCCTTAGATAGGGTAGTACCATTCTGCCGATGATACTGGCCGAAACCTTGAGGTCAGCTACCTATTGCAGCACCCATCCATATGGGTTTTTTAGAGGTAGCTCTGTCCTGCTGTATGTATGGCTCATGACTCATTTGCGTCCGATTGGCACTTTTAGACACCACGGGTACTGCTTTACCCATGAGATAGCCCTATCCTACTCCTTCCAGCCAGCGGAGTGTTCGGATACAGCGACGTAGTCGGCTTTTCTGTCAGATATTGAGCACCGCTTTTTGATTCTGCCATGCTCAGGACTTGTCTCCCCTTATAGCTTCATCACTGATGCAGTCGGCATGGACTATCTGCCCCGAGAGGGATTGAGAGGGGTGACCACTTATCATTCGTTGGAAGTTATGGGTCAGTTTGATCAGTTCCAGAGCCTACACCAGTTTGAGGGGCTATTGATCAGCGGACATCAGCTTTATTTCTATTGTCGGCTAACCTGATCAGGATTTATGAGTGTTGGACTCATAGAGAGAGGGCTGATTTCTCTACTAGCCATCTGGATCTCTCTCCAGAGTATTCAGCATGGTTGGAGGCTGATATATTAGTAGCTGCGGCTATCCTGTCAGCTACGAGTATAGATTCAGATGAGAAGGAGAGGATCCTGATTCTCCCACAGAGGATAAGTTGTTTACCGACTTGACAGCAACTTTAGTTAGTGACCCTTTGATCATTCCGGTCGGGACTGATCCAGCTATTGCTGATGCACTAGATCGGATGATTTTGAGAGAGATCAGGCTAGGGTGTTGATATTTACAGCTCTGTCTGGCAGATATACAACTTTCACCGCCAGAGACGAGCCTTAGGTCACTCGGGATGCAACATTAGTTGAGAGAGACAAGGCTATAGCCACCCGATATGTGGCTCTTGAGGAGAGAGATGAGATCCGATCTGTCAGAGATATGGCATTTGAGGAGATTGAGGAGGTTTTGATTGCCAGGGATGCTGCTTTTATGGAGAGGGAAGAGGCCATAGCTACCTGAGATGTATATATTGCAGACAGCACAGCCCTCAGGTCATATACAGACAGCTTGGTTGGAGAGATGAGTGCTTTTATAGATGGCCATAGCAGCACCATGTAGATGGTAGTGGATGTCCTTGCTCGTATGGAGGCTGAGGGTATTGCACTTGCAGCTGCTTCTCCATCTTTAGAGAGAGATGCCATGTTGGCATTGCTATCCCGCTTGTCCATGGGTCCATAGACTAGCTTTATTTTCCCTGCACATACTAGATCAGTCATTTTTGTCATGTACAGGACACCATGTATATATCAAACAGTATTATATATTAGAGAAATATATTTTGATTCACTTCCATGTTGGATATGTATTGTCATTGTTGAGTGATTACCACTTCTTTTATGACTTGCTGTTTTTAATGTATCATGAGCTTCTCCTTGATGGATTGAAAGTGAGATGTCGAAGAATATCTCAGATGGGCCTGTTGAGCAGGGAGGCTTGATAAAAATTAGGTTTTATATGGTTTCGGTGTCTTGGGACTGGTTTTCATTATTTTTTTATTTTTCTTTGATGGTCAAACCTCACCATAGATGGCTACCTACGTACTCCCGGGTGAAGGGAGATTAGGTCATTCGTAGTTCAAGTTTTGTACGAGAGGTTTGAGAAATATCTCTTTTGAGTTTGGTTTGATAGGTTTTTGAAATTTTATTTGGTTTGACCGCACCGTGAATGGCTGCCTACGTACTCCCGGGCTGAAGGAGTTCAAGTCATTCGTAGTTTGATCTTCTAGTGAAAACTAAAACTAATTTGATCGATTCGCAGGACCAGGATGATGGCTGGCATGTGCTTCAGACATAGTACCTTTTTATGGTGTCTGAGTTGATGAGTTGGGGAAATTTGCTCCCGTCCATTTCTTGCAATCTGATAGCTTCTCCTGTCAACACCTCTTTGACAATGAAAGGGCCTTCCCAATTTGGGGCGAACTTTCCTTTAGCTTCGTCTTGATTGGCCAAAACTTTCTTCAGCACTAGGTCGTTTTCTTTGAATTATCGGATTCAGACTTTTTTGTTGTATGATCGAGCAATCCTTTGCTGATATAACTGCCGGTGGAAAATGGTTGTAGCCCTCTTTTCATCTATCAGGGATAGCTGATGGTACCGCTCTTGCAACCACTAATCTTCTCCCATCTGAGCATCTATTAACACTCGCAAGGACTACATCTCTACTTCTACAGGAAGTACCGCTTCCATGCCATAGACCAATGAATAAAGGGTAGCCCCAGTAGAGCTATGCATTGACGTCCTGTATGCTAACAGAGTCAGGGGAAACCGATCAGGCCATCCTTTGTGATTAGCGGACATTTTCTGCATGATCTTTTTAATGTTCTTATTGTCCGCTTCGACAGCACCATTCATCTTGGGTCGGTAGATGACGAAATTGAGATGCTTGATATGAAACTTACTGCATAAATCTCTCATCATCTGATTATTTAGGTTCTTGGCGTTGTCTGAGACAATCACCTCCAGCTGTCCATATCGACAGACGACATTATTGCTGATAAAGCCAATGATTAACTCCTTAGTGACTTTGGAAAAAGAGGTCGCTTCAACCCACTTGGTGAAGTAATCAATCATAGTGAAGATGAATCAATGTCCGTCACTAGCTTTGGGTTCTACTGGCCAGATCGGATCCATTCCCCATATGGAGAAAGGCAGTGGCGAACTCATATTGTGCAGCTCATTTGGAGGAGCATGGATGGCATTTTTATGGACTTGGCATTGATAGCATCTCTTGACGTGATCGTCACAGTCAACTTTGAGAGAGATCAAGTAATGTTTTATTCTCAATATTTTCTTGGCCAGCAAATGACCCTCATGTGTGGACCGCATACTCCACCGTGGACTTCATCCATTAATCTCTGGGCTTGCTCTTTTTAGAGGCATCGTAATAGGCCTATTCCAGCGTCCCTTTCGTAGAGTGCCTCTCCGCTTAGATAGAACTTCATGGCCATCTTGTGAATCCACTTTTGTTTGGCTTAGCTTGCCCCAGCGGGTGTAGATCCATCTCGAAGATATTCCTTGATTTCTTGGTACCAAGGCTGATTGATAGGAGTTATTTCATCTGATACTTCTCCGATGTAATTCCCATATGTCGGGGCCTTTTGGTTTGTGAATTTGATGTCGGGAATTCCCCTTCCTACCCGATATGTTAATCAGGGAGGCTAATGTTGCTAATACATCTGCAAAGTCATTCCTTCCTCGAGGGATGTGGATGAAAGTTATCTCTTCAAAATCCATAGATATGTTGATGACTTGCCGGTGATAGGGCAACAAATATAATTCTTTGGTATGATATGCCCCGGTGGTTTGTCTAATGACCAACTCAGAATATCCAAGGACTAATAGACGCTGGATACCCATGTACTGGGCTAGTTTCAGTCCCATTATGCAACCTTTATTCTCAGCCGTGTTGTTAGTGTTGACAAACTACAACTTGGTAGCCACAAGATATTGCTCTCCTGTACTAGAGATGATGACTGCCCAAGCTCCTGCACCTTCCATGTTTACCGCTCCATTGAAATACATTCTCCATGGTTGGACTGTATTCTCTCATTGGATTTGTTAAATTTTTATAATCCCATCATCTGGGAAATAAGTCTCCAAAGGTTCATCCTGATGGTGCCCCAGCTAGTTGATCTGAAATGCCTTGCCCTTTGATGGACTTCTGAGTCACGTATACAATGTCGAACTATTGGAGGATCAATTGCCATTTGGGCAATCGATAATTCAACATTGGCTTGTTGAATACGTATTTTAGTATACCCATGCGGGATATGAGATAAGTCGTGTGCCCATGCAGATAATGTTGCAACCTCATGGCAGCCCATACTAACGCACAGCATGTTTTCTCAATTAGAGTGTACTTCTGTTCGCCGCTACTGAATCTTTTGCTGATGTAGTAGATAGCTCTCTCCTTACTACTATCATCTTTTTGTCCTAGCATACAGCCCATTGCGTTGGCATTGATGGACAAGTACATAAACAAGGGAACTTCATCCCTCGGGGGTACCAAGACAGGAGCTTCGATCAGCTGCTTCTTGATGGCAAGGAAGGCTTTTTGACAATCCTCATTCCACTTCGTGGAGGAATTCTTCCTTAGTAGCTTGAAGATGGGTTCGCAAGTTGCTGTGAGCTAGGAAATGAACCGACTTATGAAATTAATTCTTCCCAAAAACCCACGTATCTCCCTCCCTGTTCGGGGTATGGGCATCTCCGTGATGGCTTTAATCTTGGCAGGATCAAGCTCAATGCCTCTATTGCTTACCAGAAATCCCAACAACTTGCCCGATTTGAAGCCAAAAGCACATTTGGCTTGATTCAGCTTAAGGTTGTACTTACGCAACCTATTGAACAGCTTGCTGAGATGGTTGATGTGATCGTCCTCCTTTCGAGATTTGACGATGATGTCATCCACATAAACATCTATCTTCTTATGCATCATGTCATGACACAGGGCCATCATGGCTCGCTGATACGTGGCACCGGCATTGATGAGGCCGAAGGACAATCTTCTGTAGCAGAAGGTTCCCTAGGGAGTGATGAAAGCTATTTTCTCCATGTCTTCTTCAGCGACCATAATTTGATGGTAACCAGCAAAGCAATCCATGAAAGAACACATGTCATAATGTGTCTTATTGTCTATCAGGATGTGGATGAAAGGTAACGAGAAATTATCTTTGAGGCAAGCTTTGTTCAAATCTCGGTAATCCACGCATACTCGTGCCTTCCCTCCGGGCTTAGGCACGGGAACTATATTTGACAGCCACTAAGGGTATGTTGATACCATGATGATGCCGGCTTTGAATTGTTTGACAACCTCTTCTTTGACTTTCAGACTCCATTCAGGTTTCAATCGCCTGAGCTTCTGCTTGACTAGCTTGAATCCATCTTTGATGGGGAGTCGATGGATGATAATGTCAGCAGATAAGCCAATCATGTCTTCATTCGACCATACAAACACATCCTGGAACTGTGTTAAGATTTCAATCAGGTCAGCTTTTTGATCTTTGGTGGGGTCTAGGCCTATCTATATTTCTTTGAGGTTTTCTGAGGTTCTAATATGGACAGTGGTGGTTTGATTAAGGTTTGTCTTCGACCCATTCTTTGATCTCCTCGGGAACCTCATAGTCATCTTCCTCCTCTTGATCAATATCCATCAAGTTGAAGTTCAATTCTACATCAAAGTTGTAGTCACTGTGACAGGTTGGCATCTCACCAGTAGGGACAAACAAATCCAATCTTAGAGTCCTGAAAACAAAATGCTTTCGCTTTAATATATGCAATTGTTTAAACATACAAAGCATTTAGCAAAACATGACAAAAGTTACTGCTATAGCTGTGCAACCAAAATAAGCAGTAAATGAAACCATGTTACAAGGCAGATAAATTCTCTGCCCTTTTACCCTTTTTAAATGAGGCAAGGGACGCTGCTTCAGTTGTCTAGGGTTAGATCCTCATAAATAGGGAGGATACAAGATTTGTGGTTGTCTGCCTCATCTCTAATAATGACTAAGACATCCTTCAGATTAGGGCTAAGGTTTTTCTTTGAACTGCCCCCCTTTTCTTTCTTGATGCGAGGAATTCAGATTTGATTCTCCTCATCACTGTCGGGGATATCATCATTCATACCTTCATAGTGTATGATAACACGCATGTTAGCAAATGGGTCTCAGTCCTTCGTAAATAAACTTTTCTTTTCCCTTTTTGCTCTCCCAATCAGGCTTTGGGGCTTTTCTCTCATTTATCGGTATAATTGGAGGAAATAGCATGGCTGACACAACAGCGGGAATCTTCCTCATTGGCTTCACAAATTCGGCATCAGTGAGGTTTGGTAGTAGTATAGTGGAAGCATAAGCCTTTGGATGCTTGTGTGGGTTCCAGTGGTTTAACCCGGATGAATAGCTCAATCCGGCTTTCCCTGACTGACTCAGAATCTATACCGGACTTTTGATTCCTTGTTGATTTTTCTCTAACCCTTCTCCAGGGCAAAAACCTAAAGATACCATCTCCTGGCCCACCGTCATCACTTCGGGGGAGACTTTTGGTTTCAAGGCTGGTGCCCTAACTGGTAGGTACTGAGTATTGCTCACCTCTAATGCTTGAAAACTTGCATGCCCCTACATCCAGACTGATCACCAGCATGTCTCCCTGTATACAGATAGGGTATTCTGGTTCGGCATTCACAGTGATTAGGTTGCCATTGATAATGTACTTGAGCTGCTGATGTAGGGTGGATGGAACTGCTCCTGCCATGTGGATCCATGGTCTTCCCAATAATAAGTTATATCCAGTGATAATGTTGAGGACCTGGAAGGATACATAGAAAGTGTGGGAACCTATCTCCAGTGGAAACTCAATCTCTCCCATAGCTTCTCGACGAGACCCATCAAAAGCCCAGATAACCACATGACTGGTTCTGATCCAGTTTGGGTTGATCTTTACTCTTTCCAAGGTATCGTAGGGGCATATGTTTAGAGACGATCCTCCATCTATAAGCACACCTCCGATCACATACTTGGATAACATCATTGCTATATGTAGTAACTTGCGATGGCCCGTCCCTTCCTCGGGTATATCATCATCAGTGAAAGATATCACATTGCTGTTGAAGATGTGTTCTATCATATGACAGAATTTCTCAGCATCCACTGTCTTTGGCAGATGGGCTTCTCCAGTACTTTCACCAGAATGTTGCGATGATCCACCGATGATAAGACATCTAGGATGGACATCTGCTTGGGTGCATCTTTTAAGCTTTGCACTACCTTGATCTCGTTATGCCCCATTTTGCATAGGAACTCTTCGATTCTCTCTTCAGCCACCTTCACTTTAGTTTTGATGACTGCATTGATCACCCGCTGAGGTAGGTACAATAGATTCTCCTTGGATACAATGGCAATGTTGTTTGAAGTGGAACATTGATCATTCCCATAGTTCCATGGGACTCTCTTTAGAATGATGACAGGATACCGCGGTCTGAAAGGTAGTATTAAAGGTTCGGGCGCAGCTACCTTTACAGGATTTTGTGCTTCTTGAACCCTTTTCCCAGGCAGTACTAAGGGTGTTCCAGCTAGCTCATTCTCACAGAAAATAATAGCCGCTGTTCCTTGATTCCATGACGTGGGAATAAAGAGTGTTTCCTCATCAGGAAGGCCATAATCTTGATTCCCTCTTATCAGCTCACCGCTTTCAGTAAGATTTTGAATTAGGTGACGAAGTCCCGAGAAATACTAGGTATCATGATCGGGTGTATTAGAATGATACTGGCAGATCTTGTCAGGTTTGAATTTCCTGGATCGAGGGTTCACCGGAGGTAACAAATCTGTAACCATCCCTTCATTGATCAACATCTGGATGATTTCCTTCATCGGCTAGTTTAGATTAGTAAACTTCCTCTGAAAGGCAAACCCCCTATCTGCTTGAAACTTCTCCTCCTTAGCCACTTTATCGGCTAAGGGTTCATGTTTAAGAAATGGGTAGTGATCCCTCATAGCGATGGGGTAAATTTTCGGTGTAGGCGAACTTGCTTCAGACTGGTTGGACTGGCTTATCAACTGCCTGGTTACCTGATGCTGGTATACGACCAGATCCGCCAACTGTCCAATCTGTTCCTTGATAGATTTGATCTCTTGTTTTATCAGGAACCGCCTTTTTGATAACTCCCAACTGTCTGGGCTATTGTTGTGACACCCCTAAATTCAGACCACTTGCGTCTCGAATTCGGTTCGTCATGTTCTAACTATTTAACGACTAAAAAAATATCTCGTGCAACGGAATATTATACGAATAGATTACATTTATTTAATATAACTATTCATGTCCCAAGGTTTTGTAACTTAAACATCTCTTACATCTTAAACATAGCTTAAGCATACATAATCTTAACTAATACATAATAAAATAGAATCTTATTACAATTGTCATAAAAGTTCTACACGAATAACAAACTACTCTGTAGCCTTGCCCTTGCCCTTATCAGTGCCCGAGGGTCCGCCTTTCTCTGTCTTAACGGAAATGTTTTTAGGGAAAAGCAATAATGAGCAACGAGTTTGCTCAGCAAGTAATATAGCAATAAGGGTCAATATAGTTTTCAATTCTCCAAGGACACAGCAATAGGTGATAGTTCAAGAATAGCAAGAAGTATCAATAATTCTCAATAACAGTCGCTAAGGACATAAAGATATCAAAAGATTCAATGATTAAATCATTTCTGGATTTCAAAACAATGAATACTGAGCAGTCACTAAGGACTATGAACTTCTACTAGAATTAACAGTAATATGTTGATAATCCAAAAAGACAAGTACAACAGGTGATCAGCCTAAAGTACCCTACGTTATGCATATCGTTTAATCGTACTCAAGTGCGCACGTCAATCTCCCGACAATATATAGGTTCCCCTTCAAAGAAGGTTGTTCATCTCGGTCAATACAAGATTCCGCACCAATCAATTGGTTTGGATCGCTTTCAAATTATGATTTAGGTCTAGCCGAATCAAATGGCATAGACCGCTCTTTCAATGTATATAAGAACAATTATAAGTTCAATACTCGAAATCAAAGTTCGAAGAATATAAACAACTCTATCTTAACTATGAAGCATTATGTCATAAGACAAGAATCATACTTTCAATTGTTTACTTGTACAACCAATAACAGTACAAGCTCAAGTAATGCTCAATAAAGAGCCTTAAGCGTAGTTTACCAAAGTATAGCTTATCAACACTTTTCGAATCTTATGATAACATATTTATGTATATAGGATATTCTTTAGATATGCACATGTTATACATACTTGATATGTAAATTAAACACGTATACGATTCTAACTTGGTTCTATACTCCTATACGTAATTCATTACGTACTTTACATACACATAACACAAAATCAATTTGTAAGACACTATGAAATCAAATAACATGGTTCATAACTATTTTTAACATGCTCATTGACACTTTGAATACTGTATTGGACATGTATTACAGATTAGAATAACAATACAAGCATGCATCAAGTTCAAATTTCAATTAAGCAGGCTCTGTCCATTCTGCAGATTGGCGCAGCCGCACTTGGGTTGAACTAAAGAGTGGCGCGTGCCGCGCTGCTCCTGGTTCAAACCAAGAATTGGCTGCCCCTGCAGAATCCCAGCTCATCCCGATTTGTACATATATAATGAATCATGCAAAACACACATGTCAGGATGTCGATAACTAGGTTCGACCCCATATCTCGTATTTATCATAGTTTGTTATCCATTCTCATTTAATTAAGGCTTTAAGTGTTTAATTAACAAGGTCTCTTACGTTTAGCCGTTATATATATACTATGAGGTCAATAAGTCTCAACTATACATGCTCACGTTAGTTTAGTTATGTATTTCAAGTTATGAAGTTTCACTTCTTTAACACTCGTCTCAATTTATATTCAACTAGTTTACCATGCATAAGACTAGTTAGGCATACATTTTAATCATGTCTAGAGGCATATGAGACCCTATCAAGATGATCATGAATTTTATAAAACATGCAAGGTGGTTATCAACCAAACTAGTTTTCCGATTCTTACGTTTTCTTCGAAAACCTCATGTTAACTAATCATGCAAAGCAGCTTCACAAATCATATGGCATGCTCATGTATATACATAATCATACTACCTAAGCATGCTCACAAGTTTCAGAACTTAAAGTGTTCTCAGTTCGTCAAGTTTGTATTTGAAACTCTAAGTTTCTATTAGAAGGTTACCAAAACCATTTAAATCATGCAAAGTGACTCCACATATTTATATTATTCTTATGTACACACATACTAGACCACATAAGCATGCTTGCAATCTTAGAACTCAAAGTGTTCTTAGTTCGTCAAGTTTGTTTTTGAAAACTTAAGTTTCACTTAGAAAGTCATCAAAATCAAGCTATGGTAAGTGGTTACGTGCAAGGTCACTTATGTCAGCATATCAGGGGCATAAATAGTCATAATAAAGTTATACTAGCATGCTTTATACATCAGAAGGCATAAAAACCCATCAACTGGTTCTGCAGGAGGGCGCGGTCGCGCCCTGTTTGTACTAGGGAGTGGCGCAGTTCCAGCCAGGAAAGTTCTCTGCTATTGCAGAACTCTCAAACTAACCTTCAATCTCTTCATGAAACATTCTTACTAACTATCACATTGCTCATATAACATATCTATATAGTTTACTAATCATGCTAGCAGCTTATCACATATCAATTTCAACTATTTCAAGCTAATTTCTATGAATCATTAAACTAGGAACTAAGAGCACAAGGTAAGGTTTATAACTTTTGAGCTTGATTTGGACAGAATTCCTCTTAATGCAATCACCTCCCTCTCTCTATAACACTTAGCAACAATCTTCAGCAACATAGAAATAAAGAGAAGGTCTCTATTTATAGAGATATTGTTAACCATGTCAAGCCATTATCCAAGAATTGAAACCATTGGAGGAAGAGAGAGCATGTTAGGCAATTGGGGAGTTGGTGGATCACTATTGAGACCACTCCCTTTACCATCATCACCATCATTGAAGCTAAATGGAGTTGGTATGTAGAAGTAGAATAGGCCATTGGCCTTTCACGTGAAGAGGAAGAGAAGTGCCACTCAATTTGGGACAAATTCATTCTCAGCAACTTAGCAAGATGAAATAATATTGCACTTAGGTTATTAAACATATACATATTATATACACTTAGGTTAAATACACATATTTGTATACTTAGGTTTTAAATCCAATTGGGTACATACATGGATTTTAATGATATAACAATATTACATGTTAGCAAATTTGGGGTACATGTATACATATCAATATATAATCCATGCACATTTTGATAACACCGAATATAATCTCATTGAGTATTATCACTTCACATTATCATAAACTTTATTATTTCAATTATATTTACTTATCGAAATAATTATTAATATCAATTATTTACATAGTCAAGTTTAATATACACACTAATGCACTATTCATATCACATGGTCACATAAACGTCATTTGTGTAACTTATACAATTTATTAATCTTACTATATAGTTTCTATATTACATAGTCACATCACAATGTCACACTACACTTTATATAATATAGTTTGATTTAATATTGCATAATGTACACATAACATGTATTCACATAGGTCCATTTGTGTAATTCATGTGACTTACCTCATTTACCATATAGTTCCTATATTACATAGTCATATTCCAATGTCACACTATACTTTATTTTATATAGATGTATTTACTATATAATATGTGATTACATAACTTTACACTTAGCAATTAATTGCACAAACATTTACCTTATAATGTTAATTAATTATTTATTCATTAATATGCAATTACTCATAATAACAATTAATTAACAACATATTCTTAATTAGTCATTCACTTATTAATTCCTTCTTTAATTAATTAAATCATCATCATCATTTCCATTCTCATGCCACACAAAGCATTCTTCGGGTTCATTGCAATTCTCCATATTTTCTTAATTCAATTTGAAATTAATTGAATTACTCATCTCATGACACATAAATATTTATATTCAAATAAATATTCACTTTCTTATTATATCAATATTAGTATTTATTCATGAAATTCACGGTTCTTACAATTGTTGCTGGATTGAGTTGACTCTCCGACTTACTGGAGGTATTTGGATCCCTCTCTATTCCCCGTGCTAATCATATTGACACTCTCCCCTTTATACTGAGGGAGGTGATTATTCTGCACATGGGGTTGCTCTGGTTTGGTCACCACAATCTCTCCGTTGTCTATTAAGTCTTGGATTTTGTGCTTGAGAGACCAACAGTCTTGTGTATCCTGGCCCGGAGATTCGGAATGGTATGTGCACTTTTTACTTGGGTCAAAATTCCATCCACCGGTACTGGTTGGTGGAAGGAGTTGGACAATCTTCTTCTGTGCAATCAACAATTTTAGCACATTCTCGAGTGAATCCCCAAAGGGGTGAACATTCTCCGACATCTAGCCTCCATAGTTTTCTGAAATGGAGGGTTAGAAGGTTGGGTTGGAGCTTGAAAAGGGGAATAGTTCCTCCTTTGAATGGGCATACTGCTAGACTCGCTTCTTTGATTCTGTCCTTGCAGTACTAAGGACACTTCTTCATCTTTCTTCTTGTGTACTCTCCGGGGATTACTCTCGTAACTCCCAAATTAGATATGCTTGGCAAAGGCTTCCAAGGCGGTCAGATCTTTTATTTTCCCAGATTTTAGCCGCCATTTCTCCGTGCTTGATCATCTCCGAAAATGGTTTGCCAATGCCTGCTAGGACCCTTTCGTAATACGGAGCTTCTTGGATATCGATGAAGGTCATGACTATCTCAGACTCAGTCATAGGTGGGGTGACTTGTGCTGCCACCCTCCTCCATCGTTGGGCATACTCCCTGAATAACTCAGCGTTTTGTTTCTTGATTTTGATGATCTATTATCTATCTAGAGCCATTTGAGACTGAAAGTTGTATTGATTGAGGAAGGCATGTGCCAACTCTTCCCAGCTGTGAATCTTGGATTTATCCAAACGAGCATACCAGGCTCTAGATTCTCCGGTAAAACTTTTCTTGAATAACTGCATTCGGAGTTTCTCATCCTTTGCATAGAATCTGAGCTCTCCAATGAATACCTTTAAGTGAGTGTAGGGGTCTCCCAATCCATCGTATTTCTCAAAATTAGGGACTTAAAATTTTTCAGGGTAACGAGCCCATGGAAAATACATGCCTGAATAATTGACACTCCCAAATACCCCAGTCCCTTTGATGGACCGGATGGTTTCTTCCATCTGTTAGACTTTCTTCAGAATATCACCAGCTTACTGCTCTTTGTTAAGGATGGTGATTTCAGGGGTTTTGTTGGTAGGGTCCTAATTTTGAGGATCATGAATCTGAGTGTCCTTCTTTCCAGTCTCTTGACTGCCACCTGGTGTACTTGGTTTTGTATGACCCTGTGTTTGTTTCCCTTTAAGAGCTTTACTTTGTTCTCTCAAGAAAATAGCCAATTCGGCTATCTGGTTTTTCAATCCTTCAAACTCCTCTCTAGAGACGAGGGTGGATTCTGGTTGAGCACTAGAAGCCATGTCTAGAGATGGACTTAGTGCTTTCTTAGATTTTGATCTGGTAACAGGACCAATTTTTACCTACAACAAACATAGGTGTGTTAATTTCCTGATGTAGGTGTTGGTCGGATGCATGTCATGCAATGTGTTTATTTACTAAGTTTTTTAATGTTATTCTACAAAACAAAGGTCAATTGTTTTAATGACAGGATTTACAAGACATGGAATGTACATTATGATGTTTACATTGTACTTGAAAACTTGACATTGAATTAAAAGATGAAGGCATGAAGAAGCTTCCCTTCGGATTTGGTTAATCAGAGGCTGACCTATCTTAGGATACTCTTGCGGCGTCTCGACATGAAAGTCCCCAGATCATCGCAATCCACTAGAGGGGAAATTAATCCAATATTTTAATTGGATCGGATCTGAGTGTTCATTTCATGAGCCTCACAGACTTAGTCGCCTTTGAGTCCATTACTCAAACACCGACGGGTTTGCCTTCTGGTAGAGGAATCACACAACATACATTTACATTCATCGTGTCTTACTGTATGAAATGATGACATTGTACGAAGCACTAATATAAAGCAGGAAAGCATTCATTCACATCCATTCAATATAAAGACACAGCATTTAACACATATGCAGTTATAAATGGGAAATTTTGAAAATATTTGAACGCCGCCTAAGCCCTCTACTATCCCCAGCAGAGTTGCCACCTGTCAACGTCGGGAAAAAATAGTGGTCGAGTTGGACCCGAATCTTTCTCTCTTCCTAAGTTTTGATTTCTACCCTTATTTTATCTGTTTTTTATAAAGGGTGAAGGTGTTTTACGAAAAGGCTAACATGTATCATGTCGACGATTTGAACATTTTACAGTGTCGCTAGTTGGTAGATTTGAAATGGTTGTACTAACTCAACCGAGTTTTGTTTGAAAGTAGGCCCAATTGTTGGACACTGTCGAAACTGAATCTTTGAAACCGAAGCTCTAAGTTCGGGGGCTTGGTTAAGTGTGGGGAAGGTGGTAGGCACCCCACAACTCCCGTGAAAATACGGTACCGCATCTTTTCAATATTTCCCTTTTTATTTACAATGTCTGTGTGAATGCTGGAAGAAATTGGGCCTATATTTGTTTAATTGAAAGTAGTGCTTTGCTTCATTAAACCTATATATTAAGGGTTTGATTTGATTTGCAAAAGTCCTTTTTTTAGGCAAGATATGAAAATGATGTTTTGAAAGGTAGTTTTCAAACCCCTACGCTCTCATAGGAATAGAAGCCTGTTGATACTTTCATTTTATCTTTTTAACCTTTTGGCTCAATTTGAATGGTGATTGTCGGGCTGCGAAGCATCCTCGAACACAGAATATATACAAGTGCCGGTCCTCTAATGGGCATGACAGCCATCGGAGTGACTCTGACACGACAAACCATTATTTCATTATGTTTGAGACCTTAAACCCGAATAACTGTTTTAAGGTCTTTCAGATGTACATTTTACAGAAAAACTGGCAGGGTACATTTGTAATGTGGGGTTTGTCCATCGTGGGAATCAGATTCTGATCAGTTTGATTATGAATCCCACGATTCCTAGGCTCACATAGGAGTAGCCAATAAAACTTGCACAACTTAAAATATGCACAGAAAATATGTATTTACATCTAGACGTTGCAAAAACCAAGGAATCATCAGTCAAATCCTGGTAAGCGCGTAGCCAAAGCTTATCGCTCCCACTAGATAGCGATCTAAGGGTCGCGAGGTTGCTTTTGTATTTAAACAAAACTAGAAAAACCACTAGATTTAAATAAATCTCAACCATTCTAGCTTCTCGGTTCAGTCTGTACCTGTTTTGAACTGTTTGAAAGGTAGAGTTAGCGAGATTTAGAGAAATCTAGTTCGTCCAGATAGATGTCAGTGTCGATTCATATCAAATGAATATTTACAACAGAAATTTAATCACCATGAATAAAGAATATATATATATATATATATATATATATATATATATGAAAACGGTAAAGGGCGATGGCTTTTCACTCGCAGGCCCATGCGAGAATGTAAATATATATATATATATATAAACTGTAAGGAGCCACGGAGTAATCCAGGCTGGACAAATGAAAATATATATATATAACCGTAAAGGACGACGGATTTCAAATCCTATGCCCGGACTAGAATGAATATATATATATATATATACATATATATATAAACTGGAAAAAAGCCACGGAGTATTCCAGGCTTGACAGAATTGAAATATATATATATATATATATATATATATATATATATATATATATATAAGCTGTAAATGATCCACGAATTAATCCAGGCTCGACGGAATGTAAATATATATATATATAAAAGTTGTAAAGGGCGACAGATTTGCAATCCTATGCCCGGATAGAAATGTAAATATATATATATATATATATATATATTTGTAAAAGCGGTAAAAAGGCCACATAATGATCCAGGCCAAACTGGAATGTAAACGTTAATATATATATATATATATATATATATATATATATATATATTAAAGCAATAAAAAGGCCACGAAGTAGTTATATATGTAAAAACAGTAAACTGCCACAGATTTAACATTCGGGCTTGACAGAATTGAAAAGTAAGTATATATATAGTGAAATATATACATAATAAAGCCAAAATGGACACGAGTCCATGACCCAGTCCAAAATATTCAATATATATATATATATATAAACAGTTAAAAACTGCGGATCGTCAATCCGGGATGTGCAAAGACCAGAAAACGTATTTATGTACTAAAATGTACCAACACGTAAGCAAAAACGGCCACAGAACTAAGTTCCGGGCATAATCAAAAAACGAAACTTAACGTGCAACTGTGTAAATGCACAATGAAGTAGTATGAACTTCCTGATCGTAAAAATACTCACAATGGACTGCTACATGGGCTTTTTGCCAAATCATAGGCTTCAAGCTTTTGCTTTCACCGGTTAATTTTTGATATGTGGTGGTATATGAGTATATCTACATGTTAGAGTGATAAAATTTGGGTTTGGAGTACTGGAATTAGGGCTAAGAAACAAAATGGGCAGAGTTTCAGAGCGTTTTCTCAATTGATTTTGGCTTGGGGTGCACTTATATTTATAGACCCGATGGAAGGGGCTCTACCAGAGGCAGCCGCGGGTCTACCTGCGGCTCCATGTGGCAGGGCCCACGTGGCGGGTCATGTGACACTCCCAAATCCGGGTACTTCGTTTCCACAAGATTTGGTGTTCACTTTCTAAATAAAACATGCATCTATCCCATAATAAATAATTACAAAGTAGATTACAACCTTCATAATTACTTAAATAAAAATCATCTTCCTTATAAAAGGATTACAACCTTGTCCAAAGTAAATCCCAAGGTTAACTAACCTTAACATAACAAATAAGTGCGGAAATAAAATATTATGAACTAAGTCTTATTACAATCAAAATTGAAGACAACAAATCTTCACTTGCTCATCTTTCCTTTCCCTTTACTTGTTGACGGTGGTACGTCAACATTCTCGGCTTTAACTGCAAGGGGTTATAAAATGTGCAAGAGTGATCAAACAAAAGCTCACTTGAAATATAACAATGATATGACATAACTGAATAACTTCAAAAATATTTGAATAATAATTCTTTCATCATATTTAAAATTCGAATATAGAATTTATCTGAGGGTCATACGACCTTGAACTATGTCCTAGGTTATAAATATTTCTATTTAAAACCTTTAACAGCCATTGAGACTATGGACCTTTAACTCGTACTTAGGGGGATCAGCCTTTCGTACCATGTATTGTGCACAAACATTCAACACTTTCACGTAGTAACCTCCCCTAATAAATAGGTTCATCTCAGTATTTGAATACAAGTCCGCACCAAAGAAAGTTTGGTTTGTATAAGCTTAAAGGAAATTTGGAGTTTCAATTATCATCAACTAAGGAGTAGTTGAATCGACTCACAATACTTTATCAGTTCGATAATATAAGAACTATGAACCAATTGTAAGATATAACAATAGACTTCATAATAAGTAGGCATGCTTTAGAAATAACTTAAAGCAATTGAAAGATTAAGTAGATCTTGCTTGAACAATTAAGTCAATATCGAAATACTTCAATACTTGTGCATTATGAATATTAGAATACATCATAACTTGTACAATACATAACAAGTTAAGAATCGGAAATAAACTTGCATGATATAATGAGCAAGGGTTAGAGAACTTGCACAATGAAAAGATTCAATGAGAAAGCTCGTATAAACGTAAAAGAAAGGTCTTAGAAAACTTGCTTAACGTAAAAGAATAAGGATTAGAAAACTTGCCTCAAGCGCAAGCTACACTTTATAATTACAAACCACTTCCACAATTACCCTACATATTACATTATTTTTATAATATCAATTAGTACACAATTGTTACGTTAACATCGTTGAACTTCTTACTGAAGTTCAACTCACAACGTGGTTTACAACATAAGTTGCTAACTAGCCACATACGTGAGTTTATACTCACAACATACACTTCACAAGCTTATAACGCTTTAAACTATCAGGCGTACCTTATGAAAGTAATATACACGTACACATATAATATATTCATATAAGACTTCAAGTCATCTTAAACATATCAAAAGTATGTTATCTCATTGTATATTACACTTAACAAGTCATCAATATACGTTAGCTAAACAAACACTGCACAAAAACTCAACGAAGCACAAAACAAAAACTCGGACAGCAGGTTGCCCCGCTGGGGCGGGTCTTCTCAGTCTAAAAGCCCTCGCTATGGAGGGGCCCACTACTGGTGGGTTCCCCCAGCTCGCGAACGGCAAAGAAATAAGCCAATTTGGCTTATTTCTTCACACCAAAGTTCGATTTTTCTCAACGTGATGTACATGAAACTTAATAAAAATAAAATTTTAGACTCTTAACATGATTATAACATACAAAATCATTACAACACATAATCAAAACACAATTTTTATGATTTTTGAAGAAAACGACATTCTTAAGCGTTCTTGACAAAAATTGCTACTATGAATTCATTTTTAAATCAAATCATGAAATTCCAATTGTGTTAACTCTATTTCTTAACATATTAACATAATCCATTATCAATTTAAACAATAATTGATGAACACATACCAATTTTGATGATTTAAAGACTATTTTCAAAATAAGCTCACAGTAAATTACTATGAACATGATTTCTTCATGTTCATCGTAATTACGTGAATTGAATTGCTAAAACAACTCTATATTTCATATATATAAGCATATATATATATATATATATATATATATATCACATATATACATCATGATCAAGTAATTTACACATAAAAAAGATTATTATAGAGAAGTTCTTTTAAGAAAAACATGAAATACGTAAAACACAATATAGAAAAGATTTAACATAGATATTATACCATTTCTAGCTTGGATTAGGAGGAAAGATGAAGATGATGATGGTGTGTTTGCTTCCTTTTGCTTTCTCAAAGCCTTCTTTTTCTTCTCTCTTCTTCCTTTCCTCTCTATCTTTTCTCCGTTCTTTCTTTTCTCTCTATTTTGTTCTTTCTTTCTCTAACAGACTAACTTTTCTAAACTAATGCATATTATAGATATATAATATACATATAACATATATAACATATATGTAACTTACAATATTAATGTAGCTAATAAGTATTATACTAATTACATATACTAACTACTACTTAATTATATAAGTTATAAAATTTTGAATTTAAAAAGCCCTAAGGCCATGCTTGGCAAAACAAAATTATTTTTAAAACAGATTAACAGTAACTAAGGCCATGTTTGGTAAAACGGATTTAAAACAAAAGTAAGGGCCTTGTTTGGTAAAATCAATTTAAAACCCTTTTCAATTCTTTTAATAAATCTTTTACCCCATAGTTTAAATGCTACACTTTATTTAATTAAATTCCAACCTTTTAATTTAATTAAATACAAGCTAACATTTATTAATTAATTAAAATTGCACATAATACTAAATTGGTACACAATTGTAATTCCCTTATTAATCATTATTCATGTAACAAATTAGTAAATCATTATAAACACTTAGCACATAATATTGCTCTAATTTAATTATTTTCAATTAAATTAGAATTATGCTACACCATTACTTACACATCAATTTAATTTATTCTATTGCACTTAATTAAGTTACTCCACAACAATCACATAATTTATTTATTTAGCTCAATAAATAAATTAAATTAAATATTTATTTAATTCAATAAATATTTATAATTAATATATAAAATTCTCATTCATTACAGGTCCCATCGTCTCGAAGCACGTACACTCCGAGCAATGCGATGTCAGGTTCGAAACTTTCTAACTTTTGATCGGAGCGTCTGTTTGAGGTGTGCTATACCTTTCCGAAAAGCCCTCGCCAAGAGCGTCACAATGACATGGGACTAAAACTTTTCTGAGTCCAAGAAGACGGGTTTATAACTAGGTCTTCGTTTCCCCGCAGTTTGTCTGTTGAGCCGTCTTGCGCTGTTTTCACTCGGGATCATTATTATGGTTCTTTCTGACCTTGATGGCATCGATTCATATTAATTTTAACCGAATTGGCATCCAATTGGTAAAATGACCATTTTGCCCCTCTAGGGGTTGTCTCCTGTGTTGGCATGGTCTTCGACTGTCCTCCCGGGGTTGTCTTCAAGGTTTTTGATCTCAGCCGACTCTTTTGGTCCTCGGGGTTGTCTCTGAGGTTGACTTGGTTTCCCCAGGGTTGTCTCTGGGGATGATGAGATACTTGAACCTGAAAGCTACAATGGCTAAGATTTGTATAGATCTAGTTTTTTTTTTCGTTTTGTAAATATTTAGCAACCACATGACCCTAGATCTGTATCTAGAGGAAACTGAAAGCTTTGGCAACTCACTTACAAGGATTTAACTCATGAATTATTTGTTTAGTGATATCTAGAATAGATATGTATTTTATTTCGATATATTCAGTATACTGGTTGTTTAAATGATATCATGTGAGCCTAGAAAATTCACAGTTGAAGATTTAATCAAAGAATCTTAAACTCGGTTCCAGTGATAGACTTGTCTAAATTGTAAAATCTGCTTGCAACCTATTGTATATGTAAACCCAAGGCCTTAAAGCAGTTATCCGGATTTAAGGGCCCACAATAGTGAAAATTAACATGTATGTGGTGCTCGGACTCACTTAGATGGCTTTCATTCCCACAAGGAGCCCGACACTTATAGATAGTTTAATTTACTGTCAAAGATGCTTCGCATCTTAATAAAATCAAATAAAGACGAATACGGAATAAAATTGGAAGTATCAAAAGGCCTCAATTCCTATGCGAGGGAAAGGGTTTAAAAACCGCTTTTCAAAACATCATTTTCATATGTTTGTTTAAAATAAACTTTTCAATAAGTCAAACCCTTCGTATATAGGTCCAATGAGGCACGTCACTACTTTCAAAATAATGCACTTACACACACATCACATGCTTAGGAAATGAAAATATGCGGTAACCGTGTTTCACTGAAGTCGGGGGGTGCCTAACACCTTCCCCTCACTTAAGCAAGCCCCTGAACTCCATAAATCTCGAGTTCCAGACCAATTAAACAGAGTCACATATTGGGCCCAATCATTAAAAACAATCTTTTCAAATCGTCGACATTGTGTGTCGGTCTTTTCTAAAATCTCACCCATTAAAGAAAGATAAAATCAACATCGCGGATTCTAAAGGGAAGAGAACGCGGTAAGAAAATTTAGCTTAGGTAAACCTTTGACTAGATATTTGGATACAAGCTTTGATATTCTCTTGAATTTGAGATGGGATAATCTTTAGTGCCACAACCAACTAACATCTTCTGATGCTTTTGCAAAGAAGCAAGTTTTTTTTATAGAACTGAGCTCAGAGAGATTAACTACATAAACATTCCTTCTCTTGATCCAGTTGGCTTTAATGAGTTGGTTTCCAGGTCTCGAACTTGACACTGGTTGTTGACGAAGATGACTTGATGTTTTTTATCACACAATTTACTGATGTTCAATAGATTATGTTTTAACCCATCAACACAGACGACTTTATTAAATGACACTGCTCTATTTTTGATAGAACCATAACATCTAGTTTTCCCAGAGTTGTCTCCAAAGATAACAGTTGGTCCATCTTTCTCCTTGAAGCTTGAAATAAGAGCCTTGTTGCCAGTCATATGCCTTTAACATCCACTATAATGATACTAGATGTATTCAATGGAGCTTGACACATTATTATCAAGTTATAATTCATCTTGGTACCCAGACTTACTTGGGTCCTACCTTATTAGTGCTCTTAGGAACCCAAATTTGATTGACATTAGGTCTATTATATTCTGGATGATAATCTCTATAATATAGATTGTATATGTTAAAACAAAGAAAATGTAATTGGAATGAGTGGATTCGGTGTAGTAACGAATCCATAATGAGGAATTTTATATTTTTCTTTAAACTTTATAAATTTATGAAGAACAGTGAAATTGATGGTTTTAATGTGTGTAATTACATGAGTTAAAATGTTAAGAACATGTTAGAAGTGATATATAATGTTCCTGTAAAGTTTATACTTCATGAGTAACATTATGAATCAGTAAATTGGTGTAAAATTTGAAAAAAGGGGAGAAATTCTGTGTTCATTTGCGAACATCAGAATCTGGAAAATCATAGCAGCGCGGCCGAGCCGGGCCAAATGGGAAAATGCCATGCGGCCGAGCCCGTCTGAAGTTTTCGAAAAATTTGCTAAGTGTTGAATTTCGAGAAAAGTGTTTTGAATCTAATAAATAGGAAGACATGTTGTATATATGATAAGATGTTAATATGAGTTTAATAATTTATGGTACGTGAATAATTAATAAATTAATTACGTGACTTGAACCATTATTTGTAAAGTCTAAATAATGTGTTGTAAACATGAAGACATTGTTTTGAGTCTAATAAACATGAAGACATGCTATATGTGTGATAAGATGTTAATACAAATTAATAATTTAAGTTATGTGATTAATTAATAAGTTAATTAATCAACGTAAACCATTATTTGAAAAACCTAATAATGAGTTCGGAGAACACAGTTGTGAATCGATAAACATATCGAACCTGTGATTAATTAATATTTTGAATGTGTTGATAGATAAGAGTAATTAAAGAAGTGAGTTAAAATTGTAGCGTGTGCACGAGGCAAGTTTCCTAACTATACTCTTTAAATTGATTAAGTTTCTTAAACTCAAATCTTTACATTTGAGCAAGTTCTAAACCTTACTTTTATATTAAGCAAGTTATAGACTTCAATTTTATATCAAGCAAAATTCTTATTCTTGATTACTCAAGTTCAGAATTTCATATGAGATGTTATGATTCTTTTAAAAGTATCATTTCAGTATGCAATACTTATTCGATTGTATACCCTTGAGAAGTTATTATTAAAATTGAATATCATATATTGTTTAATCTTTTAAGACTAGCGAACCCTTATTGATTCGACTAGTCCATAGTCGATGAGCGTTCTAAATTCTAGAACTACTATTGAATTATCCAAACTAAACTTTATTTGGTGCGGACTCTGATGTCAAACTGAGATGAACAACCCTATTAAAGGGGAATTGATGATGCTTTAAGCATTGAGGTATTGTGCACAATATCGGTACGAAGGGCTGATCTCCCTAAGTACGAGAAGTAAAGTCCATAGTCTTATGACTGTTAAAGGTTTAAAGGTTAATATACTTGACAACCTAGGACATAGTTCAAGGTCTTATGACCCTCAGATGTAATTTAATTCTCGATTATTATTCTTGATTCAAAAGTTGAGCTTTTTGTTATTCAGATTTCTTTGATTTCACTCGCATGTTATTGTTGTCATACTTTTATACTTGCGGGCATTCGTGCTCACTCTTGCATAATAACATTGCAGCTAAGAATGAACGAAGTGATGAACCTTCTAGTAGAAAGGGCAAAGGAAAAGCTAACAAGTGTTGAAGACTTGTGATGTTATTGAAATGTTAAAGTTCAAGACTTATGTGTATTTATTAAGACTTATTTGTTTACGTTTCCGCAACAGAGATTTAAGATTAAGTATAACCTGAGATTGATTATGTATATATTAATTCAGATGTTGTAAAGATGATGGATTATTTATCTATTTAATGAATATTTATTATTATGGGTAGATAGTCCTATGAAGAAGTTCCAGTTCAAATTGTTGACAGGAAAGAACAAGTTCTCAGGAACAAAGTAATACCTTCTGTTAAGGTAATTTGGAGGAACCACAACGCTGAAGAAGCTACGTGGGAACTCGAAGAGAATATGATGAAAACTTATCCCCACTTTATTTTCCTGAATGGGTAAACACGATTCTGGGGACAGAATCTTTGTAAGGGGTGAAGAATGTGATGGGATGAAATTGTAAATCGAACCGTGATTCTGATGACATAATCCTTTTAAGGGGGGAAAGATGTGACGAACGTGAATTTTGTACAATTATTTGAATATTTATTGAAATAAATAAATAATTCTTAGGATTTAATTATTGAATTAAATAATTAATTCATGAATTTGTGGTAGATTGATTTAATTATATGTGATACATTAATTAAATTAATGTATAGTAATTTAATAGTTCAAAGTATATATTTAATTGAGTTTATTTGATTAAATGAATTAATTAAATAAGCATAATGTTACTTTAATTAAGTTAATAATTAATTAAAGAATTAATGAATTGACATAATTAATAAATAAAAATATTAATTATGTGACAATGTGATTTAATGTGAATTATCTTATTTTATTTAATTGATTTAAATAAAAATTAATTGATTAATTAAAGTGTTAAAATTAACTATATACTAAACTAGTTAATTAAAATAAATGGAAAAGAAGAGTTAGGAGAAAGCCAAACAAGGTCTTAAGAAGAGTTAGTCCGTTTATTATACAACGGTAATATTTATATATACGTATATCTTGTATATCACATATCATTATCAGAAGAAAAAGTTAGAAAGTTGTCAGAGAGAAAATTAAGAGAAAAAGTAGAGTTCTGTGAAGAAGGAATTGAGGGAGAGAAAGAGATTTGAGAAAATCTTAAGTGTTGTTTTTGATTTATCTTCATACTAACAAAGGGTAATCTTCCTTTTTAGTTTTCAAAATATAATTTTTCTTAAAGTTCTTCCTTACGTATTTTTTTTAAAGTTCTGTGAAAATTGGGTTTCATAATTAAGTTATGATATGGCTTTATCTATATGAGTATGTGATCATAATATGTATTATAACATATAAACATGTTTTAGAGTAATCAATTTTATTTAATTTGGCCTTAATTGGGGTTCAAAGATTTACAGAGTTTTATTTACATATTGTTAAAGTTCTCTGTGAATGAAGAATATTGATGACTTTGATTTCATGGATATATAGATATATTAATATATGTCCATGATATATTTATATGCCATGTATACGTGATTTACACTGATCACACCAAGTAATTTTGTTAATAATTGGGTTTTATAAAAGACAGAGTATTGAATATGGGTTAATAACCCATATGGGTGAAATACATGTTGTAATCATATATTTTAATTAAATTTGACACGTGATTATGATTGTATATGTTAAAACAAAGAAAATGGAATTGGAATGAGTGGATTCGGTGCAGTAACGAATCCATAATGAGGAATTTTATATTTTTCTTTACACTTTATAAAATTTATGAAGAACAGTGAAATTGATGGTTTTAATTTGTGTAATTACATGAGTTAAAATGTTAAGAACATGTTAGAAGTGATATATAATGTTCCTGTAAAGTTTATACTTCATGAGTAATATTATAATCAGTAAATTGGTGTAAAACTTGAAAAAAGGGGAGAAATTCTGTGTTCATTTGCGAACATTAGAATATGGAAAATCATAGCCACGCGGCCGCGCCCAGTTTGAAGTTCTCGAAAAATTTGCTAAGTGTTGAAATTCGAAAAAAGTTTTTTAAATCTAATAAACATGAAGACATGTTGTATAATGATATGTTAATATGAGTTTAATAATTTATGTTACGTGAATAATTAATAAATTAATTACGTGACTTGAACCTATTATTTGTAAAGTCTAAATAATGTGTTGTAAACATGAAGACATTGTTTTGAGTCTAATAAACATGAAGACATGCTATGTATGTGATAAGATGTTAATACAAATTAATAATTTAAGTTATGTGATTAATTAATAAGTTAATTAATCAACGTAAACCATTATTTGAAAAACCTAATAATGAGTTCGGAGAACACAGTTGTGAATCGATAAACATATCGAACATGTGATTAATTAATATTGTGAATGTGTTGATAGGTAAGAGTAATTAAAGAAGTGAGTTATAATTGTAGCGTGTGCAAAAGACAAGTTTCCTTACTATACTCTTTAAATTGAGCAAGTTATTTTAACTCAAATCTTTACATTTGAGCAAGTTCTAAACCTTACTTTTATATTGAGCAAGTTATAGACTTAAATTCTATATCAAGCAAAATTCTTATTCTTGATTACTCAAGTTCAGAATTTCATATGAGATGTTATGATTCTTTTAAAAGTATCATTTCAGTATACAATACATTTTCGATTGTATACCCTTGAGAAGTTGTTATTAAAATTGAATATCATATATTGTTGAATCTTTTAAGACTAGCAAATCCTTATTGATTCGACTAGTCCATACTCGATGAGCGTTCTAAATTCTAGAACTACTATTGAATTATCCAAACCAAACTTTATTTGGTGCGGACTCTGATGTCAAACTGAGATGAACAAACCTATTAAAGGGGAATTGATGATGCTTTAAGCGTTGAGGTATTGTGCACATTATCGGTACGAAGGGCTGATCTCCCTAAGTACGAGAAGTAAAGTCCATAGTCTTATGACTGTTAAAGGTTTAAAGGTTAACATACTTGACAACCTAGGACATAGTTCAAGGTCTTATGACCCTCAGATGTAATTTGATTCTCGATTATTATTCTTGATTCAAAAGTTGAGCTTTCTGTTATTCAGATTTCTTTGATTTCACTCGCATGTTATTGTTGTCATACTTTTATACTTGCGGGCATTCGTGCTCACTTTTGCATAATAACATTGCAGCTAAGAATGAACGAAGTGATGAACCTTCTAGTAGCAAGGGCAAAGGAAAAGCTAACAAGTGTTGAAGATTTGTGATGTTATTGAAATGTTAAAGTTCAAGACTTATGTGTATTTATTAAGACTTATTTGTTTACGTTTTCGCAACAGAGATTTAAGGTTAAGTATAACCTGGGATTGATTATGTATTTATTAATTCAGATGTTGTAAAGATGATGGATTATTTATCTATTTAATGAATATTTATTATTATGGATAGATAGGCATATGATATTTGAACAGTTAACACCAAATCATGTGAAAATTAAGATACCGGATTTGGGGGCGTCACACGAGAAATCAAAGGGTTCTAAATAATAGAAATCTATGCTTTTGAATCAAGAATGAATAACAAGAATCAAAAGTATGTCTGAGGGTTATAAAACCAAGAACTATGTCCCAAGTTGTCAAGTATTTCTACTTTAAATCTTTATTAGTCCTAAGACTATACGGACTCTACTACTCGTACTTAGGGGGATCAGCCCTTAGTACCATGACTGTGCACAACATCTCAACGCTATCGCGTAAATAATCCCCTATAAAGGGTTGTTCATCTCAGTTTGATATTAGAGTCTGCACCAAAGGAAGTTTGGTTTGGATAAGCTCAATAATAGTTCTAGAATTTAGGACGTTCATCAACTATGAACTAGTCGAATCAATAAGGGTTCGCTAGTCTTACAAGGTTCAACAATAACATTGATATTCAAATCGAATAATAAATCTCAAGAGTATACAATCGAATAAGTATTGTATAACTGAAGTAATACTTTAAAGGAATTATAATATCTCATATGGAATCTCAACTTGAATAGACAAGAATAAGAATTTGCTCAATATAAAATTATAAGTCTAGGACTTGCTCAATGAATAACTTAGAGTTAAGGAACTTGCATAATGATAATGAATCAAGGATAAAACTTGTTTAATTAAAAGTAAGAATTAGGAAACTTGCTCAACAATAGTAAATTAGGGATAGAACACTTGCCTCGTGCGTAAGCTACAAATATAACTCACGTTCCTCAATTAACCCTACATATCATTACATTCACAATACTAATTAATTCTAAGTCCGAAAATACACATTGAGTCACAAACATCCGTCTTGAACACGTTATAAGACTTTTCGAATAACGAGTTTAAATCTTGTATTTAATTTATCAATTAATCACGTAATATAAGTTAATAAATTGTTTTAACATCTAAATATATGCTTAACATGTAATCATGTTCATTATATTAAGTTTATTCATTTCTGAACTTTGAACACCTAATAAAATTTTATTGGTTTTATTCTGCTGGTTTGCCGCTGCAGTGCCCGATTCCTTCACAGGACCGGCGCCGCGGCGCTATGCTTACGTCAGCCTTGCCCTTGGCCTGGCGCTGTAGCGTCCGGTTCCTTCACAGGACCGGCGCCACGGCGCCAACGTCGCAGTAAGCCTGACAGTGTTCCCGAAGAACATAGAAAATGCCAAATTAAACTAACACAACAAATTTACTGTTACTCATGAACTAATAACTTAACATAAACATCATACAACGCTTATAGCATGTTTTTAACAATTTAGATCACATAATCACTCAAATTAAAACACATAAATTTACTATTTTTGGTATTTTTCAAAGTTTTGAGAGAAATGATAAAATTCATCATTACAGATTCGTTATAACACCGAATCTGTCCGTTTGAATTTTGTTTTGTTCGTTTTAACATGCATAATCGTAATCAACTATCAATTTAAAGTTTAATAAAAAATTAAAGCATGTTATTTTGTACAAATGGGTCATATTTATACTTTTCACACTCTGTAACTTTCAAATCTCTAATTAAAGCATAATTACATGAATTTTATTGTTTTAAAACATGAATAAATGCTATAAAACATGTTACGAATATATATTAACATATATATCATCATATACTCAACAATCATCAAACTTTTCATTAACAAAGAACTTAATATATGCTTTAATGGAGAAAACATGAAAACATGAATTTAAAGACTTAGGATGAGAGATTACCCTTGCTACTCTGTTTGATGATGAACGAAAAACTTTAAACTCTTCACTTTTGTCTTTTCAACTCACAATTCTCTCTCAATTTCTCTGAAGTATATGATATAATGAAGTCTGATATGCTATATGTAGAATATAATATATGTATAATAGTTAAATGATAGTTTAGTGGGTCGTCAGTTAATTCCCACCATGTAGTTAACTGCTCCCACTCCCTAAGGCCTTGTTTGTTTGTCCTCCTTTATTCTTTCTTTCCCATTATTTTAATTAAAGTGCTTATTATATAGTTTAATTGTCATACTATAATTAATCAAATTATTTTATTTAAATTAATTAAATAAAATATAATATTCCACATTAAATCACATCATCACATAATTAAAATTCTCCTTTATTAATTATGTCAAATTATTAAATCTCTAATTAATTATTAAATTAATTAAAATAACATAATGCTTATTGAATAATTCATTTAATTACATAAACTCAATTAAATTCACACTTTGAACTATAAAAATTCTTTACATTAATTTAATCAACGTAACACACATAATTAAATTAATCTATTACAATTCCATCAAATAATTATTTAACTCAATAAATAAATCATCAAAATATTTATTTAATTTAATAAATATTTAAATTAAATTATAAAATTCTCGTTTGTCACAAATCCTCATTGGAAAAAGAGATAACTGTGACAGGTTATTACCGGTCCCTCTTAGCAGGTTTTTTGAAAACAGAAAGCACAGAATCCAGCAACCTACACCTCTTCTTTCCTGTCAGCTTTCCACCCATCCACCTATGATCACATCCACCACCCGGCGAGATGCCTGGGTTTGATCAGGTTATTGTGTGGTCGAGAGGCTTGGTCCTGGTTATTGCTCTGCTTTGTTCCCGAACCTTCTCGCCCCGCAACATACTGAACTAGCTCCTCACTCTTAATCAAAATTTTCAAATTCATGTAGACTTCGGTGGAGTGTCCAGCAGCTTGATGGTAATTACAATACTTATTTTGGTTTTCCCCTCTCCGAATGAGTGTTTTTCGGGCAAGGTTTGAAGTACGACTTATCTCTCATCACCTCTAATATTGTTGTCTGATCTATGTTGAGGGGGGGTATAAATTTTATTAACACCTCGATTCGAGAAGGGCAGTCGGCCTCCTCTAGAACCCCCATTATTGTAATTCTTCTTCGTCTAATTATCTGACTTGTTATTATTTTCTGACTTTGTCTTTTCCATCACATTTGGCTTCAGACTTCCCATTGGCTCTTCAATTGCAATGAAGCATTTAGCTCTATCATAGGCTTCTGCTAAATCTTTTAGAATATTGAACATCAAATCCTTAACCAATTTTCGAGATCTCACCACGTCTAATTTTTTCTAGAAATATATGAGGGCCTAAGGACCATTCAAGTTCGTCACCTGTCCAACCGCCTATCGAAATCTCTTCACATACTGGTTAAGAGTCTCGTTAGAATACTGTTTGATATGAACCAAAGAGCGGGTTGTCTTACCCCTCCTCTTGTTACTTATGAACCGACCATGAAACTTGTCGTAGAGCTCCTTCCACGATGCTATTGAGTTCGGGGCCAGTGACGTCATTCACTGCCTAGCTTCATTCCTCAAGGTTATGATGAACATCTGACATTAATTGGTCGTATCTGAATAATCATAATATTTCATCAGCAGATTATATGCCTGACTGTGATAGTACGGATCTCATGTATCATCATAACTCTCCATGTGTGGGGCCTTCTTATTTGGATCAGCCCGAACCCGATAAATCTCTAGGGAAACGGTGACGTTGGGTCAATCGGAGTCTCCATCTTATGATTGGGGGTCTCTTCTCTAGCTTTGCTACCCTCCGGGAAAGTGCCAAAGGCTCGTTTCTCTGGGGGGGATGACTCTCGCCTATCCTGATTCCTGGTTTCTGAAGAGGGCACCCCCTTCTCCGTTTGGAACTTCATCTGCCTTCACTACTTACTTCCCGAGAGTGGCTTCGGCCCCTGATTCTTTCCTGAGAGCGGCTTCAGTGTCTACTCCTTTCATGCCGAGAGCCTTCCGAACGATGTGTCCTGGATCAATTCCCTGGCAATGTCTCTTGATGTCGATGATAACTTGAGGAAACGTCCTCTCCACCCATCAGTAGTTTCATCTGGGCATCTAAATATTTCCGCTGAACGTGTAAGGCCTCCACAACATCCTAATTCTCTTGTACCTTCTTGGCCAAAATAAATTGTCTAGTGTCCTAACTATCTCTTCTGGAGTTCTGATCCTCTTGGTTACTTATTTAATATGAGATATCCTTGACACGATCGTCGAGTCCCCTTTCCTTCCATGCCATTGAGAATAATTGACGCTTGACACCAGTCGTTTGAGTATTCTTTGGACCCATCGAATGACGATAGAGCCCAAGCTTGTCCAATTTGTCCTTGACCAAACCCATAGGTTGAGCTGATGGGTTGGCAGTTGATTTTTCATGTCCAAAAATTGTCTTACTTGTCGCCATTACTTCTGATCAAATTTTTGAGTTATTGAGAATACCTAGCACTAAACAGCCCTCCTTCTAGCGCCAATGTTAATGCCAAGATTCGTCCACGCGCCTCAATCACCAATAACACGTCCAATCTTTTTGAAGTCACACGGAGAAACTTGATAGCCTAGGCCGCCAAGGGATAGCTCTGATGTGAGAATATGTATAGGATGAATAAAGTTTAACAATGGAGGTATTAAGCTTTAGTGTTGGAAAAATAATAAGATACCATAGAATTATGGTGTAGCCTTATATTTATAATGATCACACCTCCTCTTACATGCCCATTGCCATATGGAAATAGAATTCCTCATTATGATAGATACCTTAATGGGATAAAATTATACCTCCTTAAAGAAAGGAAACCTGATACTATCTTGACTCTTTCCATAGGAGTTAGAAACTAAATATAATTAGGAATATTAGATTCCTTAGAGTCATTCAACTGCCAAAACAGACTCTTACGTGGGGTCTTCAATGTGGATTATGTCCCACTGAAGCACCCAGGCCCAAACAATAATGCCCTAATAATAAGAGAAACAACTCAGCTTATAAAGGCAATAAGCGCGCGCCCACACACACACACACACACACATATATATATACACTTTTCAGGACTGCGAAAAGAAAGCCATAAGACAAAAACGGAAAGAACAAGGAAACACATATAAACTGTTTAACTCCTAGAGACGTCACTATCGACTGACTAAGAGAAAGGAAACAAAAAAAATTCATAATTGAGAAGAAGTTACTGACTTAGAGGATTAGAGATTAAGGATGAGTGATTTGAGAGAGACTTACTATCGACTGGATGTCACCATCGATTGGAGGAGTCGCCTATTGATTGGAGGATTCATCTATCGATTGAGGTATTTTATTTCATTTCCTATTCTGCTCTTGCGACTTGATAATGATATTTTATTTTCCCTTAAGTGTAATCGATGGTTCAGATTTAGTCTTTGATTAAAAATTGCACAACTGAGTTTTTTTCGCCTCGATTTAAAAAGTTTATTGCCTCAATCACCACGCGCCTTAGGTTGTGTTTGATAAATCTGGCGATTAAGATCTGAATGATTATGATGTCTTAATAAATTAGATCATCTGAATGGTTATGAGGTCTGAATTTAAAAAATTGTTTGATAACTAAAAAGTAAGTTGTCTCTTAATGACACTATTTTACTATTTTAAAGGGTAAATTTTTATTTAATAATTTTAAATATTCAATTTAATAAAAATGAGTGAATAATATTGTTGAATATATTTATATAAAAAAAATTATCAAAAAAATTTCATTAAGAGGTACCTCTTAATTATTAAGATTTTATTTTATGTCTTACCGATTAAGAGGCATTCAGAGGTAACAAAAAAAACAAACAGCATCATGCCTCTTAGCGAATAAGAGGCAGTCCATTAAGAGGCAATCAGATGTAAACAAACAGCACCTTAGTGACTGAAGCATGTGCTTCATCAAACTCACCTTGCCTCATCTGAATCGAGGCCCCTACATCACGCCTCACTACGCCTTGAGCCTAGGCGCGGGTCTAGATGTGCCTTTGATAACAATGGTAACCAATCAAAATAACATTATTTTTTAGTGATTTATAGCTAAAGTCTTAGTTACTTGCTTGATTTTAAGTGAATCATTGGTTGTACTAGTTCTAAGTAACCTAAATTTTAGTAACCTTATTCTTCATGAATCATCCCTACTCATGGAGTAAAAGAGATGATTAGGAGACTTTTGTGCTCTAAACCTCTTAAAAATATTTGTGCTCTTTACTTTCTGCATTTCATCTTTTTATCACTCTACGTTTTTATTTGTGACTAGTTTCTGCACATTAACAATAAATTTAGAATTGTGATGTTCTTTCAATGTTTGAAGGGGTTTTTAAACTTTTTTTTGTTGTGCAAATCAAGTAAAACTAACTTGTTTAACTGTAATCATTATTTAAAAATAAAATTTTAAAGAATCTATTTTACCTCCCTTCTAGATTCTTTCGTGTGATTTTAAGAATAACAATATGTAGTAAGATCAATCAAGTCAATCATATGTGCGAGTGAGTCTTAGCCTTTGTGTTGTGCTAGCCTTGTTTAAGCTAAAGGCTGATAGGAGTTTGAGGATGTGTTGCGATAGTCAAGCTGTCAATAAGATCATCGTCAAGTATAGTTTTCCCATACTTAGTCATGATGACATGTTAGATATGATGAGTGGGGCTCACATTTTCACCAAAATAGATATACGAAGTGGATATCACCAAGTCCACATTCGGAAGGGAGAAGAGTGAAAGATTGCCTTTAAGATGAGTGACAGCTTTATGAATGTGCTACGAATCTATGTATGAATTAATATGTTGTTTAATTAAAGGGAAGTTTGATTAAGATCCTCATTAGGTTCTAAATGTATGTGATTTGATGATGATGAAGTTTAAAAAGTATATTTGTATGAATAAGTTTTTTACAGTCCTTAATTGAGATATCTATGTACAAGGACTTAGAATAGCATGACCAAACTTGTTAGGTTGATCTTAAATCTGTATACATGTGTAATATGAAAGTAGTATGCATACAAGCCAATTATGTATGATGATAAAGTATATACTTTGGAAACGATCTCATTTATTTATTAATAAAAGTATTTATTTATTAAAGACATTTAATTATCTACATGATGCTGTTTTTATAATATGTAAATAACCCATAGTTTTAAGCAATGCTTTTAGAATCATGATGTTGATCATGCTAATGAGATCTAAATTCTTAGATAGCTTAAAACTAAAATAGTTCCCAATCGATGGATTACTAAAAAGGGAATTAGTAAATCCGAATAGATTAGTACATATGTTGCTTATTCATTGGATGAGGATGATTGATCTCATGATCATTTGAGTGGAGACACTAAAGCAAGTATGTAGGTGCTTATTGGAGAATAAATACACTGAACGTAACTCGCTAAGGAATATCTAATGGAGTTTTACTCGTCTGTCAATAGGAATTCCTAATATGATAGTAGTACAAGTGATCCTCAAACTTGAGATCATTATAGTATCTTGTGTGTAATGAATAATACTTTGACTTATTCCTTAAGACCTTTAGGGTATATCAAAGGGTATATTTGGGTGTAATAAGTTATATATGGAGATAATGAATGATCAATAAAGAATCTACCGCTTCTAGTAAAAGAAGAGATATGTCCTATGTGATTCGTTAAATGACAATCCAGTAGTCCTTGGCCAAGGCAAAATGAAATTAGAAAGGAGTTTCTAATTTGCATTATTTGGAGTTGTGCATTTTCTGATCGAAATATATATAATTAAATAAAATAAGACTTGACAGCAATTCCATATCTTATATTTAATTGCGACATTGTATGGTGAAAAGGTTGAATTGTACGGTAACTATTAACTCAAAGCTTCTTTTATGAGCAATGTTAAAATATATATTATCTGGAAAGTTGTTGATCACTAGGGAGGCTTAACCCTATCGTAGAATTAATATTATTTATTTAAATAAATTATTAGTTTAATTTATTTATTTAAATAAGATTAGAATTATTTTAATTTATTTATTCATAATCGGTTTAATATGGAGAACCTAAAGGGTTACACCATAAAAGGAAGAATAATTATTTAAGAATGTAATGGCATAATCGTAATAATATGTTAAGTGTAATTAATTTAATCTATGATGATAGAATAAATTAAATAGCTTAATGTTTATTATTTAATATTTTAGAAATATTAAATATAAATTAATAAGAGAAGTCTTATTAATATTATTATAATTATTAAAATTTTAATTTCTAATTAAAGGAGTTTAGGAATTAATTTAATATAAGTACTCTCATTTATTCCTAATAAGATTAGGAGATAAATTAATTAAAGAAGTTTAATTAATTATTCTCAATGGGTTGGGAAGCTTAATTAATTAAAGGAGTTTAATTAATTAAATAAAACCCTATTTCTAATTGGATTAGAAGGGTTGACCAATATCTATATAAGATGAGTCTTATGTTAGATATCAGATGATGTAATTCCAGTTGTTGGAGAGTACTTGTGACAACCTGGAAAATCAGATTGTCCAGAAATTAAGATTAAAGAATTTAAAACTAATAAAATGACTTTTTATTGATGATATTCTGGTTTATGTGTTTATTAATCATTCTATGACATAGGATGATTAGAAATGGGGAGGATTCTGGCTACGGGCTAGAATGAACGAGTAAGAATTTTCAAGACGAAAAATAAAAGATTTTCGAGAATAAAAATATTTCCAAAAAAAAGACAAAATATGCCTTATTCATTAAACCCAAAGGGTTAGGGTTTAACCTTAAGGTTTAGGATTTGAGGTTAGGGTTTGAACCCTAAGCCTTTTCGGGAATGTCAGAATGACATTCTGTCGAAAGATTTGACGACAATATGTCTTGAAAAGTTATGTCAGCCGATAAAAGTTTTTTCGAAAAACGTGCAGAAATTAGACGAACGAATAGCGACGAAAAGTACTTATACGTACTTTTCATGCGTTTAACTACGTTAGGGGAAAACGTGAAGGAAAACGCTTAATGTCAAAAAGTGTTTTTCAGTTTTTCAGAGTTACGAAGAACACATAAAAGTTAATCGGTAGAATAAAGACGAAATATTCAAAAATATTTGAATTCTGAAAAATGCGTAAAAATGGTTAAGTATAATAATAACGATTATTATACATAACGAATACGAGGATAATACGAGGGTAATACGACGTATAATATGAATATTATACGAAGTATATACGAAGAGAATATGAGAATTAATACGACGTATAATATGAATTTTATACGAAGTATATAGATTCAATTTGAATTAAAATTAAGAAGTAAACCCGTGGATCGAACCGATGGGTAAACAGGTGGGTAAAATCCATGGGGCAACCCATGACCCATGATGACACATGGGAGACATGGGGGAGGACATGGCGGGCATGTGCTAGCATATGCTAGCACATGGGAGGGCATGGCTAGCATGTGGGGGACATGGGGTTGCATGTGGGAGGAGGTGGAGGTTGAGGAGGTTTGTTCTAATGACCATTCCACCCTTGGTCTTGCTTGCCTATATAAGAAAGCCTTAACACTTGGTTTTTATTTTGCAAAATCACCAACCATGTGAGAGAGAAGAGACAAGAGAAGAGGAAGAGCTTGTGATGAGAAACCAAGAAGCAAAGAGAAGCTAGCTTAGAGTATTGTCAAGAACAAACTCATAAACACTTAAGGTATAAGTGTTAACCCTTGAAATTTTCATATTCTTTTAATGTTTAAATTGAAAGAGAAGTGGGAATTGAAGAGCAAGAATTGTAGGATGTCATAATATTGTTGTTAGTGGACTTTAAACCATTAATAACTAAGAACAAGTAAAACCATAAGTGAATGGTTAAAAGTTAATGAAGAAATGAGTTAAACCTTGAAATGGTTAAGTTAAACCGTAATGAAATGGTTAATGAACTTAAGAAGAAAACCATTAAAACATAGATGTTTAATATGGTGAGAATAGTAGATGAACAACCAATGGATTGATTCTATTTTGTTCGGAGTAAAAATATCAAGAAACGAAGATTCGGCGAAAGTTTTTGCAATTAGACGTTAATCGTCGAATCGTAAATTTTTTCGGAATAGAAGTCAAAAGTCTTCGTGTGATTCAAAAATGATGGTTTTCGATGGCGTCATGTGTAATTAAGTAAACAAGACTTGCGAGAGCAAGAGCGAACGGATTCAGAGCTAAAACGAAGAATTGAGCGTCGAACGTTCACGAGCGTTTAACGAACTCATAAAATGGACGAAATGGTTAATTTTCTGTCAACAGATTCAGAAATAAATTTTGAATGGATGGAATAGTAGAACATAAGATATGTGGACTATTGGCTTTGGAACGAGTTAATTCCGAGTTATAACGATCGCGTTATGAGCTCAGGAATTTCAAAAATTGAAAAACTTAGAAAAAATTTCAATGCAACAGGGCTGGCGCCGCAGCGCTGCCCAAGCCTAGAAATCTGGCACCGCAGCGCCAGCACAGTGTTTTCAGGTTCTACAGGTCGGCGCCGCAGCGCCAAAAATAATCTTTAGCCGGCGCTACAGCGCCTTTAAGGGGAAAATTTTTTGACGCGCTTATTTTATGTCCCAACTTTTTACATGGTTATTATGGGGCAAGTATATGAATAATATTCATGAAGAGAAATCACTTAAGAAACATGTTTAAGAATAATTTTATGAATTAAACGTTGAATAAACGTATTTAATTTTAAAACTCGAAAACCCTAAAATGTGAACCGGGGATCGTAGTCGAGTTTAATGCACGCCTCAAGGTTACATGATATGTAATAGAGGTGTAGCATACGAGAATGTTAGGAATTGAAGATAAAACTTATGTAATTTTGATACGGAGTCCGATAACGGGAATCCAGTGGAAATGCGTGCGACCTAGCGAACTGATTAGGGTATCGCTTGTCGTGGTGTCTAGCGATGATCGACAAAAGTCGGTTGATGACACATGAATGATGATAAGCCATAACAAACAGTAATAAGAGAATGAAAAATAACGTATAACGTTGATAAATCGAGATTGATGGTAATAACGTCAATAAACGTTCCGAGTCGTATGAACCGGACGTGGTAAGAATGTAATGAAGATTAACTTAATGAACATGATAGTTATAATGGTTCGTATAAGTTAAATCTAAAAATGTAATGCGATTATAGTCTATAATGGTCGAGATATAGTATCTGGGCTAAACAATTCCGTCAAAGAGCAACGGTATATACGAACTAGCAACCGATCTAACTCACTGTGTAAGACAGTGTAGACGAGACGGGAAGCTAGTTTGTTGGTTGTTTGTGGAAAACCACTCAGTGTACTATATTTGACTACTTTTAGAGACTCGATGTGTGCTAAGGGTAATGTTAATGAAAGAGTAGAAGAAATGAATATGGTAGTTGGTCGCGTAGATTTATATTACAAGAACGCGAACCATAAGAAGTAAAGTGAAGTTAAGCTAATGCAGAAGTCAAGTATATGACTAATGAATATGTGTTTTTTCTTATGTGTTATATAGGAATTATGATGAACGGTATAGCGTAAGCGGTATGCAGCTCTAAGGAAAATTTCCTAATCTTGCTCAAGTTTTACTTGATGCAAGTTCCCTAACTTCATTCATTTTCATATGAATGCTAGTTTCATAACTTCCTCAGATGTTGAACATGAGGAAGTATTTCGTATGTGCAAATGTGTAATGTTTGTACAAGATAATGTGATAAGTATAATGTTGGTATGGATGAGGCCTTGTGCCACAATGTTAACACTTTAATGTTTCAGTAAAATGAATAGTTCTATTTTGAACTGTTAAGTGTGAAAGAGTTCAGGTTTATTCATAAACCGTTCTTATTAAGTTTGTGCTAATGATTCTAGCTAGACATAATGTATATGAACGAGTAGAAAATGAAAGTATGACAAAGTATATGTGATGTATGTTTTAAGATGATAGGAATCAGAATGTATTCCTATTATTCGAACTGCATCATAACCATTGTTTGGTTATTGAAGTCTTCAAAGAATGATGATTCTTGAGTTGTATATATTCAACTGCTATGGCTTGCTGAGCAATTGAATGCTCACACTTGCTTGAAATAATAACATTTTCAGCGAACAACAGTACTATGTATTAAAGGACCTGATGAAGATCAAGATGATCGATGTCCTGCTATGGTGAGATGCTATGGTGGCGAATACCATTAGCGTCACAAGATGAATTATTATTCATGTTATGAATAAGCGTGAAGATCAAGTCGATACTTGGAGAATAGTTAGGTTAAAACTATTCTGTAGATATGGTGATTAGTTAAGTTACCTTTGTAACGTGATAAGAATAATGTAATTATCATTATTTTTAATGAATGAAGATTTTAAGGTAATAGAACCTGGGAATGGAATGAATATATCATTAATCTTTAGGATATAATGATGTGTGTTTGGAATGAGAAGTACTCGTAACGTATAAAATTTGGGCATTAAGACTATTGGGTGCAAATGGGTCTTTAAAAGAAAGACTGGAGTAGACGGAAAGGTAGAGACCTATAAGGCCCGACTGGTTGTGAAAGATTTCAAATAAAGACAAGGTGTTGACTATGATGAAACCTTCTCACTAATAGCAATGCTCAAGTCCATTTGGATTTTGTTTGCTATTGCAGCTTACTATGACTACGAAATATGGCAGATGGACGAGAAAACAGCCTTCCTCAATGAAAACCTTGAGGAGGATGTGTGTTAGTTCCCAAAGACACAATAGTTATCTAGAAGGGGGGTTGAATAGATATTTTAAACTTTTTCTTTTTAAAATACTTGTCAGTATTGAATATACTGACTATAGCGGAATATATGTTTTGTTTCCCTTAAGATAATGCAATAATGGTTTGATAAGCAGTTATGGCAGTTATAACAGATATAACATTTATAGCAGTTAATGAGACACAAAGGTTTTAAGTGGTTTAGAGCACTCAAGGCTCCTAGTCCACTCTTCTACTCCACGAGTAGGATATCCACTAAGGATGTCTTTTACAACTTTAAATTACTTAGATTCCTTCAAGGCTAGCAGCCTTGGAACTTCTCTAGTTCACTAAGAACTCTTCAAGATCAACAATCTTGGAACTTCTTTAGTTCACTTAGAACTCTTCAAGTCCAGCAGACTTGGTACACTTTGGATTAAGAGTTGTATTCTGGGGTATGCTACTCAGTTGCAATAAAGCATCAGTTCTGATTAAACTAAGTAACGAAGTAAGTTTTCCACTTCAGGATAGTAGAGTTTATCGTTGAGTGTTCTTGAGCATTTTTATATCTTTGCTTTCATACTTTCTTGCTCCTGAATCCTTGTCTGATTTGCTTGATAAGGAGCCTTTGAAATCTATCTGTTGAAGGCATCCGTTAAAGCATTAAATGCTTCAGACAGTTCTGTGCACTGATGCTGACTTCCTGCTTTTCTTCTGCTCAGCCATCTGGCCCACTGACACAACAGACTACTTTCTTACCTAACACCTGAAAAGATATTTTCTGCAGGCATGATAGTCCTTTCTTTAGCTTCTTGAATATACTTCTTTGATATATACTAAGGATGATTGTAGGATCATTGGGACTATCAATTTTGCCAACGTCTATAAGCCTTTCTTTATTTGTTGATCTTCCCCCCTCATCAGATAGACTAGTTTTGATGCTGACAGGAGGGCCACCATGATCGTGATCTTTGTACCATGATCATTGTGTGATGGCTTGCACAGCCTGGACTCAGCTTTGATCGTATAGAACACTACAATTTCTCTTAAGCTCTTTAATAGACTACGATTTTTACTTGCTTATCTTGCAGACTCCACGCTTCTGAGAGCAGACTGTGATTTTTGATTTGGCTCGGCAGGCGCTCGGATCATCACCACTGATTCTCAGTGTGGCTTCCAGGACAGACTACGATCTTTGGACATCTTCATTGAAGCTCCACGATTCTGCCTTGGCTTTTGTAGGCTGGCTTTGACACACTACGATTCTGTCAAGGCCTAACATTTACATCTCAAAATAGATCAATCTAACAGTTTTGATCTTTCTTCTATACATTCATTTACAGAATGATAAACATTAAAGCACAGATCAACCTAATAATTTTGATCTATCATCTAAGTCCTTGCACATATATTCTTTGAAGGACTTTACACTTAAGCATTTATATTTACTTTCAACATCAAATTTTAATATGCAATTCTCAATAATCTCCCCCTGTTTGATGTTGACATAACCAAGGAGATTTGTATCGTAGCATCATTTTCTAAATGCAGATTGCTAGAAAGTAAATATGACTTAGTGTTTTAGTGAGCAACTAAAATTTCTAGAGAATAAGTATGAATTTATTAATATTTGAAAAGATATTACAATCTAGCATAGAAACATCAATATAACATTAATTTTGACTTATCTCTATCTTCATTGCCTCTTGCCCTTCGGATGGTTGGCATGCTCTTCAGCTCTCCTTCTTCTGCTGACTTCATCTCTCCATGCAATGTCAGCTAGCTCTTCTGGGCTCAACATTTCTGAATGGTCATGTCTGTTCATGAACATAGGATCTCCAACAGGCATGTTGAGGCCAGTGTGGGATACTCCTTATGAGCTCTGAGCTTGGCCTTGACTTCTTTCATAGGGTTCATCCATGAGAGGGCGCTGCTGCTCTTGATCAGATCATGGAGGCTAAAAGTTAGGACTTCTGGGGTTGCTCCTCGACGATTAACCAATGTGAGTTTGTCATCCCTGCTGCCTTCTGCCTCCTCTGCTTCCTCCTCTGCCTCTGCTTCTGTCTCCTTGCTCATTATTCTCCCCATTTATGTCAGCATCGAGGGTTCGAATGTCTTTTAATAGGCGTTGGACACCTTGCACTAGCTCATGCATCTGAGAGCGATTAAGTGCAATGTCACTATAATTTTCCTCGACTAAAGCCTCAGTATGTCTTCTCTGTTGCTGAAGCTGCTCCATGGCATCATTAGTCTGTTTAATTTGAGTCACACCACAGGCTTAGAATTCTCGTAGTGTGAGGCGCAGCTCTTGAATCTATTTGGTCATGAGCTCATTCTGAGTTTGTTGAGTTTTCTGCATGATCTCCATAGATTCCTTATACTTTTTTGTTACAGCAAAATGAATAGCATCCCTTTGGCTGAGGCTGTCACCCATTTCCTTGACAATCTCCCTCAGTTTCTTTGACAGCTCAGTTGCCAGGATCCTTGGCAGAGTCTGGATAGAGCTGATTATGTGATCGAACCTTTTGTGAAGCTCCAAAGAATTTTCTTCAAGAACCTCCTTTGACTCTAGAGTCATATGGCTTGTTAAATCAGCCATGTCCTCTTTTGTTGGCATTAGGGACAGACGTTCAAAAATTTGCTTGGTACCAAGAGGAGGGGTCGTAGTGTATTCACCTGTCCTTGATATGCTCGCGAGAGCAAGTGTCATATCAAAGTATTTGTTGTTGGAGGACGAGGGAATATCTGATTGGGTTATAGGGGCTCGTGTTTGGTATATGGGAGAGGTGTTTGGTTCAGGGTCTTGTGTATGGGGTTCGTTGAGCTATTTTAGGGAATCTACGATTGCAGTGTCAGGTTGGTTGACAAGCGTGAATCGTAGTTCATCATCCAGATTTTGTGTCTCAATGGTTGAGCTTTCAAGCATTTGCTGGACTATTCTGGTGATATGCTTGATAACTGTTGGATCACTGATAGTTGGCTCTATAAGGATAAATTGGTTATTTGGTTCATTAGGTATAGAGTTTTGGGACTCCGTAACTAGAAATTAGTTTAGTGGGTGCAGGACCACTTCCAACCATCTTGGCAATTCGTAGAATTGATTGAAATGTGATGAAGGAGAGTGGTTGATAATGAAAGAGAGGGGAGTAGTGTATACCTCTGGTTCAGCTTCTGAAGTTAAACCATTTGTGATCAGCTTTTGAGCAAATCTTCGATCTCTTGGAAATCCATAGGCAAGCACTTAGATTGCTGGATAAGCCTTGAAGGTCCAGAACATGTGATCCCAGGCTTTGAGAATCAGAGCTCTATGATAGGACATCATAGGCAAATAGTCAAACAGCTGATTGTAGTTAGCTGTTCTTTCTCCATCCCTGCCTAATGATATAACTATCAGATCATCATCCTTTTCTTCATCACCATCTTCATTATCTTCATCAAGAACTTCCACCACATATGCCATTACATCATCCTCAATGTCCACCATTCCTGCAGTAGCAGACTCTATGAACTCTTCAGGGGCTAAGTGGACTTCAAGGTTTTCTACTGGTAGCTCCCCCTCAGCTTCTGCATACACTGGCTCTTGTGCTTCTAACAGCTCCCCCTCAGCTGTAGCATTTTTTGGAACAGGAACTTCTAGAGTTTCTTCACCATTATCAGGGCTTATTTCTGTTGCTCCTGGCACTTCTTCTTCAGACTGAGTCACATCTTCTATCAAAACTTCCTCAGTTTGAACAATAGCTTCAGGCTGTACTTCCTCAGCAACAACACTTGGTTCGGGCATCTCCTCTTCAGCATTGATCATGGCCTGATCAGGTGCAGCAGTGTTGTCTGCATGACTGATGTAGGCTATCACATCTTCCATGATTTTGGTCTCTTCCATGGTTATACCAGATGCTTGAGGCTCAGAGATTTGTTCATCCTTCTCAGCAGCTCTTCTTCTTTCATCTTCCTTCAAAGCTTACTCATTTGCAAGAATATACTTCTTGACAAGCCTCTTCATCCCCTTCTTTGTCTTGGACACAGTCTTTGCACTTTCTTCAGCTTTAGCTCTGACAGTTTGTTCAAGCAGAGATGCTGTTGCAGCTTCTCCTTCTACAGTAGCAGCCAGTCTGGACTCTACGATTGGTAATGATTCCACAATCATAGTGAGTTAAGACTTCTTTATTCTGTGGCTGCATTTCTTTTTCTTCTGAGGCTCAGAACTACCTTCATCCCTGTCCTCACTTGTTTCCCTCTTCTTCTTCTTCTTTTTCTTCTCTTTCAGAACCTCTTCTGGTGATTGAGTTACCTTGGGAGTAATAACCCTATTAGTGGTAAGGCTTCTAAACTCAATATCAGCACCAGGACACTTTTGGGGTGCATCAGTGGTTGAGCCTTGAGGCTCCTCAGCTATTTTCACACCTTCATTCACCATCCTTTTCCCTTTGCTCTTTCAGGTCAAAGCCACGGGTTCTTCTTGGTTGACTTCTTCATCTTCCTCTGCTTCCTTTATAGCAGATGAAGTTGCAGACATCATCTTCATATTTTCTGCTGGATTCCTCTTCCAATTTTGGAACAGCTTCTGGGTCATCTTCCAGTTAGGATTGATGGTGACGCCTTCTTTTTCCTCAATATTGTCACCCAGAGCAAACTGTAGAATAATGTTGATAAACCTCCCATAGAGCATTTTGACAGAGCTCTTGGTCTTCTTAGGGATGAACATCCATTTCCCGATCCAATCCATCAGCAAAGCCCCATAGTTGAGTTGGACTTTGAAGCGGATGGCTGTCATGAGCTTCAGTTTCTTCTAGTTGACAGAATCGTGACCAGAGCCCTTGCAACATATGCATTTTCCAACAATGTCTGCAAGGAACTCATACTCTTGGGGAAATTCTTTCTTCTTGTAGCCGCTTTTTCCTTCAATCTTTGTGTAGTGCATCTTCTTTAGACCTTCATGGAAATCAATAACTTCCATGGACAGAAGACCTTTGGAGTTAAAACCTAGGGCTAGGATTTATGCTTTCAGCATTGAGTCGAATCTACACGCCCTTGACCTTTGTGATGATGAAGTCCCCTTCAACGACTCCATTGCTGTAGAATTCCTTCACCAGTTTTGGGTAAATCAGTGTGCTGGTGATTAGAGATTCTTCTAGGCCAACTTTCTTCAGAAGTGAAAGAATCTTGTGAAACTAGGGGTCAGCATCCTTGAACTCGTCAAAGCATAGCTGGTAACTAGAAACAACATTGGAAGTAGCCATTTGATTTTGATTGAGTATCCTGTAATGAACAGATTTGGCTTAGCTTTTTGAAACTTAGGGTTTCGTTTGAGAGAGAGATATATATATATAAGCTTTTGAAATTCAAAGGTAAATTGACAAATGACAGTTCAAAATGAATTTATAACTTCCCTCCATATGTTGTGCATAGTGGGACATGTGTCGAGTTCTGCCGGACTCCACGATTTTAAGTCAGTTGGAAAGTTCAGTTCTGCCCTTAGCTCCCCCTGAGCTAGTGAGTCCTTATGAGAGGACTACAATTTTCGAGAACCACTCCACGATTGTTGAGTTCCATCCTCAGCTTTCTCCTTAACCGTTGACTCTACGATTTTTTGTGATGCATTCTGAAATGGCATCCCTTCTGGGGTTAAGGTTGCTCAGGAAGGGCCAACCTCTTAGTTTGATACTAAGGATCAGGTTTGTCCCTAAGATGCTTATCAGAAGGATTTCTTAGCTTGATAATGCTTCTATCACAATGAGCTTTTCTGCCTTTTGGGATCACTCCACGATCGTGGTTTCTCTTAGTCATCTCTATGATTTTGACTTAGCCTTTGTATCTGCATGGTTAGCACTAACTAGAGCATAGAATTCATGGTTGCAAATTTAACATACCTAACTCACTTATTAGTTTATGAAATCTGGATTCATCTAAGGGTTCAGCAAGTTGATTTTCAATAGAGATTTATTGCAAAGATATAGTTCTATTTTGAACATGATCACTAATAAAATGATATCTTATCTCTATATATTTAGTCCTAGAATTCATGACAGGATTATGTGTTATTGCTATGGCACTTGTGTTATCACAATGAACAGGTATAGATTTGAAATCAAACCAATAGTCTGCTAGCTGGTTCTTCATCCATAAGATTTGAGCACAACAGCTGCCTGTAGCAATATATTCAGCTTCTGCTGTTAAAGTTGACACTAAGTTTTTCTTCTTGCTAAACCAGGACACTAGTTTATTTCCTAGCAGTTGACAAGTGTCACTGGTACACTTCCTATCTATTTTGCATCATGCAAAGTCAGCATCTGAGTATCCTATCAGTCCAAAGGAGGACTCCTTAGGATACCATAGTTCCAAGTAGGGTGTACCTTTGAGATACCTAAAAATCCTTTTTGCAGCAGTTAAGTGTGATTCCTTAGGATTAGCTTGAAATTTAGCACATATACATGTTGCAAACATTATATATGGTCTACTGGCAGTTAAGTAGAGAAGAGAGCCTATCATACCTCTGTATTGAGTAATGTCAATACATTTACCTTTCTCATCTTTGTCAAGCTTGGTTGCTGGAGTAATTGATGTTTTCATGGTAGAGGCTGATTCCATGCCATACTTCTTAAGTAAATCTTTGATGTACTTGGCTTGGTTGATGAAGATACCTTCATCAGTCTGCTTCATTTGCAGTCCAAGGAAGAAATTCAGCTCACCCATCATGCTTATTTCGAACTTGCTCTACATAAGCTTGGCTCTCTTGCATAGATTTTCATTAGTAGAGCCAAGGATACTATCATCTACATATATTTAAACTAGTAAAACTTTATCTTTGTGCTTTCTAAGGAATAATGTAGTCTCTACTCTACCTCTAGTGAATCCTTTTTCAATAAGAAAGTTAGTTAGTGTTTCATACCATGCCCTAGGTGCTTGTTTAAGTCCATATAAAGTTTTGTCTAATCTATAGACATAATTAGAAAGGGTTGGATTGATGAAACCTGGAGGTTGTTCCACATATACTTCTTCTTGAAGTTCACCATTCAAGAATGCACTCTTGACATCCATCTGGAAGACTTTAAATCTCATGTGGGCAGCAAATGCAAGGAATATTTTGATTTCTTCAAGTCTGGCAACAGGTGCAAAGGTCTCATCATAGTCAATGCCTTCTTCTTGAGAATAACCCTTAGAGACTAGTCTTGCCTTGTTCCTTGTGATCACCCCATCTTCATCCATCTTGTTTCTGAAGACCCATTTGGTGCCAATGACTGGGTGATTCTTTGGTCTAGGAACTAATCTCCAGACTTTGCTTCTTTCAAACTAATTCAGCTCCTCTTGCATGGCATCTATCCAGCTTACATCTTGCATTGCATCTTCTAACTTCTTGGGTTCCATTTGAGACAGAAAGCTCAAATAGAAACACTCATTCTGTGTTGTAGATCTTGTCCTGATCCTGGCAGTTAGATCTCCAATGATCAGGTCTTGAGTGTGATCTCTTGCCCATCTGTTCCCTGTTGGAACATCTATTCTGGTGCCTTCTTGTCTGAACTCTTTAAGATTAACTTCTGGTTCGTGTTGAACAGAATCGTCGTCTAGTGCAGATCTCTCTACGATTTTTTCTCCAGACTCTACGATTCCACCTTCTGGAACTACGGTCGTGGTGTTGGGCTCGACCATCTCATTCATAGTATCTGAATTGTCGATCGCTGTACCTTGTGGTGTAGACTTGTCTGAGTCTGTTTCATCAAAGATAATGTGGATCGAGACTTCAACACTTAGCGTCTTCTTATTAAACACTCTATATGCTTTGCTGTCTATAGCATATCCAAGAAAAATTTCTTCATCTGACTTGGGTTGGAACTTAGTCAGATATTACTTCCCATTATTGAGAATGTAGCATCCACATCCAAACACATGGAAATAGCTAACATTTGGCTTTCTTCCTCTCCACAGCTCATAGGGAGTCTTCTTCAGCGTAGACTGGATAAGAGATATGTTCTGAGTGTAGCACGCAGTTTTAATAGCTTCTGCCCAAAAGTATTCAGGCAGATGAGCTGTTGCTAGTAGAGTTCTTCCAGCTTTGATCAGCGTTCTGTTCTTTCTTTCAACAACTCCATTTTGCTGTGGAGTTCATGGTGCTAAGAAGTTGTGGCTGATGCCATTGTCTGCACAGAACTGATCCATTTCTGAGAAGTCGAACTCTCTACCATGATCACTCCTTATAGCCTTGATCGTTTCTCCTTTTTTGTTCATCACCAGCTTGAACATCTTGATCAGTTGGGAGCTTGTTTCATCTTTAGAAGTAAGGAAGAACACCCATGTGAATTTGGTGTAGTCATCCACTACGACCAGTGAGTATCTCTTTCCTCCTAGACTCACAGTTGGAATTGGCCCGAAGAGTTCCATATGAAGTAACTGTAGGGGCCTGTCAATTGAGTTGACTGTTTTGCCTTTGAATGAGCTCCTTGTTTGCTTTCCAAGCTTGCTGGCGTTGCATGGCCTTTCTTTGGAAAAGCTAAACATGAGTAAACCTGCTAAAAGATCTTTGGAGGCCAGTTTTGACATGCTCTTGAAGTTTAGATGGGATAACCTTCTATGCCAAAGCCAGCTTATTTCTTCAGAAGCTTTAGCAATAAAGCATATTATCTTATCAGAACTTAAATGAGCAAGATTAATAGTGTAGACATTTCCTTCTCTTGTTCTGGTTAGCTTAATAGAGGATGTCTCCAGATCTCTGACTAGACACTGATTGTTAAGAAAAAGTGACTTGATGGCCTTTGTCGCAAAGTTGGCTGATGCTAAGAAGGTTGTGCTTTAGTCCATCTATATATGCCACTTTGTTGAAGGACATTGCTCCATTCCCAGCTAAGCCATATCCTTTCGTCTTGCCAAAGCCATTATCTCCAAAGATAACTATTGGTCCCTCCTTCTCTGTGTAGTTAGACAGAAGGGCCTTGTTTCCGGTCATGTGCCTTGAGCAACCACTGTCTAGATACCATGTTGTGATCATGGTGCTCAGTTCCTGCAGACAGGTTTAAGCTCTCATGTTGGTACCCAGACTTGCATGGGTCCTACAATGTTAGTACCCTTGGGAACCCAAATCTACTTGACTTTGGGACTTCTATGCACAGTGTTATGATAACATAATGCAGCTTTATGACCATTTCTACCACATACAAAACATCTAATATAATGCATGCTTGTGTGTGTGTGTGTGGATTCTTTCTCCATTTGGACTTTTGTGGATACTTGGTGGCTTTACCCTTATATTGATTCTTCCTTTTCCATGCAGCCTTGGGATTTATGGTTTGTGCTGAGTGAACCTCAACCCCACGATTCCTTCCAAGTTGGTTCATAAAGTCAGTTTTGCTTAACTCTACAATCCTTCGAGGTTGGGCAATGGTGACTGAGTTACTCTTCTCCTTTCTGAACCCTAGGCCAGTATGGGATCCGTTGTGTCTTGGGACATGACTTGGATCAGAAGAGCAGGGTTGCACTGGTTTTTCCTTCTGTGTGGATTTCACAATTATAATGCTTCTATTTAAATTAGAAACACTGCTACTGTTAGTATCCTTTATCTTTTCCACACTTGGTTCTGGGGTAGATTCCCTAAAACCCAAACCTGTTCTGTTAGATACACCTCTCTGATTGAAGATCAAGGAGTCCATGGATGAGGAAGACCTATTCCACATAGAGATAGTCTTTTCTAGCTCCTCAATCTTAGAGGTTAGTTTTGACTCTCTTTGTGTGCTCAGTTCATTGGTCTATCTTAAGATTTTATTCCCAGCTTCAAACTCAGAGAGAGAGTGGCAGAACTGAGTAGAGCTGTTTCCAGTTCTTTCTGAACTTTCTCTTTCTCTTTTTGAAGACCAGAAAAATCTTTGGACAGAACTCTGAACCACCTCATGTATTGATATAGATCAGATGTTATGTCATGAAGAGCAGTTCTTAAATCATCAATGCTACATCAAGAATGTTGAAGTTAAATACCTCATTTATGCTTACCTCAGGATGGTCAGTGCTTTTCTTGTTGTTTGCATCCTTAGCCATCAGACATAGGTTGGTTACTTGAGGTTCTTCATCAGCTTCAGATTCAGCATTGGTGTCGTTGTCTGAGTCACTCCATGAATTTCCAGCTACAAGACCTTTGTCTTTCTTCTGATGCTTCTTGTAGCCTTTGAAATCTTTCTTTGGATTTATTTTTCTTTTTAGCTCTTCTCTGATAGGTTTGTTACAGTTTGCAATGAAGTGGCCAGGCTTCTTGCAGTTGTAGCATAATTCATTGATATACTCCTGACTGCTGTTGTTATTGAATCTCTTAGGTCTGCCGCTTCTTCCTTTGTGCATGAACTTTCTGAGTCTTCTGACTAGCATTGCAACTTCATCATCATCAACTTCTTCAGATGCAGATTCATCTTCATTATGAGCTTTGGAGATCTCTTCTGTTGCCTTGAGAGCAACTCCTTTATCCTTCTTTCTTTCTTCAGATAGAGTTTCTGCTTGTTGAGTCAGCTCTAGTTAGCAGGTAAGAAGGTTGTCATAGAGTTGTTGAACAGTCATTTCATGCAAGTTCTTTGATTCTCTGATTGTAGTGGTTTTGGCATCCCACTTGCTTGGTAAGGACCTCATGTACTTGATGATAAGATCTTTATTGGGATATACCTTTCAAAAAGCTGGAAGAGAGTTGAGCAGCAAGTTGAATCTTTCATAAGTAGAAGTGATGTTTTCTCTTGGAACATGGGTAAACATCTCATACTGTTGAGTCAGTAGAGATTGCTTGTTTTCTCTGACTTCTTCAGTTCCTTCATGCATGATGAGCAATGCTTCCCAGACTTCCTTGGAAGTTTTACAGTTGACCACGTTCTCAAATAGATTGTCTTCTAAAGACTGGAATAAAATGTTCTTAGCCTTTTTGTCTAGCTGGACATCTTTCTTCTCGTTGTCAGTCCATTTAGCTTTGACCTTAACCACCATTCTGTTTGGATCTTCTGGAGTTGGTGCAAGCCTCTTAGGAACATAGGGCCTATTCAGAACGGTTTCAAATAGATCATCATCTATTGAATCCATGTAGGCTTGCATTCAAACTTTCCAGTAGGCAAACTTGTCTCTATTACAGATAGGTGGCTTGCTGCCTCCACCTATCTTGGTCTCGCTTATCAACTGTGCCATTGGATCTACTCAACCTTTTTATGCCAGTTGAGAGATCCTGCTCTGATACCAATTATTAGTTCCCAAAGGCATAGTAGTTATCTAGAAGGGGGGTTGAATAGATATTTTAAACTTTTTCTTTTTAAAATACTTGTCAATATTGAATATACTGACTGCAGCGGAATATATGTTTTGTTCCCCTGAAGATAATGCAATAATGGTTTGATAAGCAGTTATGGTAGTTATAACATATATAACAGTTATAGCAGTTAATGAGACACAAAGAATTTAAGTGGGTTCAGAGCACTCAAGGCTCCTAGTCCACTCTTCTACTCCACGAGTAGGAAATCCACTAAGGATGTTTTTTACAACTTTGAATCACTTAGATTCCTTCAAGGCCAGCAGCCTTAGAACTTCTCTAGTTCACTAAGAGCTCTTCAAGATCAACAATCTTGAAACTTCTTTAGTTCACTTAGAACTCTTCAAGTCCAGCAGACTTGGTACATTTTGGATTGAGAGTTGTATTCTGGGGTGTGCTACCCAGTTGCAATTAAGCATCAGTTCTGAATAAACTGAGTAGCGAAGCAAGTTTTCCTCTTCAGGATCGTAGAGTTTATCATGGAGTGTTCTTGAGCGTTTTTGATCTTTGCTTTCTTACTTGCTTGCTCCTGAATCCTTATCTGATTTGCTTGAAAATGAGCCTTTGAAATCTATCCGTTGAAGGCATCCGTTGAAGCATTAAATGCTTCAGACAGTTTTGTGCACTAATGTTGACTTCCTACTTTTTTGCTACTCAGCCGTCTGGCCCACTGACACAGCAGACTGCTTTCTCACCTAACACCTGAAAAGATGTTTTCTGCTGGCATGACAGTCCTTTCCTTAGCTTCTTGAATACGCTTCTTCGATATATACTAAGGATGATTATAGGATCATTGGGACTATCAATTTTGTCAACATCTATAAGCCTTTCTTCATTTGTTGATCTTCCTCCCTCATCAGATAGACTAGTTTTGATGCTAACAGGAGGGTCACCATGATCGTGATCTTTGTACCATGATCGTTGTGTGATGGCTTGCATAGGCTGGACTCAACTTTGATCGTATAGAACACTACGATTTTTCTTAAGCTCTTTAATAGATTACGATTTCTACTTACTTGTCTTGCAGACTCCATGCTTCCAAGAGCAGACTGCGATACTTGATTTGGCTCGGCAGGCACTCGGATCATCACCACGATTCTCAGTGTGGCTTCCAGGACAGACTACGATCTTTGGACATCTTCATTGAAGCTCCACGATTCTGCCTTGGCTTTTGTAGGCTGGCTTTGACACACTACGATTCTGTCAAGGCCTAACATTTACATCTCAAAATAGATCAATCTAACAGTTTTGATCTTTCTTCTATACATTCATTTACAGAATGATAAACATTAAAGCACAGATCAACCTAACAATTTTGATCTATCATCTAAGTCCTTTTACATATATTTTTTGAAGGACTTTACACTTAAACATTTATATTTACTTTCAACATCAAATTTGAATATGCAATTCCCAACAATGTGTATATGACACAACCAGAGGGATTTGTTTCAACGGTTGAAACAAATCAAGTCTGTAAACTGCAACGATCTATTTATGTGTTGAAGCATGCTTCTCGTAGGTGGAACATCCGTTTTGATGAGATAATCAAAGAGTTTGATTTTATCAAAAACGAGGATAAACTATGTGTGTACAAGAAGGTTAGTAGCAGCTCTGTTTCATTCCTTGTATTTTATGTTGATGATATATTACTGATAGGGAATGATATTCCTATGCTACAATCTATCAAAAGCTGGTTATCTAAACACTTCTCCATGAAGGATTTGGTAGAAGTATCCTATATTTAGGGGATAAAGATCTATAGAGATAGATCTAAAAGGATTCTTGACTTATCCCAAGAAACGTACATTGACTCGATGCTAAAGAGGTTTAGCATGGAAGATTCCAAAAGAGGTCTCATGCCAATGAGCCACGTAATACATCTCTCCAAGAAACAAGCCCAAAGACACCTAAGGAGAGAGACCGTGTGAGTAAGATTCCTTATGCTTCAGTAATAGGATCTATCATGTACGACATTATATGTATTAGACCGGATGTCACTCATGCACTTAATGTAACAAGTAGATATCAGTCGAATCAAGGAGAAGAGCACTGGAAGGCAGTGAAACATATCCTAAAGTACTTACGAAAGGACTAAGAATGTATTTCTTATCTACGGTGGGTCTGAATTAAAACTCCGAGGGCTTCACAGACTCAAGTTTTCAAACGGCCCAAGATGACAATAAATCCATTTTGGGGTATGTGTTTACCTTAAACGGTGGTGTCGACTTTGGAAAATTTAAGAACCCCGCGGGTCGGTTCATAACCCGGGTTTCCTCAAATCGATCTTCCTAAGTTCTCTCTACCCTTATTCTTTTTATTTAGGAAAAAGGTTTTGAAGGGTTTTTTAGGAAAGAGTCCAACATGTGTTTATGTCGACGATTTGAACGTTTAGAGTCGCCAGTTGGTAGATTGGAAAATGGTTGTACCAACTCAACCGAGTTTGATTTGAAAAGAGGCCCAATTGCTGGGCACTGTCGAAACTTGATCTTTGAAATTGGAGTTTTGAGTTCGGGGGCTTGGTTAAGTGTGGGGAAGGTGTTAGGCACCCCACGACTCCCGTGTAAACACGGTACCGCGTCTTTTTAATATTTTCCTTAAAACTGTGAATGCGTGAGTGAATGTTGTTTAAAAATTGGGCCTATTGATTTGATTGATTGAAAGCTTTGACAGACTTTGTTGAGCCTATATACGAAGGGTTTGATTTGATTTGAAAATCAGTCTTTGATTTGATTTGCAAAAGCATTTAATTTGATTTACAAAAGCTCTTCTTTTGATTTAAAATGATGTTTTGAAAGCTGGCTTATCAAACCCTTACGCTGCCATAGGAATTGAAGTGTATGCTACTTTCAAATTTTTTATCTTTATATCCTTAAGGCTGCATGTGAATGGTGATTTTCTGGGCTGCAAAGCATCCTCGACCAAAGAAATACAAGTGTCGGTCTCCTCATGGGTATGAAAACCATCGGAGGGACGCTGACACGATAATTGACATTTCACTTTGACGAGACCTTAAATTCGGATAACCGTTTTAAGGTGTGTGTATGTACATTTTACAGAAAAACTGGCAGGGTACATCTGTAAACTGGAGTTTATCCATCATGGGAATCAGATCCCGATCGATTTGATTGTGAATCCCACAATTCCTAGGCTCACATATGAGTAGCCCATAAACCTGCACAGTTTAAATTTGCGCAGAAATGGATATATATACATCATCACGTTGCAATGGAACTAAGGATTCATCAATAAATCCTGGCTGCGAGTGGTTAAAGTGTTTCGTTCCCACTAGATAGCGATCTAAGGGACGCGAGTTTGCTTTCAAAGCTGAAACTATAAAAATAACTAGATTTAAAGAAATCTCAGCCATTATAGCTTCCAGGTTCTATCGAGACCTGTTTGGACCGTTGAAAGCTAGAATTGGCGAGATTTGGATAAATCTAGTCCCGGCCGCAAATATGTTAGTGCAGATTCATATACAAATGAATATTAAATGCAGCAGTTGAATAAATTTGAGTAAAGAAATATATATAATTATATATATACAAAACTGTAAAAGGGCGATGGGTTTTCACTCGCAAGCCCAGACTGGAATTGAAATATATATATATATATATATATATATTTATATAAAAGAACTGTAAATAGCCACGAAATAATCCAGGCTGTGACAGAAATGAAATATATATATATATATATATATATATGTATAAAAACCGTAAAAAGGGCGATAGGTTTTCACGCCGGTGCCCGTACTGGAATTGAAATTGACAAAAAAGTAGTCAACTAGTGACTGGGGAGAGCACCCAGTATGGCGAAGTGTGCAAAAGCAGTAAAATGGCCACGAAGTAATCCTGGCTGGACTAAAAATATATAAATATATATATATATATATATATATATATATATATATTGACAGAAATGTAGTCAACCAAGACTGATATGAGTACCAGTGATGGTGAAATTCGCTTATATATGCATATATAAAAGCGGTAACTACCACGAATTTAACATTTGGGCTTGACAGAATTGAAATGTTAGTACATTTGCAGTTAAATATATACAAAAAAGGGCCAAACCCGGACTGGGAAGACAACCCAGTCCGGCGGAGTTGCCAGAAATGTGTGTGCTAGTGCATTAAAGCTACTGGAGCTGACGGATAGTCAATCCGAGTTGTAGAACTGTAAAAAACTACGTTTATGTACAAAAATGTACCAGATTTTAACGAAAACAGCCAAAGAACTAAGTTCCGTGCATATTTAGAAGATGAAACTTTGTGTGCAGGCGTAAAACAGTGCAAAGTAGTAGTATTGACTTTCTGATTGTAAAAATACTTACAATGGACTGCAATACGGGCTTTTTGCCAAATCGTAAGCTCTATACATCCAAATCTACCGGTTATTTTTTGATATGTGGTAGTATATGGGTATATCTACATGTTGGAGTGAAAATATTTAGGTTTAGAAGAGGTGTAAAAGTCGAAAAATAAGACAGGCAGAGCTTCGCTGCGTTTCAAAAACTTGAAAATGAAGGGGGGGTGCACGTTTATTTATAGGCCAGGGAGCCTTAGCTCTACCTGTGGTTGCCGCAGGTAGAGGTGCTGCTCCCCAAGTGGGGCCCATGGTGCCGGGTTCTGTCGTCTCGAAGTACGTGCTCTCCAGACAACGCGCAGTCGAAGTCAAAACTTTTAACTTTTGATCGGAGCGTTCGTTTAAGGCGTGCGATACCTTTTCGAAAAGTCCACGTCGAGAGTGTCGCAATGACATGGGATAAAACATTTTTCAGGTCCAAGAAGACGGGTTCATAACCAGGTCTTCGATTCCTCGCAGCTTGTCCGTTGAGCTGTCTTGCGTCGTTTGCACTCGGGATCATCGTTCTGGTTTATTCTGACTTCAATGGCATCAATTCGGCTTGATTTTGACCGAATTGACTGAGAGTTGATAAAATGACCATTTTTCCCCTCTCAAGGTTGCCTGTGATGTCGGCACGACCTTTGATGGATCTGGCTTCCCAGGGTTGTCTCTGGGGCTGAACTGCACTTCTTGGCTTGACGCCGAGGCTTATCTGTACTTCCCGGGCTAAGATTGGGGATGACTTAAAGGCCAAATATTAAGATCGGGGTTTGATTGACGGTCCGATCTAAGATTGGAGCTGGATAGATGATCCTATTGGATATCGGAGCTGGATAGATGGTCCGATTAGAGATCGAAGCTGGGTTGACGGTTCGATTGGAGATTGGAGCTGGATAGACTGTTCGATTAGAGATCAGAGCTGGATTGATAGTACGATTAGAGATCGCAGCTGGATTGACGGTCCGATTAGAGATCGGAGCTGGATAGATGGTCTGATTGGAGATCGGAGCTGGATTGACAGTTCAATTCGAGATCGGAGCTGGATTGATGGCCCAATTAGAGATCAAAGTTGGATAGACGGTCCAATTGGTGATCGAAGCTGGATTGACTGTTCGATTAGAGATCGGAGGTAGATTAACGGTCCGATTGGAGATCGGAGCTGGATTGACGGTCTGATTAGAGATCTAAGCTGGATTGACGGTCCGATTGGAGATCAGAGTTGGATTAACGGTTCGATTGGAGATTGGAGCTGGATTAATGGTCCGATTGGAGCTTATGGATGGATTGACAGTTCGATTGGAGATTGGTGCTGGATTGACGGTCTGATTGGAGATCGAAGCTAGATTGATGGTCCGACTGGAGATCAGAGCTGTATTGACGGTCCGATTGGAGATCGGAGTTGGATTGACTTTCGATATTGGTGATCGGGTTTAGGTTTCAGGACCGCCATTGGCGGCCGGATTTGAATTAAAAGACCGGCATTGGCGGCCAGATTTAAATTTAAGGACCTGCATTGGTGGCCAGATTTGAATTGATTCACGATTTTAGCCCTCCTATAGTGTTAGCGTTGGGGCAAGGAAAATTTTGAGTGTCTACAGATGCCCCTCTTTATCATGTCCATGCAATGTCATGGGATGGAGAGGATAAAGATTAGTGGACATTGGAAATAAAAAGTGCCATAGCTACTTCTAAGGCTGGGCATCTTTGACTGGAATGGGGCTTCTGTTAGCTGCCTACATTATTACTCTGCTAGGGGGTAACGTTGTTATGTGCAGCCATTGATGTTATTGGGAAGTTGCCGCGAACTAATTTTTGTGTCACTTCCTGCTGGGGATGACATCATTCACGATAACCTATTTGATTCTGATGGGGATGAGACTGTCAAAGATGAGATATCACAGATTGTCCACATCTGGACCTGCTGGGGATGACGTTCTCTGCGGTAGCTTTATAGATTCTGATTGAGGTTGATTTGATTGATACTAGCTCAATAATCCCTTTGAGGATGTGTATAACAGATTCCATCCTTTGTGATGGATTATTATAATTGTTTCCGCCACCGGATCCCTTCTGTTGCTTGGCTGAGGTTGATCCGATAGTTGAAATGTCATTGGGGCTGAGCCAACGGTTGGACTGTATTTCGATCTGTATCCGAACTTTGCTGGGGCTGAGCCAATGGCTGAAACTGCTTTAATTTGTACCCAAACTTCGTTGAGGCTGAGCCAACGGCTGAAACTGCTTTGGTCAGTACTCGAACGTCGCTGGGACTGAGCCAACGGCTGAAACTGCTTCGGTCAGTACTCGAACTTTGCTGGGACTAAGCCAACGGCTAAAACTACTTCCATCAGTACCCGAACTTCGTTGGGACTGAGCCAACAGCTGAAACTACTTCGGTCAGTACCCGAACTTTGCTGGGACTGAGCCAACGGCTGAAACTGCTTTGGTCAGTACCCGAATTTCACTGGGCCTGAGCCAACGGCTGAAACTGCTTCGGTCAGTACCCGAACTTTGAAAAATAATAGTTTTCGGCAATTTTGCGCAATTTTTCTGTAGTTTGACTTGTTGATCCCTGGACAAGGCTCTGGGATGAATACCAAGGGTCTTCGTGGAATTTTCTTTTCCGTTAGGATTACGCTGCTTAAACGCAGGATTTCTAGCCAAACTGCTCAATCGCGTAGCGATATTTCTTCAAATTTGAATTGGCAGCCCATTTAAACTCCATTTTGACTCGAACTGAACCGGGCCTGGGGGAAGTGGGACCCACCTGGGCTGCCACAGGTCGAGGTGTGGTAGCCGTAGGTGGAGGTGCGGCTACCTGGCCTATTTAATGTGCTGCGGGATTTTCATTTTACAAGTTTCCCGTTTTGAGTTTCGAAAGGATTCCGATCTTCTTTTTCAGATCTACGGAGCTTGGACAGCTATTTTCTGAATTCGTCAGTTCGTACGCGTTCAGCGCATCGCAGGTAACGTTTTACATGCTTTTTTTTTTTTGCAGTTTTTGACCGTTAAAAGCATGTGTATCGCCTAGGGTGCTTTTAGACGCAATGTATAAAAAATGTATGCCTATATGACCTGCAAAAAATTTTCTGACTATATATGTATGCATATCTTACTGTAATGCACACTTTTTGACCAGTTTAGTCATCCTTTTTGAGGCCTAGTGAGCCTGAATTTTCAACTAAAAATATCCATGGTAATTTGGCTACCATGTGAGGTTGATTTTTAATTTTTTTTTATAAATATGAACTATTTCTATTTTTGGGTAGGTGTGCTACTGAATGGCCACCTAGGCATGCCTGTGTGCGTGTGGACAGTCTATTTTACAAAGGAGACTCTAGCAAAACTTTTCCAAAATCTTGGGCTTTGAAAAATATATATTTTTTGACTCTGTAGGGAAATTTTTTACTGACCCATGCAGGTTTTGAAAACATGCAGTTTTGACTTTATTGGGTATTCTTGACTTACCCATGCATGTCTCAAGACCTAGAGATATATGCTGGACTGATTGAAAATGATAAGCCACAGGTTTTAGGCTTACTGCACCCTTTCTGAGGTGATTTAGAGACTTGTTCCCGTAGATGGATCGTGATAGACCTGGTAGTTCCAGTGGGGTCTCCTCGGGTATTAGACTAGGAGGGCTTCTGATGTGCCACAGCCACGTCCGGCTAGGACGCCTCGTAGACTGGTAGAGGGTAGGATTCGTCCAGCACAAGATGAGCAGCCATTGGATATTGATGATGAGGAGGCTCCGTTTGCTATTCCTGCTCCCGCTCAGGCTCCACGTGCGGAGGTCCCAGGCATTACTGTGCCTACGCAGGAGCTACTGGGCGATTTGAGTCGCTATCCTTCAAGATATCTTCACGCCAACGAGGTGACTTGAAGTCTTTCTTCTCTTTGGATTCTTTTCTTCATTTTTGGCATTCTTGGGGCATAGGTTTTTGACATGGGTTGATTTTCTACGCAGGTTCCCGGCTTTACGCAGCCTCGAGGGAACTGGTTTAGCGTGCACTTCCTGTATCACACTTTGCATGAGGATTACAGGGAGATTGTATATGGCTGGGGATTTCAGGCCTTTTTCTCGATCCTTCCCCGTCGTTGCTCCTGGGGGTATATGAGGGCTTTGTTTGAGCGCTGGTTCCACCAGACTTAGTCCCTTCATTTACTGGATTGCGTGGTGATGATGACTCCTATGGATTGGAAATTTATCACCGACATTGAGTTTAAAGGCGAGTCAGTGCCTGTCATGACTGAGATTTTACCCGCTATCGTTCGGTCCTTGCTTGGAGTCCCGACCATGGCATTCAAGGGTCGGGCAGTCCGATCTGGTCCCTTGAGTATAGATGCCCAGGATGGGACTTTGCAGTTGCCTCCGCCTGATGACCAGAGGGCCAGAGATCGCATTTTGAGGTGTTTGTTTTTGTCAATCATTAGGGGTTGTTTCATGGTGGACAATTCATCTACTGTGTCCTTCATTTTAATCAGCCCCACTCGATATGTAGAGCACCTCAGAAACTATGATTGGGGCTCCTATACCTTTGCCTATTTTCTCCGGGGCATGCGCATGCTTTCGGAGCGTACAATGGAGGCTTGGTTAGAATTTTACCCATTCCTGCTGGTGAGTACATCTTTCTGTACCTTTTTGATTTTAGTATTTTTGTCAGTCTTGATCACTGAGGACTTTTGTTATTTGCATGCTCAGCTTTGGGCATTTGAGAGGCTTCCTTGCCTACGGCCCGCTAATACTTTAGGTCTGGAGACCTATCCTCGAGGACAGAGATGGCATCACTCCACTTTGACGGAGGTCCCTATTGCTGAGGGATTCACTCATGCCCGCCTACAGTTAGAGCTTTTGACAACAGATTTGATCACCTGGACGCTGTACACATCCGAGCACTTGACAGTCGAATTCGAGGGAGGACTCCCTACTGGCCGGGAGTTTGACTTATCGACCCGCAGGGTACCATTGTTGACGGCGGGAAGCTGAGAGCTCTATCTTGGAGAGCGTGCTATTAGGAGCATCACAGGGGAGATCCGCATTCCCATTATTCCTCCAGCTTGGCATCATTGGCCATTGACTGTGCCTTTTACAGACATCCCTTTGGAGGGCATTAATGGCTTCATCCTATCAGAGGGTCCGTATAGCCAGGAGGCATTTGGCAGATGGTGGAGCTCTCGTACTATTGGAGCTCAGACTCGGGCTACCCAATTTATGGCAAACATAGTGCCAGAATCTGTGATGATGACGGATTGGATAGCTTGCCTTAGGGAGCCGACTCATGCAGACTAGATAGCAGATCTGACCAGGGAGTTGGAGCAGGCTCATTTCTTTATCAGGTACCTTAGCCGAGATCCATCAAAGGCATCTTCTTTTGACCCATCCAGCTCAGGAGCAGGTCCCTCTTCAGGTCTATTTAGCAACAACTATATAGGGGTAGATCCTCCCTTATATCGCCCAGATATGTCTGATCCTAGCAGCTTTGTGCCGACAGAGGATATGGAACAGGTTGATCAATTCAACACTGATGTCTATGACTTCCTCTGATAGCTATTGGAGCTATACTTTTTGGTCAGCCACTGTTTTGGCTATTCGGTGTTTATGCCATCATTTTGATAGACCACTGTAGTAGTTGGGTGGTGGTGCCACATTTTCCTTGTATTTTTCCTTTCACTTTGTATTATAATACAGGGATGTTGTATGCAGTAGATAGATTTGTATAGATATTCCTGCCATATCTTATCTTATGCATCATGTTTATATTACTGTCATCATGCATGTATTATGTCATGTGTATACATTCAGACAGTTGTGTTTTAACTTGACCTCTAAACGGTCTTGTGGTACAGTGCTACAGATGACGTCATCTGTAGTTAGCCGTATTGAGCATTTACCACCATCTGCGGTGGCAGCATCATTGAGGTCCTAGTATGATAGTCTGCCCTTTCCTGCTAGGGGGACTGTGGACTAGATGTTGGGGCATTCATTAGCCCTTGCGGATTTTTAGGTTTCGGCCGGATTTGTTGAGGGCCTTCTACCCTGCTGGATTATCGACAGGCAGGTGTTCCGCTTCGGGCGGCGTGAGCTGACGCTGACTCTGGAGGAGTACCAGAGATTTACTGGCTTGGATTTAGAGTTGTCGTGCGCTCGGACGACGATTAGTGAAATGAGGAGGTCGTTTATCAGGCTGTCCGGTCTCTGTCAGAGTGTAGTCATAAATGAGATCGTTTTGGGGCACATGATCTCTATGGACTTCTTGATTGAGCTCTTTGGCGAGCTTGATAGTTATGGTCACCACGTCGGAGATTTTATTTGTTCAGCAGAGGCATAGCATGCGGCCAGGATAGACATCCTGCTGATGTGTGTTGTGGTATATGTCTACATGTCGTTGCAATTGGATCATCTAGATGTGGGATTGGTAGTAGTGGTTAGAGCCCTTAGACAAGGTCGCACCATCATCCCGATGATATTAGCTGAGACATTTAGATCTACCACGTATTGTAGTACCCATCCAGAGGGATTTTTTAAGGGTAGCTCGGTCGTGCAGTATATATGGCTGATGTCCCATATACGACCGATTGGATCCTTCAGGCCTAGGGGTTTTTGCTTTACTCACGAGACATCCAGGGCTTTCTCTTTTCAGCCTGCAGAGTGCATTGATGCAGAGTTTTAGTGGGCATTTTTGTCTAATATTGGGCATCCGTTTGTGAACTTGTCATGCTCAAGGCTAGCATCCCCATATAGCTTTATCACTCATGCATCTGGCCTGGATTATTTACCCCTAGCGGGTTTGAGAGAAGTGACTACCTATTATCCTTTGGCAGTCATGTGTCAGTTTGATCAGCTGCAGAGTTTACACCATTTCGAGGGGTCAGCTGATCAGAGGATGTCGGCTTCTTCCATGTCATCCATCGACTTGGTCAGAGTATATGAGTGTTGGAATCATCTGAAGAGGGCTGATTTCTCCAGTAGCCATCCGGGCTATTCTCCAAAGTATTCTGCATGGTTGGAGGCAGAGACAGGAGTGGTAGCAGAGGCTTCTTCATCTCCTAGTGTGGACTCTGACGAGGAGAAGCCTATGGAGGATCCAGATTCTCCTACCTAGGATGAGCTGTTCACGGTTTTGACCGCTGCTCTGGTTAGCGATTCCCTAACCATTCCTATGGGGACAGATCTGGCTTTAGCAAACTCACTATTCAGGATAACCTTTGAGCGAGACTCAACTAGAGCACAGATGTTGACTGCCTTGTCCGACAGAGATTTAGCTTTTGCTAAGAAGGATGATCTCAGGGCTGCTTTGGATGCTGGATTGATTGAGCGGGAGGAGCTCCGCTCTGCTCTGGATACTGCAGTTGTAGAGCGAGACGAGATTCGCTCGACCAGGGATGCAGCATATGTTGAGATCGAGGAGACATTGATTGCTCAAGACGCAGCTTTTGCAGAGAGGGATGAGGCTATAGCTTCTCGTGATTTCCACATTGTTGATAGTACTGCTCTTCGATCTTATACTTATGGTTTGATCACCGAGATGAGTGCTTATATTGATGACCACAGTGCCACCTTGCAGATAACTGTGGATGTTCTGGGCCGTATGGAGGTTAAGTGGACTGCACTTACGGCTGCTCCACCATCTTCAGAGAGAGATGTCATGCTGGCATTGCTGACCCGCTTGTCCTTGGGTTCATAGACTAGATTTGTTTTTCCTGCATAGACTAGATCAGCCATTTTTGTAATGTACAGGGCATTATGTATATAAAGCAGTTTTATATATCAGAGAAATATATTTTTGATGTACTTCCCTGATTGGAGATGTATTGTCATTGCTGAGTGATTACCACTTCTTTCATGACTCGCAGTTGTTGATACATCTTGAGCTCCTCCTTGATGGACTGACAGTTGAGATGTCAGGGAGTATCTCAGATGGGCCTGTTGACCAGGGTACTTTGATAGAATTTAGCTTCTATTTATCTTTGGTGTCTTGGAATTGGTCTTTTATTATTTATTTTTTTTAAAGGTCAAATAGCGCCGTAAATGGCTGCCTACGTACTCCCGAGTTGAGGTAGATCAGGTCATTCGTAGTTCAGGCTAGTTTGGTTGGAGAGGTTTAAAAAGAGTTTATCTTGGATTTTGAGTCTGGTTTGATGAGTTTTTGAGTTTTATTTGGTTTGACCGCACCAGAAATGGCTGCCTACGTACTCCCGGGTTGACGGAGATCAGGTCAGTCGTAGTTCCGGCTTTCTAGTGAAAAACCAAACCTGATTTGATTTGTAGGACCCGGATGCAGGTATGCATGTGCTTCAGACGTAATACCTTTTCACAGTGTCTGAATTGATGATTTGGGGAACCTCGGTCCCATCTATCTCTTGCAGTGTGATAGCGTCCCCAGTCAACACTTCTTTGATAATGAAAGGGCCTTCCCAGTTTGGGGAAAATTTTCCTTTGGCTTTATCCTGATTGGCCAAAATTTTCTTTAGCACCAAGTTATTTTCTCTGAATTGCCGAATTCGGACCTTTTTGTTGTAGGATCTGGTGATCCTTTGCTGGTATAACTTTCTGTGGAAAATGGCCTTAGCTCTCTTTTTATCTATCAGAGACAGCTGCTGATACCGATCTTGCAACCATTGATCTTCATCTATTTGAGCGTCGATCAACACTCGCAAAGATTCCATCTCTACTTCTATGGGAAGGACTGCCTCCATGCCATAGACCAACGAGTAGGGGGTAGCCCCAATAGAGGTACGCATTGACGTCCTGTATGCTAACAAAGTTAAAGGCAGCAGGTCAGGCCAGTCCTTGTGATTGGCGAACATTTTCTACATTATCTTCTTGATGTTTTTGTTGGCCGCTTCTACAGCGCCTATCATCTTGGGCCGATAGATGACGGAATTGAGATGCTTGATGTGAAACTTACTGCACAGATCCACCATCATTTGATTGTTCAAATTTATGGCGTTGTCTAATACGATCATCTCCGGTTGTCCATATCGACAGACGACATTATTTTTGTTGAAACTGATGATGACCTCTTTTGTGACTTTGGGAAATAAGGCTGCTTCGACCCATTTGGTGAAGTAATCGATCATAGTGAAGATGAATCGATGACCATTGCTGGCTTTGGGTTCCACTGGACCTATTACGTCGTGGGGACAGATCCGGCATTAGCAGACTCACTATTCAGGATGACCTTTGAGCGAGACTCGTTTAGAGCACAGATGTTAACTGCCTTGTCCGGCAGAGATTTTTCTTTTGCTGAGAGGAATGGTCTCAGGGCCTCTTTGGATGCTGGATTGATTGAGTGGGAGGAGCTCCGCTCTTCTCTAGATATTGCAGTTGTAGAGCGAGATGAGATTCGCTCGAATAGGGATGCAGCATATGTTGAGATCGAAGAGACTTTGATTGCTCAAGACGCAGCTTTTGCGGAGAGGGATTAGGCTATAGCTTCCTGTGATTTCCACATTGCTGATAGTACTTCTGTTCGATCTTATACTCATGGTTTGATCACCGAGATGAGTGCTTATATTGATGACCACAGTGCCACCTTGCAGATGACTGTGGATGTTTTTAGCCGTATGGAGGCTGAGTGGACTCCACTTACGGCTGCTCCACCATCTTCAGAGAGAGATGCCATGCTGGCATTGCTGACCTGCTTGTCCTTGGGTGTATAGACTAGCTTTATTTTTCCTGCACAGACTAGATCAGCCATTTTTGTCATGTACAGGGCATTATGTATATAAAGCAATTTTATATATCAGAGAAATATATTTTTGATGCACTTCCCTGATTGGAGATGTATTGTCATTGCTGAGTGATTACCACTTCTTTTATGACTCGCAGTTGTTAATATATCTTGAGCTCCTCCTTGATAGACTGACAGTTGAGATGTTAGGGAGTATCTCAGATGGGCCTGTTGACCAAGGTAGTTTGATAGAATTTAGCTTCTATTTGTCTTTGGTGTCTTGGAATTTGTCTTTTATTATTTTTTTTTTCTTGAAGGTCAAACCGCGTCGTAGATAGCTGCCTACGTACTCCCGGGTTGAGAGAGATCAGGTCATTCGTAGTTCCGGCTAGTTTGGTAGGAGAGTTTTGAAAAGAGTTTATCTTGGATTTTGAGTCTGGTTTGATGAGTTTTTGAGTTTATTTGGTTTGACCGCACCAAAAATGGCTGCCTACGTACTCCCGGGTTGAGGGAGATCAAGTTGTTCGTAGTTTCAGCTAGTTTGGTTGGAGAGGTTTAAAAAGAGTTTATCTTGGATTTTGAGTCTGGTTTGATGAGTTTTTGATTTTTTATTTGGTTTGACCGCACCAAAAATAGCTGCCTACGTACTTCCGGGTTGAGGCAGATCAGGTCATTTATAGTTCCGACTTTCTAGTGAAAAACCGAACCTGATTTGATTTGTAGGACATGGATGCGGGTATGCATCTGCTTCAGACGTAATACCTTTACATGGTTTCTGAATTGATGATTTGGGGAAACTCGGTCCCATCCATCTCTTGCATTTTGATAAGGCCCCAAGTCAACACTTCTTTGACAATGAAAGGGCCTTCCCAGTTTGGGGCAAATTTTCCTTTGGCTTCATCCTGATTGGCTAGAATTTTCTTTAGCACCAAGTCATTTTCTCTGAATTGCAGAATTCGAACCTTTTTGTTGTAGGATCTGGCGATCCTTTGCTGGTATAACTGTCCGTGGAAAATGGCCATAGCTCTCTTTTTATCTATTAGAGATAGCTAATGATACCGATCTTGCAACCATTGATCTTCATCTATTTGAGCGTTAATCAGCACTCACAAAGATTCTATCTCTACTTCTATGGGAAGGACTGCTTCCATGCTATAGACCAATGAGTAGGGGGTAGCCCCAATAGAGGTGCGCATTGACGTCCTGTATGCTAACAGAGTTAAAGGCAGCAGGTTAGGCCAGTCCTTGTGATTGGCAGACATTGTCTGCGTGATCTTCTTGATGTTTTTGTTGGTCACTTCGACAGCGCCGTTCATCTTGGGCCGATAGATGAAGAAATTGAGATGCTTGATGTGAAACTTACTGCACAGATCCACCATCATTTAATTGTTTAGATTTTTGGCGTTATCTGATACGATCACCTCCGGTTGTCCATATCGACAGACGACATTGTTTCTGATGAAACCAATGATGACCTCTTTTGTGACTTTGGGAAAAGAGGCTGCTTCGACCCATTTGGTGAAGTAATCGATCATAGTAAAGATAAATCAATGACCATTGCTAGCTTTACGTTCCACTGGACCTATTACGTCGTGGGAACAGATCCGGCTTTAGCAGACTCACAATTCAGGATGACCTTTGAGCGAGATTCGTTTAGAGCACAGATGTTGACTGCCTTGTCTGGCAGAGATTTTGCTTTTGCTAAGAGGGATGGTCTCAGGGCCTATTTGGATACTGGATTGATTGAGTGGGAGGAGCTCCGCTCTGCTCTAGATACTGCAGTTGTAGAGCAAGACGAGATTCGCTCGACCAGGGATGAAGCATATGTTGAGATTGAGGAGACTTTGATTGCTCGAGACGCAGCTTTTGCGGAGAGGGATGAGGCTATATCTTCCCATGACTTCCACATTGCTGATAGTACTGCTCTTCGATCTTATACTTATAGTTTGATCACCGAGATGAGTGCTTATATTGATGATCACAGTGCCACCTTACAGATGACTATGGATGTTCTGGGCCGTATAGAGGCTGAGTAGACTATACTTACGGCTGCTCCACCATCTTCGGAAAGAGATGTCATGCTGGCATTGCTGACCCGCTTGTCCTTGGGTCCATAGACTAGCTTTATTTTTCCTGCACAGACTAGATCAGCCATTTTTGTCATGTACAGGGCATTATGTATATAAAGCAGTTTTATATATCAGAGAAATATATTTTTGATGCACTTCCCTGATTGGAGATGTATTGTCATTGTTGAGTGATTACCACTTCTTTCATGACTCGCAGTTGTTGATACATCTTGAGCTCCTCCTTGATGGGTTGACAGTTGAGATGTCATGGAGTATCTCAGATGGGCCTGTTGACCAGGGTAGTTTGATAGAATTTAGCTTCTATTTGTCTTTGGTGTCCTAGAATTGGTCTTTTATTTAATTTTTTTCTTGAGGTCAAACCAAGCCCTAGATGGCTGCCTACATACTCCCGGGTTGAGGGAGATCAGGTCATTCGTAGTTCCGGCTAGTTTGGTTGGAGAGGTTTGAAAAGAGTTTATCTTGGATTTTGAGTCTTGTTTGATGAGTTTTTGAGTTTTTATTTGGTTTAACCGCACCTAAAATGGCTGCGAACGTACTCCCGGGTTGAGGGAGATCAGGTCATTCGTAGTTTCGGCTAGTTTGGTTGGAGAGGTTTGAAAAGAGTTTATCTTGGTTTGATGAGTTTTTGAGTTTTTATTTGGTTTGACCGCACCATAAATGGCTGCCTATGTACTCCCGGGTTGAGGGAGATCGGATCATCCGTAGTTTCGGCTTTCTAGTGAAAAACCGAACCTGATTTGATTTGTTGGACCCGGATGCGGGTATGCATGTGCTTCAGATGTAATACCTTTTCACAGTGTCTGAATTGATGATTTGGGGAAACTCAGTCCCATCCATCTCTTGCAGTTTGATAGCACCCCCAGTCAACCCTTCTTTTACAATGAAAGGGCCTTCCCAGTTTGGGGAAAATTTTCCTTTGACTTCATCCTGATTGGCCAGAATTTTCTTTAGCACTAAGACATTTTCTCTGAATTGCCGAATTTGGGCCTTTTTGTTATAGGATCTGGCGATCCTTTGCTGGTATAACTGTCCGTGGAAAATGGTTGTAGCTCTCTTTTCATCTATCAGAGACAGCTGATGATACCGATCTTGCAACCATTGATCTTTATCTATTTGAGCGTCGATCAACACTCGCAAAGATTCCATCTCTACTTCTATGTGAAGGACTGCTTCCATGCCATAGACCAACGAGTAGGGGGTAGCCCCAGTAGAGGTGCGCATTAACGTCCTGTATGCTAACAGAGTTAAAGGCAGCAGGTCAGGCCAGTCCTTGTGATTGGTGAACATTTTTTGCATGATCTTCTTGATGTTTTTGTTGGTCGCTTTGATAGCGCCGTTCATCTTGGGTTGATAGATGACGGAATTGAGATGCTTGATGAGAAACTTACTGCACAGATCCACCATCATTTGATTGTTCAAATTTTTGGCGTTGTATAATACGATCACCTCTGGTTGTTCATATCGACATACGACATTGTTTCTGATGAAACTGATGATGACCTCTTTTGTGACTTTGGGAAAAGAGGCTGCTTCGACCCATTTGGTGAAGTAATCGATCATAGTGAAGATGAATCGATGACCATTGCTGGCTTGGGGTTCCACTGGACCTATTACGTCCATTCCCCACATAGAGAAAGGCCATGGCGAACTCATGTTATACAGCTCATTTGGAGGAGCGTGAATGGCATTTCCATGTATTTGGAATTGAAAGCATCTCTTGACGTGATCATCGCAATCAGCTTTAAGCGAGATCCAGTAATATCCTGTTCTTATTATCTTCTTGGCTAGCAGATGGCCGCTCATGTGTGGACCACAGACTTCGCCATGGACTTCATCCATTAGTCTTTGGGCTTGCTCAATGTCGAGGCATCTTAATAGGCCTATTCCAGCAACCCTTTTATAAAGTGCATCTCCGCTCAGATAGACTTCATGGCCATTCTGAGAATCCATTTCCGCTCTGATTGGCTTGCACCAACAGTGATATTCCTTGATGTCTTGAAACTAAGGCTGCTTGACAGGAGGTATTTCATCTAATACTTCTCCCACATAATTCCTATATATCGGGGCTTTTTGAACAGTGAACTGAATGTTGGGAAATCCACTCCTATCGGACATGCGAATTAATAAAGCCAACGTTGTTAGTGCATCAGCAAAGTCATTTCGACCCCGAAGAATGTGAACGAAGGTTATTGCTTTGAATTCCCGAGATATTTTGAGGACTTGCCAATGGTAGGGCAACAAATGCAGTTCTTTGGTGAGATACGCATCGGTAGTTTATCTGATGACCAGCTCGGAATCTCCGAAGACGAGTAGGTGTTTGATAGACATGGATTGGGCTAGTTTCAACCCCATGATACAGCCTTCATACTCGGCTATGTTGTTGGTGTTGCCAAATTAAAGTTTGGTAGCCATAGGATATTGATCACCTGTACCAGAGATGAGGACTGCCCCAGCTCCAGCACCTTCCATGTTTACCGCTCCGTCGAAATACATTTTCTATGGTTGGACTGTATTCTTAGACTGGAGTTGTTGAATTATCATGATCCCATCATCTAGGAAATATGTCTCCAGGGGCTCGAACCCTCCTGAAGGTGCTTCTACTAATTGATTTGAAATGCCTTGACCCTTGATTGACTTCTGAGTCATGTAAATAATAACGAATTGTTGTAGGATCAACTGCCATTTGGACAGTTGGTAATTCAGCATTGGTTTGTTGAATACATATTTGAGCGGATCCATGCGGGATATGAGGTAGGACGTGTGCCCATGCAAATAGTGTTGCAACCTCATGGCGGCCCATGCTAATGCACAGTATGTCTTCTTGATCAGGGTGTATTTCTGTTCCCCACTGCTAAATCTTTTACTGATGTAGTAGATGGCTCTTTCCTTGCTACTATCATCCTTCTATCCTAACATGCAACCCATTGCATTAGCATTGACAGACAGGTACATGAACAAAGGGACTCCCTCCCTTGGGGGTATCAGAACAGGAGCTTCAGTCAGCTGTTTCTTGATGGCAAGGAAGGCTTGTTAACAATCCTTATTCCACGTGGTGGAGGAATTCTTCCTTAACAGCTTGAAGATGGGCTCACAGGTTGCTGTGAGCTGGGAAATGAATCTGCTTATGAAATTGACCCTTCCCAAGAATCCACGTATCTCCTTCTCTGTACGTGGTATGAGCATTTCAGTAATGGCTTTGATTTTAGCGGGGTCGAGTTCAATGCCCCGATTGCTCACTAGGAATTTTAACAGTTTGCCTGCTTTGACTCCAAAAGCACATTTGACCAGATTTAGCTTAAGGTTGTATTTACGTAACTTGTTGAACAACTTCCTGAGATGGTCTATGTTATCATCCTCCCTCCGAGATTTGATGATGATGTCGTCCACATAAACCTCAATTTCTTTGTGCATCATATCATGAAAGAGGGCCATCATGGCTCGTTGATACGTTTCTCCAGCATTGATGAGGCCGAAGGATAGTTATCGATAGCAGAAAGTTTCCCAGGGAGTGATAAAGGTTGTTTTCTCCCGGTCTTCTTCAGCAACCATGATTTGATGGTAACCATCAAAGCAATCCAAGAAGGAATACATGCCATACTGCGCAGTATTGTCGATTAGAATATGGATGAAAGGCACTGGGAAGTTGTCCTTGAGGCAGGCTTTGTTCAAATCTCGGTAATCCACGCATACTCGTACCTTCCGTCCCGGTTTAGGTACGGGGACTATGTTTGATAGCCATTCGGGGTAAGTTGTTACCATGATGATCCCAGCCTTGAATTGCTTAACGACTTCTTCTTTGACTTTGAGACTCCACTTAGGTTTCAATCTCCTGAGTTGTTGTTTGACTGGTTTGAACCCTTCTTTGATGGGCATTCGATGGATGACAATGTCTGTGGATAGACTAATCATGTCTTCATGTGACCATGCAAACACATCCTAGTACTGTGTTAGGATTTCGATCAGGCCTGCTTTTTAATTTGGTGTGAGGTCTGAACCTATTTGGGTTTGTTTGATGTTTTCGGAGGTTCCTATGTTGATGGTGGAGGTTTGGTCGAGGTTTGGTTTGGGTTTGTCTTCGACCCATTCCTTGATCTCCTCTGGCACCTCATAGTCATCTTCCTCCTCTTGATCAATATCCATCAAGTCGAAGTTCAATTCTACATTCAAGTCGGAGTCATCTTGACTGGTTGGCATCTCATCAGCAGAGACCCACACATCCAATGCTTGGGTCCTGAAAACAAAAATCCTTTCATTAATATATGCAACTGCTTAAACACATAGCATTTGCAAAGCATGACAAAAATTACTGATCCATCTGTGCAATCAAAAGTAAGCAGTAAATGAAAAGCATGATTAAGGGCAGATGTACTCTCTGCCCCTTTACCCTTTTTAACTTAGGCAAGGGACACTGCTCCAATTATCCAGTGTTAGATTCTCATGAATTGGGAGAATCGAGGAATTATGCTTGTCCACCTCGTCGTGGATGATGACTGAGACGTCCTTGAGAATAGGGCCAAGGCTTTTCTGTAGATCATTCCTCTTCTTGATATGAGGAATTTGGACATGGTCGTCCTCACTATCAGGGAGTTCGTCATTCATACCCTCGTAGTTGAGAATGACTCTCATGTTAGCGAATGGGTTTGGTCCTTCGTACAGGATCTTTCCTTTTTCCTTTTCGCTGTTTACCTCAGGCTTGAGGGCTTTTCTTTCATGGACAGGTATGATTGGAGGAAATAGTATGGATGATACCACTGTAGGGATCTTCCTCGTAGGTTTCACCCATTTGGCATTTGTGAGGTTTGGAAGTAGAATTGTAGAGGCATGAGCCTTGGGATGTTTGTATGGATTCCGGTGGCTTGACCCGGATGAATATCCCAATCCTGCTCTTCCCATCTGACTTGGAATTTGGACTGGAATCTTGATACCTTGCTTATCTTTTCCCAACCCTTCTCCAGGTTGGAAACCCGAAGATACCATCTCTTGGCCTAAGGTCATTACTTCAGTGGAGACTTTAGGCTTGAGGGCTGGTGTCCCGATTAGCAGATACTGAGTATCGCTCACCTCGAGAGCTTGAAAACTTGCAGTTTCAATCCTCGCGTCCAGGCTAATCACTGGCATATCCCCATGTATGTAGGTAGGGTATTCTGGCTCGGCATTGACCGTGATGAGGCTGCCGTTAATGATGTACTTGAGTTGCTGATGGAGGGTGGATGGCACTGCCCCTGCCATGTGGATCCATGGTCTGCCCAACAGCAAATTGTATCCAGTGCAATATTAAGCACTTGGAAGGATACGTAGAAGATGTGTGGACCAATTTCTAGAGGAAGCTCGATTTCCCCCATAGCCTGGCGGCGAGATCCATCGAAAGCCCGGATGACCATATGACTGGTTTTGATCCGTTTCGGATTGATCTTCATTCTTTCCAACGTGTCGTATGGACATATGTTGAGGGAAGATCCTCCGTTAATAAGTACTCCTCTGATCACGTATCCGGAGGACACTACAGCTATATGCAGGGATTTGTGGTGGCCCCTTCCCTCAACCTGGATATCATCGTCTATGAAGGATATCACATTGCTGTTGAAGATGTGTTCTATCACGCAACGGAATTTCTCTATGTCTACCGTGTGTGGCAGATGGGCTTCTTCTAGTACCTTCACTAGAATGTTGTGATGGTCTTCTGAAGATAAGCCCAGGTCGAGGATAGACACTTGCTTGGGTGCGTCTTTCAAGCTTTGCACTACCTCGATTTCATTGTGTCCCATTTTGTTGAGGAACTCTGTGATTTTTTCTTCAGCCACCTTTTCTTTTGCTTTGGTAACTAGTTTAATCACCCACTGAGGCAGGTATAATGGATTATCCTTCGATAGGATGGTTATGTTGTTTGAATTATAGCTTTCAATGTCCCCGTAGTTCTATGGGACCTTTTTCAGACTGATGATTGGATATTGAGGTCTGAAGGGAAAGATTAGAGGCTAAGGTGCAGCCACCTTCACAGGATTTTGAACTTCTTGGACCCCTTTCCCTATCAGTATTAGGGGTGTGAGGATTGATTCCTTATCGCAGGATACGACAGCCACTGTGTCCTGGTACCATGCATTAGGGATCCAGAGGCTATCTTTATCTGCCAAATCGAGGATTTGATCTCCTCTATTTAGGTCACCTTTCTCAATCAAGTCTTGAATTAGGTTACGAAGTGCCCAGCATTCTTTCGTATTATGGCCGGGAGAGTTGGAATGGTACTGACATATTTGGTCAGGTTTGAATTTTCTGGATTGAGGGTTTAATGGGGGTAATAGATCTGCAACCATCCTCTCGCTGATCATCATTTGGAGGATTTCTTCTATTGACTGATTCAGATTGGTGAAGCTCCTTTGAAACAAGAATTTTCTACCTTCTTGGGTATACTCATTTTTGGCCATTGGTTGTTCATGCAATTGGCAATAATCCCTATTGGGGATGGAATTGACTTCCGCCGGAAGAGAATGACTGCCAATGGATTGATAAATTTGCTTCAGCATCTTCCTGGGGAGTTGATGCTGGTAGACGACCAGTTCAACCAACTGCTCGATTTGTTCCTTGAGAGACTTGATATCTTACTCCATCAGGAATTGCTTCTCAAAAGTTTCCCAACTCTCTGGGCTGATGAGATTGGATTGACTTGGTTCCCCAACGTAGCGGAGGTACTTAGATCCTTCTCCATTTGAGGTACTGATTATGTTAACATTTTCCTCTTTGTGCTGTGGGAGAGGATTGTCTTGGACATGAGGTTGGTCAGGCTTTGTTATAATAATTTCCCCATTGTCAATCAAGTCTTGAATTTTGTGCTTGAGAGACCAACAGTCTTGGGTGTCATGGCCTGGAGATCCAGAATGATAAGCACATTTCTTGTTAGGGTCGAAGTTCCTTTTGTTAGTGTTGGTTGGTGGAAGAAGTTGAGCAATCTTTTTCTGAGTTATCAGAAGTTTGAACACATTCTCGAGGGAATCCCTTAGTGGGGTGAAATTTCATCGACGCCTGACTTCCATGTTTTTCTGGAATTGAAGGTTTGCAGGCCGTGCTGAAGCTTGGAAAGGGATATAATTCCTCCTTTGAACGGGCATGTGGTTTGATTCGCCCCTTGAATTTTGTCCTTGTAAGACCAAGGAGACTTCTTCGTCTTTCTTTTTATGTACCCTTCAGGGATTACTCCCGTAATTTTGGAATTAAATATGTTCGGCGACAACTTCGAGGGCGGTTAGATCTTTTATCTTCCCGGATTTGAGCCCCATTTCTGCCATCTCGCCTTGCTTGATCATTTCAGAGAATGGTTTTCCTATTCCCGCTATTACCCTCTCATAATAAGGTGCTTCTTGGATATCGACGAAGGTTATGACTATTTCAGATTCAGTCATGGCAAGGGTAACTTGTGTTGCGACCTGTCTCCATCGCTGGGCATATTCTCTGAATGATTCAGTGTTCTTTTTCTTGATTTTGGTTATTTGATATCTATCTGGAGCCAGGTGTGATTGGAAATTGTACTGGATGAGGAAGGCATGGGCCAGCTCTTCCCAACTATGAATTTTGGACTTGTCCAAGCGGGCATACCAAGCTCTGGCTTCTCCGATTAGACTCTTCTGGAATAGTTGCATTCGAAGTTTCTCGTCCTCAGCATAGGATCCGAGTTCTCCGATGAAGACTTTCAGGTGTATGTAAGGATCTCCCGTTCCTTCATATTTCTCTAACTTAGGGACTTAAAATTTTTAGATATAACTAGCCCCAGGGAATATGCAGAGGTCAGAGTAAGTAACACTGTCAAACGCCCCAGTCCCTTTGATAGACCAGAGGGTTTCTTCTATCTGTTGAATTTTCTTGAGAATGTCACCAGCTTTCGACTCTTTGATGAGGGGGGTGATTTCAGGAGTTTTGTTGGTGGTGTCCTGGTTTGTGGTCCAGGAATCTGAGTTTCGGCCTTTTCTACATCTTGATTGCCAGCACCACTACCAGATGTTCCTGGTTCTGGATGAGCTTGAGATTGTTTCTCTTTATAGGCCTTACTTTGTTCTCGCAAAAAACCAGCTAGCTCGGCTATCTGATTTTTCAGTCCTTCGAATTCCTCCCTGGAGACAGGGATGGGTTCTGGTGAAGCACTTGAAGCCATGTCCGTGGAGGGACTGAGTGCTTTCTTGATTTTAAATCTGGTGATAGGACCAATTTTTACACCTACAACACAACGTAGGCGTGTCAATTTCCTGAGGTAGGTAAGGGTTGGATGCATGATGTGTTTTTAGTGTTTATCCTGCAAAACCGAGGTTAGTTGTTTTGATGGCATGATGACATGTATTTGACAGGAAATTAAATCTTTTATTATTAATTTTTTACATTGTGCTCCTCAGGAATTGGAGACTTGACATGGAATTGAAAGAGGAAGGTATGAAGAAGCTTCCCTTCGGATTTGGTTACTCAGAGGCTGACCTATCCTAGGTTTACTCTCGCGACTTTTGTTTCGGCATAAAGGCTCCCAGATCATCGCAATCTACTAGAAGGGAAGTTAATCCGATAGTTCAACTGGAGCGAATCTAAGTGGTGTATTTTCATGAGGCACCCTCAGAGACTTAATCGTCCCAAGAGTCATTACTTAACACCGATTGGGTTATCCTCCTTGTGAGAGGGACTCACAACATACATTCACATGAATCGTGCCTCACTATTGTGCATATGATGACATGGGTGCGAAGCACTAAATATGGGTATGAAGCACTAAATATGGGTGTGAAGCACTAAAGCAGTAAAGCATTCATTCACATTCATTTAATGTAAAGACACAACATTCACTCATCCATTGAATGTGGAGATGCGAAATTTAACTCATTCCATAGTTTTGAAAGGGAAATGTTTAAAAAGATTAGAAAGCGGCCTAAGCCCTCTACTTTCCCCAGCAGAGTCGCCACCTGTCGACGTGAAAAATTTAAGAACCCCGCGGGTCGGTTCATAACCCGGGTTTCCTCAAATCGATCTTCCTAAGTTCTCTCTACCTTTATTCTTTTTATTTAGGAAAAACGTTTTGAAGGGTTTTTTAGGAAAGAGGCCAACATGTGTTTATGTCGACGATTTGAATGTTTAGAGTCGCCAGTTGGTAGATTGGAAAATGGTTGTACCAACTCAACCGAGTTTGATTTGAAAAGAGGCCCAATTGCTGGACACTGTCGAAACTTGATCTTTGAAATTGGAGTTTTGAGTTCAAGGGCTTGGTTAAGTGTGGGGAAGGTGTTAGGCACCCCACGACTCCCGTGTAAACACGGTACAGCATCTTTTCAATATTTCCCTTAAAATTGTGAATGCGTGAGTGAATGCTATTTGAAAATTAGGACTATTGATTTGATTGATTGAAAGCTTTGACAGACTTCGTTGAGCCTATATACGAAGGGTTTGATTTGATTTGAAAATTAGTCTTTGATTTGATTTGCAAAAGCTCTTAATTTGATTTACAAAAGTTTTTCTTTTGATTGAAAATGATGTTTTGAAAGCTGGCTTATCAAACCCTTACACTGCCATATGAATTGAAGCGTATCGCTACTTTCAAATTTTTTATCTTTATAGCCTTAAGGCTGCATGTGAATGGTGATTTGCCAGGCTGCAAAGCATCCACGACCACAAAAATAGACAAGTGTCGGTCTCCTCATGGGTATGAAAACCATCGGAGGGACGCTTACACGATAATTGACATTTCACTATAACGAGACCTTAAATCCGGATAACCGTTTTAAGGTCTGTGTGTGTACATTTTACAGAAAAACTGGCAGGGTACATCTGTAAACTGGAGTTTGTCTATCATGGGAATTAGATCCCGATCGATTTGATCGTGAATCCCACGATTCCTAGGCTCACATATGAGTAACCCATAAACCTGCACAGTTCAAATTTGCACATAAATGGATATATATACATCATCACGTTGCAATGGAACCAAGGATTCATCAATAAATCCTGGCTGCGAGTGGATAAAGCGTTTCGTTCCCACTAGATAGCGATCTAAGGGACACGAGTTTGCTTTCAAAGCTGAAACTATAAAAATAACTAGATTTAAAGAAATCTCAGCCATTATAGCTTCCAGGTTCTATCGGGACCTGTTTGAACCGTTGAAAGCTAGAATTGGTGAGATTTGGATAAATCTAGTCTGGCCGCAGATATGTCAGTGCAGATTCATATACAAATGAATATTAAATGCAGCAGTTGAATAAATTTGAGTAAAGAAATATATATAATTATATATATACAAAACTATAAAAGGGCGATGGGTTTTCACTTGCAAGCCCGGACTGGAATTGAAATATATATATATATATATATATATATATATATTTATATAAAAGAACTGTAAATAGCCATGAAATAATCCAGGCTGTGACAAAAATGAAATATATATATATATATATATGTATAAAAATAGTAAAAAAGGCGATGAGTTTTCACGCCGGTGCCCGAATTGGAATTGAAATTGACAGAAAAGTAGTCAACCAGTGACTGGGAAGAGCACCCAGTATGGCGAAGTGTGCAAAAGCAAAAAATGGCCACGAAGTAATCCATGCCGGACTGAAACTATATATATTTATATATATTGACAGAAATGTAGTCAACCAGGACTTATATGAGTACCAATGATGGTGAAATTCGCTTATATATGCATATATAAAAGCGGTAAACTACCACGGATTTGACATCTAGGCTTGACAGAATTGAAATGTTAGTACATTTGTAGTTAAATATATACAAAAAAGGGCCAAACCCAGACTGGGAAGACAACCCAGTCCGGCAGAGTTGCCAAAAATGTGTATTCTACTGCATTGAAGCTACTAGAGCTGACGGATCGTTAATCTGAGTTGTAAAAATGTAAAAAACTGCGTTTATGTACAGAAATGTACCAAATTTTGACGAAAATGGCCACGGAACTAAGTTCCAGGCATATTTAGTAGATGAAACTTTGTTTGCAGGTGTAAAACAGTGCAAAGTAGTAGTATTGACTTTCTAATGGTAAAAATACTTACAATGGACTGCAATACGGGCATTTTGCCAAATCGTAGGCTCTATACGTCCAAATCTACCGGTTATTTTCTGATATGTGGTAGTATATGGGTATATCTACGTGTTAGAGTGAAAATATTTGGGTGTGGAAGAGGTGTAAAAGTCGTAAAAATAAGACGGGCAAAGCTTCGCTGCGCTTCAAAAACTTGAAAATGAAGGGGGGTGCATGTTTATTTATAGGTCAGGGAGCCTTAGTTCTACCTGTGGTTGCCACAGGTAGAGGTGCCGCTCCCCAAGTGGGGCCCACGGTGCTGGGTTCCGTCGTCTCGAAGTACGTGCACTCTAGACAACGCATAGTCGAAGTCAAAACTTTCTAACTTTTAATCGGAGTATCCGTTTGAGGCGTGCAATACCTTTTCGAAAAGCCCTCGCCGAGAGTGTCGCAATGACATGGGATAAAACGGGTTCATAACCAGGTCTTCGATTCCCCGCAGTTTGTTCGTTGAGCTGTCTTGCGTCGTTTGCACTCGGGATAGTCGTTATGGTTCATTCTAACTTCGATGGCATCAATTTGGTTTGAGTTTGACTGAATCGACTGAGAGTTGATAAAATAACCGTTTTGCCCCTCCCGGGGTTGCCTGTGGTGTCGGCACAGCCTTTGATGGATCAGGCTTCCCAAGGTTGTCTCTGGGGCTGAACTGCACTTCCTGGCTTAACGCCGAGGCTTATCAGTACTTCCCGGGCTGAGACCGGGGATGACTTGAAGGCCCGATATTGAGATCGGGGTTTAACTGACGGTCTAATCAGAGATCGAAGCTGGATAGACAGTCCGATTTGAGATCAGAGCTAGATAGACTGTTCGATTGGAGATCGGAGCTGGATTGACAGTATGATTAGAGATCGGAGCTGGATAGACGGTCTGATTGAAGATCGAAGCTGGATTGACGGTCTGATTGGAGATTGGAGCTGGATTAATAGTTCGATTGGAGATCGGAGCTGGATTAATGGTCCGATTGGAGATCAGAGCTGGATAGACGGTTCGATTGGATATCGAAGCTAGATTGACGATCCGATTGGAGATTGGAGCTGGAATGACGGTCCGATTGGAGATCGGAGCTGGATTGACGGTCCGATTGGAGATCAGAGCTGGATTAACGATCCGATTGGAGATCAGAGCTTGATTGATAGTCCGATTGGAGATCGGAGCTGGATTGACTGTCCGATTGGAGATCGAAGAGACTACGATCTTTGCCTTAACAATTGCAATCCCTTGACTGATCTGCCTGACTACGATTTCTGCCTTGGTTATGGTCTGCAGACTCCACGTCTTCTAGTGAAGCCTACTCTTCTTGACTTGGCTCGGCAAGAGCTCGGAAGGCGCTTCGATAGGCTGTCTCCACGATTCTGAACTTGGCTTCCTCGACAAACTACGGCTCCGAGAAAGTCTTCCTCGATACACCACGATTCTGCCTTGTCTTTTCTTGGCAGACTACGACTTTCAAGAGTGACTATCTTTACAGACTACGGTTCTGCCTTGATAGACTCCGATTCTTTCTTATCTCTCTTGGCAACCTACGAAGGCTGGTGCAATGCTCGATGATCAGACTGGCCTATCTATTACATTTTATAAGATCAACTTAACAAGCTTGATCTTTCTATTCATAGTCCTTGTACATTGTAATCTTTTGAAGGACTTTACAAACCTGTTCATTTATGTTGGTTCAACCTAACACATTTGATCTTTGCAGTCTAAGTCCTTGTACATATGTCTATCATCTATTAAGAACTTTACATCTTTCATCAATGCAGACATATTTGCATATTCATTCATTAAGTTCATAATCAAATCTTATATAAATAGGAATAACATTCTCATATATATTCCTAACACAATATATATAATAACCACAAAATCAAGAATCATATGATTTATCTTCAATAATTGAACAAATAGTTATGAAGTACAATGAACAATCGAAATAGTACTTTTCATTCTCTTAAAACAATTCCAAAGTACATATAGTGACTTAAGAATTTCGGAGTTGGTCAAAAGGCCATGAATATTCTAATTTCATTTTTATTCATGAAAAGGACATTCTGGCACTAAGACCGTACATCCGATATAACTTATGAACACTTCTAGGTGATCAGCGTATAGTATTCTATGTTGATCAACATTCATCAATTAAACGTATTTACGTTTAAGTTCTGGCAACCTCGCGTGCCCATCGAATAAACGACGTAAAATACCTTTGTTTATTCTAACTCAGGCTTACCTTCGAATTCGTACCAAAACAATTGGCTTAGAATAGCGTTATCAATACTACTTTGAAAGACTTGTAAACAAATCAATCAACTTTAAGATTCGTTTAGCCGAGTTAAGAATGGCATCGACTTTTTCGTAAAGTAACTCATGTACAATATATCATGAATCACAGAAACTTGGCTAACATGACAACTACATTACCATATTTATGACATGTATAACATTTGATATTATGCATATTTGTGTGTGTGTTTGAATATCTTCTCATTTGAGACATGTGTGGAGGATATGCTTTTTGTGACATCCCAGATTTTTAGAATTTATAAATGAGAATTTAATAAATAAAATTCTAATTATCTGATGTTTTGAGTTTGAGTATTTGTATACGTGTCATATATTGTCAAATATGTGAATTGATGTGAAGAGAATTTTAAATATTAATTTTAATATTTATTGAAATAAAATAAATATTTTAATTAAATTATTTATTGAGTTAAATAAATAATTATGTGATTAATATGGAATAATGTAATTAAGTGTATTATATTAATTAAATAATTATTTAATATTTAATTTAATTAATAAGTAATAATTTTATAGTTCTAATTTAATTGAGATAATTAAATTAGATGAAGTTATGTGGTCATTATTACATGAAATTATAATTAGCGAGTAATTATAATTATGTGACAATTTTTATGTGATTAATTGATGTTAACTTTTAATTAATTAAATTAGAATGGTAAGATTTAATTAATTAAAGTGTAACATTAAAAATATGTGTTAAAGAATTTATTAAAAGAATTACAAGAGTTTTTAGAACCGTTTTTTCAAACAAGGCCCTTACTTTTGTTTTAATCTGTTTTGTCAAACGAGGCCTTAACTACTAAAAATCTGTTTTTAAAAATAATGTTGTTTTGCCAAACAAGCCTTAGGGCTTTTTAAATTCTAAATGTTGTAACCTATATTTTAATTGTAATAATTATATTTATTATAATTATTATACGGTCATTATGTAATATAAGTTATATATGTTGTATTTATGTTTTATATGTATAATATATTATATGTATATTACGTTAGTTAGAATTAGTTAAGAGTTAGTATGTTAGAAACAAAGAGAAAGAACAGAATAAACTAGAGAGAAAAGAGAGAAGAAGAAGAGAGAAAGAAGAAAGAGGAAGACTTTGAGAAATCAAAAGAGAAAATAATAACCATCATCTTCATCTTCTTCCTCTAGAAGCAAAGGTATAACCTAAGTTTATGGTGGTTCTTCATTGTTTTTATTCTCTATAAATTGATTTTCATAATAAACTATAAATTGATGATCAATATGTGTTAGATTGTGTATAAAAACTATTATATATGATAGTTTATGTGATTACTTTCATGTAAAGATGATGAATATGAAGAAATCATGTTCATAGCAATTTAAAATGAACTAACTTGAAAAAAATAGTTTCTTAAATATCAAAAATTATGTGTGATTATGCTATGATTATGAGAATTAAAGTTTAAATTATAATAATATATCAAGAAACGAACAAAACATGATTTGAATCATGTGATTTGGGTTAAAAACAAACTCACAGTGTTAATTTTCGTTAAGAACGCTTAATAATGGTGTTTTTTTCAAAATCATGAAAATTAGGTGCTTTGACTATGTGTTGTGGTGTTATTGTATGTTAAAATCATGTTAGAAGTTTAAGATTTTGTTTATATAAAGTTTCATGTACATTGTGTTAGTTAAAATCGAACTTTGGTGCAAAGAAATAAGTCAAATTGGCTTATTTCTCTGCAAGTTCGCGAGCCGGGGAAACCCAACAGCAGGGAGCCCCGCCCCAGCAGGGCTTTTGGTCTTGGAACCCCCACCCCAGCGGGGTTACAAGCTGTCTGGAGTGTTTTAAGTAGTGTAATGCAAAACTGCTTTTGACCTCCTGTAGTAAAACGGCCATAACTTTTTCATACTAACTCCAATTGAGGAGATTCAAGATGATCCAGAACGAGCTGAGTAGACATACAACTTTTGTTCTTTAACTTTTTTGATTTGAGGTCGTTAGCAGGGGTCAAAATGGTCATCTTTGTGACTGATGCGTATTCAGAGGCAATCGGAGGGCGTTGGACATGCACATACGCAAGTATAGTGCTGTCGACGATGATAGATGTTATTCTAAGTTATAAAACATGAATGTTAGTAAATATAATGATGCTTAACATTAATAAATAATGTATTAGATAAGTTATATAAGTACACTAAGCATACACAAGAGAGACGAATCGGGCGTGTGACGAATGAACGTCGAAACGCCGTGACAAGTGTTAATGTACGTAAAAAGTGTTTTAAGTCAAATGAAATGAACATTATAAGATATGAAATGGGGTTAATATAAAACCCATAAGTAGTCCTAGCAAGACTTAAACACTTGAATGAATTTTGAATATTACTAAAAAGAAATATAGTGAGATATAAGTCGAAAGTTAACACAATCAAGTTAAACATTGTCAATTGATAGTAGGAAGAGTTATGAGATGTAGAGTACAGTTTACATTACAACTACTATGTGTTGCTATGTAACTAATAGTTGATGTGCATGATTATATAATTGTGTAGGTCACGTGAAGTGCAGATAACTGTAAGTTGTTAATCTGTTATTGGTAAACAACGATCAAGGCAAGTCTTTCGGTTTCTATTTTCTACGTGAACTTGATGAACTATTTTAAAATGTATTGCAAAGAGCATGATATGTTATATATGTTGTAAGCATGAATGTTAATGTGACACCCCCAAATCCGGGTACTTCATTTCCACATGATTTAGTGTTCACTTTCTAAATATAACATACATCTACCCAATAATAAAATAATTGCAAAGTAAATTGCAACCTTTATAAATAATAAAATCTTCCTTATAAAAAGGATTACAACTTTTCAAAATAAATCCCAGGGTTTACTCTAACCTTGACATAACATTAACTGCGAAAAATAAAAACATCACATAAAGTCTGATTACAATTTCATTCAAAATAAATTAAACAAGCCTTCACTTGTTTAGCTTCCCTTTGCCTTTACTCGTTGATAGGGCATCAACATTTTCAACTTTAGCTGCAATGGTTATTTAATGCAAAAGTGAGCAAACAACAGCTCACTGGAATACAACAATATATAAAACATACAAGAATATCTTTGAAAAGGTTTGAATAACTTTTACTTTCACAACGATAAAGAATTGAATAATAATTCTCTATCAATATTAACAATTCGAATATAGAATTCATCTGAGGGTCGTAAGACCTTGAACTTTTGTCCTAGGTTATAAATATTTCTATTTAAAACCTTTAACAGTCATTAAGACTATGGACCTCAACTCGTACTTAGGAGGATCAGCCATTTGTACCATGTACGTGCACTACATTTAACGCTTCTGCGTGGTAACCTCCCCTAGTAAATAGGGTTGTTCATCTCAGTATTTGAATACAAGTCCGCACCAAAGATAGTTTGGTTTGGATAAGCTTAAAAGGGTAATTTAGAATTCAACGTTCATCAACTAAGGAATAGTTGAATCGACTTACACCAATCAAGAATAATTCATAAATAAAAGAATTACGAATTAACATATGCTTTAGAATTAAACTTAAACCATTTAAAAAGAATATATAGACCTTGCTTGAATAATAAGTCAAGATCACATTAAATCATGAACTTAAATTAAATACTTGTCCATTGCAGAATAAAAAGGACAATCTCAAACAATGAATATATGAACTTAAAAAACTTGTACAAAATTTAACGAGTTCAGGGATAAAAGACTTGCATAAAATTAATACAAGATCAGGGTTTAGAAAACTTGCCTCAAGCGCAAGCTACTAATAAAATCACGTTCTAACAATTCCTACACATATATATTTAATCACAATAACCTAAATTAGTTAACATGTAACTAATTCACATAATTAGTTAACCCCTCTAGGTTAACCCATTCTAGTTTAATTAAATAATTTAATAATTAACCATCACATTGTTAATTATACCACATAAGCATGTTCACATAATTAAATCAATTAATAATTATGTATTTCATATTAATTATAATCAAATGAATTATAATTTAAACATTTAATCTAATTATAATTACTCAAATTATAATCACATCTTATTTAATTAAATTATAAACAAATTAAAATTTATAATTAACTAACTACATCATGCATTTACTAAATTACAATTACACAAATTATAATTTATAATTAATCATGCAAATATTGAATTATAATACACAAGATTATAATATATAATTAATCATGCATTACATAAATTATAATTTAAAATTAGCATTCACTTGATTAAAATTAATCAACTATAATCATTATAATTTAACAAAATTATAATTTAAATTAAACCTTTACTCTAATTATAATTATTCAAAGTTATAATCACAAATTATATTTTATTAATATAATTTATTAATATTCATTTAGCATTTTAATATAGGTTTAATCATGTCATAAAAGTTATTACATAAAATTAGCTTTACAAAATACAAAAACAAAAAAAAAACAAAAAAAAAACAAGTTTCCTTTTTCCCTGCCACTCCCCCCCCCCCCCCCCCCCCCCCGCCGGGGCGGGGGTTTTCCTTTTGATAGGCCCGCCGGGGCGGGCTCCTTCCAGCGAATGCAAACAAGTTCGCGAACTGTGCAGAGCAAAAGCCAATTTGGCTTATTTCTCCACACCAAATTCTAATTCCAATTCATGCAATTCATATCAATTAATAGAAAACACAAACTTAAAGCTTCTAACATGATTCTAACATACATAAATATTATGACACATCATCAAACAACCAATTTCATGATTTTTTTTGAAGAAAAATCATTGTTAAGTGTTCTTCATGAAATTGAACACTGCACTTTTATTTTTAACCCAATTCATGAAATTTCAATTTCACTAACTCTACTCCTTAATATATTAACAGAACCCAAAAATAACTTACATAACAATTGGATGATTTAAAGACTATTTTCAGAAAACTAATTCTCTATAAATCAAATTCTCAACCAATTAAATTCACAATACATGAATATTTTTCACAATTGAAGATAACATCATTAAAATTTACATAGGTATATAACTATATACCAATTCTCAATTTTACTCTACACTTAACCAATATAGATATAAACATCCATATGAAAATCACTTTCTCCATTAAAACATGTTTTATACAACAATTGAATTTCTAAAACTTGTATATGGCATACAATCCACTTACAAACAATTGTAACCAAAATTTCTATTTTTCTACATCAATATCACAATTACATGGAAAAGATTTTTCACAGAGAACTCAATCATAAAGAAAACAACTATATAAAGTTTTTTTTTTAAAAAAAACATAAGGTAGTGACTATACCTCTTTTTGCTTAGATGATTAAAGAAGAAGATGATGATTTTGATTCCTCTCAAGCTTTTCCTTTTTCTTCTTCTCTCTATCTTCTTCTCTGATATTTCTCTGCTCTCTCTTCTCTTCTTTGTTCTTAGTTTGGACTTAGGCTTAAACTCAACTAACGTAACATATAAAATATAATACGTATACTTTAACTGATATAATAATATGTATTAAGGGCAATTATTCTCCAAAATAAATTGTCAGTTATAGGATTTCAAAAGCTACTAGGGCTTGTTTGGCAAAACATTTTATAAAAACAGATTATTAGTACTAAGGCATTGTTTGGGTAAAATGGGTTTAAAGCTAGTGCAAGGGACCTGTTTGGCAAAACCTTTTAAAACAAAAGTAAGGGCCTTGTTTGGTTAAAACCATTTAAAAACTCTTTTCTTTATTTTAATAAATCCTTTTAACACATACTTTAATGTTACACTTTAATTAATTAAATCTTTTAACATATAATTTAATCAATTAAAATCTAACATCAATTAATCACATAAAAATTTGTCACATAATTAAAATTACTCACTAATTATAATTCATGTAGCACTTAACACATAATTCATCTAATTTAATTATCTCAATTAAATTAGAACTGTACTAAAAATTAATATACATAAATTAAATTAAATATTAAATATTCATTTAATTAATATATAACACTTAATTAAATCACTCCACAAAATCACATAATTTATTTATTCAACTCAATAAATAAATCACACAAAATATTTATTTAACTCAATAAATATTTAAAATTATTATATAAAATCTCAATCGTTACAGTTAAAGTCAATTTATGACTACATTGATTGATTAAATAATGTTGGTTGTGTGACACTCCCAAATCCGGGTACTTCGTTTCCACATGATTTGGTGTTCACTTTCTAATATAACATACATATACCCAATGAATAAAACAAAATAAACTACAACTTAAATTAAAATAAATAAATCTCCCTTACAACAAGGGTTACAACCTATTTAAAATAATCCCGGGTTACTCTAACCCTGACATGAATATAATAAAGTGCGGAAATAAAAATATAACATTCAAGTCTTATTACAATCATTCTCAATTAAATAAAACAAATCTTCACTTGTTTTGCTTTCCCTTGCCCTTACTTGTAGACGGAGCATCAGCGTTATCAACCTTAACTGAAATTGTTATTTAATGCAAGAGTGAGCAAACCACAGCTCACTGGAGTTAACAATAACATATATATGAAAAGATATCTTTAAAAGAATCTGAACAATTTAGCTTGCTTCAATAATAAAGAATTGAATAATAATTCTCTATCAACATTAAAATTCGAATATAGAATTTATCTGAGGGTCATAAGACCTTTGAACTCTTGTCATAGGTTATAAATATTTCTATTTAAACCTTTAACAGTTAATAAGACTATGGACCTTAACTCGTACTTAGGGGGATCAACCCTTCGTACCATGTATTGTGCACAAACATCTTAACGCTATGCGTAGTAACCTCCCCTAATAATTAGGATTGTTCAACTCAGTAATTTGAATTCAAGTCCACACCAAAGAAAGTTTGGTTTGGATAAGCTGACAAGGGTAATTTAGAATTCTCATTTATCAGCTAAGGGATTAGTTAATAAGCTTACAAGGAAATTTAGAGTTCACGTTCATCAACTAAAGATTAGTTGAATCATCTTTCAATAATTCGTAAATAACAGAATTATGAACTAACATATGCTTTAGAATCAACTTAAAGCATTTAAAATAATAACTGGATCTTACTTGAACAATAAGTTAAGATCATTTCAATTAAATAAACAATTGTCCAATACAAAAATGGAAAGGACATTCTCAACAATGAATATATGAACTCAAGAAATTGTATAGAATTAACAAGTTTAGGGTTAGAAGTCTTTCATAAAATTAATACAAGATTAGGGTTTAGAAAACTTGCCTTAAGCGCAAGCTACTTAACTCAATTCACGTACTTTGATACTTTCTACATACATACATATTCAATCACAATAACCTAAATTAGTTAATACATAACTAATTCACATAAGTGGTTAACCCTCATGGTTAACTCACTCTAAATAAATAACTAATAAAAATCAACTATCACATAGTTAATTACATCACACACATACTCACATAATTAAATTAATTATGTATTTATAATTAAACAATTATAATTTGATTATAATTTAAACACTTAATCAAATTATAATTACTTAAAATATAATTACCTTTTAAGTTATAAACAAATTATAATTTATAATCAATTAAACTATATCATGTATTATAATTACACAAATTATAATTAATCATGCAATTATCAATTTATAATCCCTAATTAAACATGAATTTATTAAATTATAATTACATAAATTATAATTTAAATTAACATCTAACCGATTAAAATAAATCAACTTCTATACATTATAACTTCACAAAATTATAATTTAAATTAAATATTTACTCTTAATTATAATTAATCAAATTATAATTAAGTAACTTATTGTACAATTAAACAATTATAGTTTATAATTTAAATACTATATTAAGTTTCAAGACTTTCTTTCTCTCAATTTATGAAATTATCAACTTCATGTTAACACATGTTATAGCAGCTAGATACATGCTCATTATCTTAGCAATAATGTAATGGAAACATAAAAACAAACTACACAACCAAACCAGCTCACTGCCCCTGCACTGTGCACGGCGCAGCTGCGCAGCCAGCAGCCTTGGCATTGGCGCAGCTGCGTAGGGGTCAAAACTGGGAAAAGCAAGCGGCGCAGCTGCGCTGCTCCTGGCCTTGCTGCCGGCGCAGCTGCGCAGCAACTCGACCAGACGCAGACAACCACACTTCTCTGCTTTACCGAACATCCCATACAAGCCAACAAATAGAAAATTACAATAACGTAGCCACTGTAACTCCGTACATAAGCAATAATACATAACACAACATGTTTCTACAACATAATAACCATCTAAATAATGATAATCATAAGTTTTAAAATCCAATTTGGCCATTTTCATGAAAACTCATATTTTCTCAAAAATAATCTACTGTAACTATTTTTCTCCATTAATTCGAACTTATATATATGCATTATATATGAAGTTGAAGATAGCATCAAGTAATTACTTAATAAGCATATTAACACATACCAATTGCATGAATTTCTCAATTAAAATTAACCACACTCATGAAATTCCATATGAACTCATATAAATATAAATTTTCTGTTAAAATACATTTCTATAGTAATTTGATTTCTGAAAATCCTCTTATGTCACACAATTACTACAATCAACACATGGATACAATACATATATTAAATTCATGATTTTACAATTTCATGAAATTCACATAAAACTAAATTTACAGAAACCCAAAACAAGGAAGAACAACTAATTACAATTCTTTAAAACTATAATATAGTAATTACCTTTTTGATGATTGGATAAGAATACAAAGATTAACTCTAGTCTTCACAAGTTTTTTCTTCCTTCTCTTCTCTAACTTCTCTGCTCTTCTTTTCTCTCTTTGTTCTTAGCTATACAGACTAACTTCTAATCTAACGTAGTATAGGAACAATATATAACTGATATATCACTAATACGTATTAACTATTACTTAGTACTATAATTTAAATTAGCAGTTACAAAATTCAAAAGCCACAAGGCTATGTTTGGCAACATGTAGTTTTTAAAACTAATTTTATTAAATTAACCATGGTTTAGGTAATTTAGGTTTAAGCTAGTGTAAGGTCCCTGTTTGGCAACAGTCCTTTAAAATAAAAGCAAGGGCCTTGTTTGTTTAAAATCATTTAAAATCCTTTTCCTTTTATTTAATAAATTATTTTAACACATACTTTAATGTCATCTTTTAATCAATTAAATATTAATCAACTAATTTAATCAATTAAAATCTAACATCAATTAATCACATAAAATTGTCACATAATTATAATTACTCGCTAATTATAATTCATGTAACACTTCATCACATAATTCATCTAATTCAATTTTCTCAATTAAATTAGAACTATAATATAAAATTAATATACATTAATTAAATAAATATTACACATTCATTTAATTAATATATAACACTTAATTAAATCACTCCATAAATCACATGATTTATTTACTTAACTCAATAAATAAATCACATAAAATATTTATTTAACTCAATAAATATTTAAAATTATTATATAAAATCACAATCGTTATAATCTTCCCTCCTTAAAAGGATTCTGTCCCCAGAATCACACATAAAAAAAAATTTCGTCTATTACATTCTTCCCTCCTTAAAAGGATTTTGTCCCCAGAATCAGTAATTAAGGGGTTACACACAACTAAGCAAATATATGCGGATAAGATTTCTTCATAACATCTTCGAGTTCCCACGTAGCTTCTTCAGCACTGTGGTTCCTCCAGATTACCTTAACAGAAGGTATCACTTTATTCCTAAGTACTTGTTCTTTTCTATCAACTATTTGAACAGGTACTTCTTCATACGTTAAGTCTTTATCAAATAGCAAGGTTTCATATTCTATTACATGTTTATAATCGTGCTTGTATGGTCTTAACACAGAAATATGGAAGACATTATGTATATTCTCTAGCTCCGGAGGTAATGCAATCTCGTAAGTTACCTCGCCAACTTTTCGCAACACCTCAAAAGGTCCAATAAATCTGGGACTCAGCTTTCCCTTGTTACCAAATCGAATCTTCCCCTTCCAGGGAGATACTTTCAGGAACACGAAACTTTCTGGTAAGAATTCTCGATTTTATCGATGAAGATCGGCATACTTCTTTTGTCTGTCTTGAGCAGCAACTAATCTCGTTCTGATCAGCTTCACAATTTCGGCGGTTTGTTGTACCAATTCTTGTCCCAACAATTTATGTTCACCGACTTCATCCCAGCACAAGGGAGTTCTGCATTTTCTGCCGTATAACGCTTCGTAAGGCGGCATGCCAATACTCGCATGATAACTATTGTTATAGGCGAAATCCACCAGCGGTAGGTGATCATCCCAGCTTCCTTTGAAATCCATCACACAAGCTCTCAGCATATCCTCAAGCGTTTGAATCGTTCTTTCGCTCTATCCATCAGTCTGAGGATGATACGCTGTACTCATTCACAATTGCGTTCCCAGACATACTTGCAAATGCTTCCAAAAATTTAACGTAAAACGTGGATCTATGTCGGACACAATAGACACCGGAACACCATGTCCAGAAATAATTTCCTTCACATATACCTTCGCTAGCTTATCCAGGTTGTACTTAACCCTGATCGACAGAAAGTGGGCTGACTTTGTCAGTCGATCCACTATAACCCATATTGCATCAAATCCCTTCTGAGTTGCTGGAAGACCCACCACGAAATCCATCGTGATGTGTTCCCACTTCCACTCTGGGATTTTTAACGGTTGTAGCAACCCGCTAGGTCTCTGGTGTTCTGCTTTGATTTTCTGACACGTTAAGCATTTCGCAATGCATTCAGCCACATCCCTCTTCATATTCGGCCACCAGAAATGATGCCTGAGATCCTGGTACATCTTCGTACTCCCGGGGTGAATAGAATACTAGAACTATGAGTTTCGCTCAGAATCTCCTCTTTGACTTCAGGTACTGGTGGTGCCCAGATTCTACCTTCAAACCGTAACAGACCTTCATTATCGATCTTGAACTTGAACTCCTCGCCATCGGTTATCCTCCTCTGAATCATCTCACATTCTTCATCGTGAAGTTGTGCTTCTTTCACTTTGTCTACTAGAGTAGAACCAGTGGTTACTTGAAACAACATCTTATCCGATTCCTTCAGAAAGTTCACCTCCAACTCCAACCTAGCCATTTGTTCTATTAAGCGATCCTGATCTGTTAACACGTTCAGCTTCTCCCGACCTTTCCTGCTCAAAGCGTCGGCGACAACGTTAGCTTTACCCGGATGGTAAAGTATCTCGCAATCGTAGTCTTTAATCAGTTCCAACCATCTTCTTTAGCGCATGTTCAAATCCTTTTGGGTAAATATATACTTCAGACTCTTGTGATCTGTGTATATTTCACACTTTTCTCCATATAAGTAGTGCCTCCAAACCTTTAGGGCAAATACTACAGTCGCCAATTCTAGAACATGGGTCGGATATCCCTTCTCGTAATCCTTCAGCTGACGTGACGCATAGGCAATGACTTTGCCGCTCTGCAACAACACACAGCCTAATCCTTTATGTGAGGCATCACTATATACCACGAAATTCTCCGAACTATCCGGTAAAGACAATACAGGCGCAGTACTCAGCCTCTTCTTCAGCTCTTGAAAACTTTCCTCATATTTCTCCGTCCAAACAAATTTAATCGTTTTACGAGTCAAATTCGTCAACGGAATTGCGATTCTAGAAAAGTCTTGGATAAATCTACTGGTAATAACCTGCCAATCCTAAGAAACTCCTCACTTCAGACGGCGTCTTCGGCTGTTCCCAATTCATTACGGCTTTAACCTTCGACGGATCTACTGAAATACCATCCTTGTACAATCACGTGGCCAAGAAATTACACACGTTCCAAGCAAAATTATCATTTCGAGGAATTTAGCGTAAAGCTTCTCTCGTCTCATTGCTTCTAAGGTTAGTCGTAAGTGTTCAGCATGTTCCTCCTCGGTCTTGGAATAAACCAGGATGTCATCTATGAACACTACCACGAACTTGTCTAGAAATGGCTTGAACACCCTATTCATTAAGTCCATAAATGCAGCTGGGGCATTCGTGAGACCAAATGACATCACTAAGAACTCGTAATGACCATATCGAGTCCTAAAAGCCGTTTTAGGTATATCTTCCTTCCTCACCTTTAATTGATGATACCCGCTTCTCAAATCAATTTTTCAGAAGTACTTCGCACCCTTCAGTTGATCAAACAAGTCATCGATCCTAGGTAAAGGATACCTATTCTTGATCGTAACTTTATTCAACTCCCTATAATCAATGCAAAGACGCATCGATCCATCTTTCTTCTTAACAAACAAAACAGGCGCTCCCCACGGCAAATCGCTCGGTTGGATATACTTCTTGTCTAGTAATTCTTGCAGTTGAACCATCAGTTCCTTCATCTCGACTGGAGCCATTCGGTACGAAGCCTTCGAAATCAGAGCAGTTCCCGGCGCTAGATCGATCACGAACTCTATCTCCCTATCTGGTGGAAGTCCTGGCAAATCGCTCGGAAAAACGACCACAAACTCCTTAACTACCGATATCTCCTCTGCCTTCGGGCTTTCCTTACGCGTATCTACTATGTAGGCTAGATATCCTACACAGCCTTGCGTCAAAAGTCTCTTGGCTTGCATAACCGTCAGATAACTCGCTTGTCTAGGCGATTTGCTACCATAGAACACTAACTTTGACGGAGTCGTAAGGTTTACCGACTTCTTTTGACAGTCGATTATCACTCCATGGTTGAACAACTAATCCATACCCAGTATAACGTCGAATTCCCCAAGTTTTATCGGAATCAAATCTACTCTAAGCTCCTGACCCTTAATGTCCAGTCTACAGTTCTTATAAACGCTCCTACAAGAATAACCTCTCTATTCGCAATCTCTATGTTCAAAGGGTAAACTAACTCCTCTACAGGTAAGTCTAGGGTTTTAGCAAAATCATTAGATATGAATGAACAAGTAGCACCCGAATCAAATAATACATATGCATTTATACTATTGACCGGAATAATACCTGACACCACGTCTTTTGATTGCACAGCATCCTGCACCGTCATATTGAATGTTCGTGCAGTGGGTCGAACAGCTTACAATGGTGCAGCGATAGTCACGGAACTGCCGCTTCCATTCCCTCCACTCCCTGTTGACCCTGCTGTCAGCTTCTTCGGGAAGTTACGAGCCATGTGATCCTTGGATCCACATGTAAAGCAAGCTCCCTTCTTCGGGTTTGGGCAATTTGGTGCGATGTGGCCTTCCTGACCACAGTTGAAGTACACGCATTTCCCCTTCATGCACACGCCAGTGTGATTCTTGCCGCATATAGCACATGCTTCGAACTTCCTCTTCTGCTGGCTTCCTTGCTGACTCCCCGCAGAGGTGTTGTCATTCCATTTCCTCTTCTGGTTCACAGCGCTGCTACCTCCAGTTTTGGTTTCTACCTCATTCTTCTTCTTTTTATCTTGGCTGAACTTTGTCACCGCTTCGCTTCCTCCCTCAGCAAGTATGGCTTTCTCTAGCATAGCCGCAAAGGTATTCAGCTGGAACATAGAAACCTTACTGTAGAGCCAGGGCTTCAGTCCCCGCTCAAACCTTTTCGCTTTCCTAGCGTCAGTGCTGACCTGGTAAGTGGCGAACCTGGCCAGTTCATTAAACTTAGCGGCATACTCGGACACCGTCATCCCTCCCTATTTAAGCTCTAGGAATTGGACCTCCATATGGTCCTGGGAACTCACTAGGAAGTACATTTCATAGAACATTTCCTTGAAACGTTCCCACGTGATGACTCCCTCCCCCTCTCGAGTCTTGTTAGCCTGCCACCAAAAGCTAGCATCCGACTTCAACATAAAAGTCGCGAATGCTGTCTTTTGGTCTTCCCCTACCCTAGCCACGTCAAACACCTTTTCCATTTCCATTACCCATGTCTGAGCTTCAATAGGGTTAGTCGATTCTTTGAACTCAGGCGGTCCTACTGCCTTGAATTCCTTGAACTGTAGTACCCTGCACCTGCGGCTAATTCGCAAGGGGTCCGGTCAACAGGTTCACCAACTGCTGAACCGAATTGGGATTCGTCCCATCGTTATTATTGTTGTTCGTCGAACCCTCGGGATTTTGACGCGTTACTCTTCTTCTAGGAGGCATTTTCTATTAAGAAAATATTATTATTAGACCCTTTATTCAACTATTAAGTATTCAAATTCATACTTAAACGTTCTAAACAATTCAGTTCACATAGAACACCAAGCATGTCAATAAACTTCTTTTATTCATTAGTTGTAGTTTAAAAACATCAATCAGATAGCATTTCTGCCATTTACATCATCCTTCTTGAACTGGAAAAGTTACAGGATTATATTATTAACTTATCCCATTCTTATTTCAAATTATGGGATTTACTTTATTTACTACAAAATGCAACACATAAACAAAAGCTTTACTACTGCTACTGCCTAGGCATATTAATACGTCGCACAGCCTCTCTGCGTTCCTCTTCCATTACCCGAAACGCCGTTCTTCGGTCCACCACATACCACGGTAAACCTTGGAACTGAGATGGGTAGTAGAAAATACTATCCTGAGCTCTTTCTATCGCTGTATGAAAAGCATATTCTGTTTCCCTCAGCTTGGCCCTCTTGGCTTCAGCTTCACCTTCAGCTCGATCGGCTCGTTGATTAGCTCTCAAGCTTGACTCTTCAGCTTTGGCACGCTTCCTCGACTCCTCCTGGATATCTTGCTTCAGCTTTGCCAGTTCAAATCGAGCAGCATCTCTATCAACCTCCATATGTATTAGGTTCCACTGTGCATCTCCTAGGTCACTTGCCATTTCCTCGATCGTCTCGTCTCGCTGCTGAATGGTTTCTTCGAGCTCTCCTACTCGTCCATTGAAGCTCCACGTTGCTATCGTAGACTGCCTCGTACATCTCAGCACTAGTAGAGTGAGGTGGGAATTCCTTTTCGGGATTCGCTTCCTCCTCTTCCTCCTCTTCCTCCTCTTCAGACTCGTCCTCGTCCTCATCCTCTGGAATAGGTGTCAGCTCACGCTCCCGACCAGCTACGGTGATCACTGGAGATGGCTCTCTCCTAACCAGCTACTCCCAGACAACATGTATGTCACGGGGCTCCTCCTCTCTAGGCACCTGAGGTACATCCTCTCTAGCCTGACTAGGTTCTCCAACATTCGACATCCTGACAAAAGAATTTTAAAGTTCATTATTACGTGATATCGAGTCGTCACTCTTCGAATACTATAATGTAAACACATAGGCACATAAGGTAGTTTATTATCTTTACCTAGCATCACTATCTTTTCGATCTTACCATAAGGATACTACCTAAGGTTTTTCCCTACCTAAGGTTTCATAACTTACAGCTTTGACACCAATCTGTGACACCCCCAAATCCGGGTACTTCGTTTCCACATGATTTGGTGTTCACTTTCTAATATAACATATATCTACCCAATGAATAATGCAAAATAAACTACAACTTAAATTAAAATAAATAAATCTCCCTTACAACAAGGGTTACAACCTATTTAAAATAATCCCGGATTACTCTAACCCTGACATGAATATAATAAAGTGCGAAAATAAAAACATAACATTCAAGTCTTATTACAATCATTCTCAATTAAATAAAATAAGTCTTCACTTGCTTTGCTTTCCCTTGCCCTTACTTGTAGACGGAGCATCAGCGTTATCAACCTTAACTGAAATTGTTATTTAATGCAAGAATGAGCAAACCACAGCTCACTGGAGTTAACAATAATATATACATGAAAGGATATCTTTAAAAGAATCTGAACAACTTAGCTTGCTTTAAAAATAAAGAATTGAATAATAATTCTCTATCAACATTAAAATTCGAATATAGAATTTATCTGAGGGTTATAAGACCTTTGAACTCTTGTCCTAGGTTATAAATATTTCTATTTAAACCTTTAACAGTCAATAAGACTATGGACCTTAACTCGTTCTTAGGGGGATCAACCCTTCGTACCATGTATTGTGCACAAACATCTTAACGCTATGCGTAGTAACCTCCCCTAATAATTAGGGTTGTTCAACTCAGTAATTTGAATTCAAGTCCGCACCAAAAAAAGTTTGGTTTGGATAAGCTGACAAGGGTAATTTAGAATTCTCATTTATCAGCTAAGGGATTAGTTAATAAGCTTACAAGGAAATTTAGAGTTCACGTTCATCAACTAAGGATTAGTTGAATCGCCTTTCAATAATTCGTAAATAATAGAATTATGAACTAACATATGCTTTAGAATCAACTTAAAGCATTTAAAATAATAACTGGATCTTACTTGAACAATAAGTTAAGATCATTTCAATTAAATAAATAATTGTCCAATACAAAAATGGAAAGGACATTCTCAACAATGATTATATGAACTCAAAAAATTGTATAGAATTAACAAGTTTAGGGTTAGAAGTCTTGCATAAAATTAATACAAGATTAGGGTTTAAAAAACTTGCCTTAAGCGCAAGCTACTTAACTCAATTCACGTACTTTGATACTTTCTACATACATACATATTCAATCACAATAACCTAAATTAGTTAATACATAACTAATTCACATAAGTGGTTAACCCTCATGGTTAACTCACTCTAAATAAATAACTAATAAAAATCAACTATCACATAGTTAATTACATCACACACATACTCACATAATTAAATTAATTATGTATTTATAATTAAACAATTATAATTTGATTATAATTTAAACACTTAATCAAATTATAATTACTTAAATTATAATTAACTTTTAAGTTATAAACAAATTATAATTTATAATCAATTAAACTATATCATGCATTATAATTACACAAATTATAATTAATCATGCAATTATCAATTTATAATCCCTAATTAAACATGAATTTATTAAATTATAATTACATAAATTATAATTTAAATTAACATCTAACTGATTAAAATAAATCAACTTCTATACATTATAATTTCACAAAATTATAATTTAAATTAAATATTTACTCTTAATTATAATTAATCAAATTATAATTAAGTAATTTATTGTACAATTAAACAATTATAGTTTATAATTTAAATACTATATTAAGTTTCAAGACATTCTTTTTCTCAATTTATGAAATTATCAACTTCATGTTAACACATGTTATAGCAGCTAGATACATGCTCATTATCTTAGCAATAATGTAATGGAAACATAAAAACAAACTACACAACCAAACCAGCTCGCTGCCCCTGCACTGTGCACGGCGCAGCTGCGCAGCCAGCAGCCTTGGCACCGGCGCAGCTGCGTAGGGGTCAAAAGTGGGAAAAACAAGCGGCGCAGCTGCGCTGCTCCTGGCCTTGTTGTCGGCGCAGCTGCGCAGCAACTCGGCCAGACGCAGACAACCACACTTCTCTACTTTACTGAACATCCCATACAAGCCAACAAATAGAAAATTACAGTAACGTAGCCACTGTAACTCCATACATAAGCAATAATACATCACACAACATGTTTCTACAACATAATAACCATCTAAATAATGATAATCACAAGTTTTAAAATCTAATTTGGCCATTTTCATGAAAACTCATATTTTCTCAAAAATAATCTACTATAACTATTTTTCTCCATCAATTCGAACTTATATATATGCATTATATACGAAGTTGAAGATAGCATCAAGTAATTACTTAATAAGCATATTAACACATACCAATTGCATGAATTTCTTAATTAAAATTAACCACACTCATGAAATTTCATATGAACTCATATAAATATAAATTTTCTGTTAAAATATATTTCTACAGTAATTTGATTTCTGAAAATCCTCTTATGTCATACAATTACTACAATCAACACATGGATACAATACATATATTTAATTCATGATTTTACAATTTCATGAAATTCACATAAAACTAAATTTACAGAAACCCAAAACAAGGAAGAACAACTAATTATAATTCTTGAAAACTATAAGATAGTAATTACCTTTTTGATGATTGGAGAAGAATACAAAGATTAACTCTAGCCTTCACAAGTTTCTTCTTCCTTCTCTTCTCTAACTTCTCTGCTCTTCTTTTCTCTCTTTGTTCTTAGCTATACAGACTAACTTCTAATCTAACGTAGTATAGGAACAATATATAACTGATATATCACTAATACGTATTAACTATTACTTAATACTATAATTTAAATTAGCAGTTACAAAATTCAAAAGCCACAAGGCTATGTTTGGCAACATGTAGTTTTTAAAACTAATTTTATTAAATTAACCATGGTTTAGGTAATTTAGGTTTAAGCTAGTGTAAGGGCCCTGTTTGGCAACAGTCCTTTAAAATAAAAGCAAGGGCCTTGTTTGTTTAAAATCATTTAAAATCATTTTCCTTTTATTTAATAAATCATTTTAGCAGATACTTTAATGTCATCTTTTAATCAATTAAATATTAATCAACTAATTTAATCAATTAAAATCTAACATCAATTAATCACATAAAATTGTCACATAATTATAATTACTCGCTAATTATAATTCATGTAACACTTCATCACATAATTCATCTAATTCAATTTTCTCAATTAAATTAGAACTATAATATAAAATTAATATACATTAATTAAATAAATATTACACATTCATTTAATTAATATATAACACTTAATTAAATCACTCCATAAATCACATGATTTATTTACTTAACTCAATAAATAAATCACATAAAATATTTATTTAACTCAATAAATATTTAAAATCATTATATAAAATCACAATCGTTACAGGTTGAGTAAGGAACTCAATCTTTATATTTGTTATGTGAATTAAAGCATGTATGTCATGTTACTTTAATTATTATGGAGCATGTTATTATGTACTATGTGATGTATGAAAACTGTTAGAACTTGCTGAGCTGTCGAGCTCACACTCTTGCAAATAACCATTTTTGCAGGTCAAGGATGCAAGGTAATGATACGTGCTAGTTGAATGTTAAGATCAATAGCGATGCAAGAAATTATTTATTCTAGATGAGTAATGTAATTGTTTTAAATGTAACATGATTGTTAAATTGTAAGTTGAGTTATCCGATGTATATGGATATTATTTTATGATGTAAGACTTTGTATAGTCATTTTGTTGTAACGATTCATAATATAGATTTGAATCGAAGAGATGTAATGTAAAGGTTGCGATTTAGGGTAATAAAGAAAGATTGTATAAAAGTTTTAAATATTCCTCATTTTTAGTAATTTTAATATCGAATAATGATGTAAAGATAGATTAAAGTTGTATTGTTAACGATCCCGAAGGAGAATATTATTGTATGAATTTTGGGGTCGTTACAGTTGGTATCAGAGCTGTAGGTTATACACCTTAAGTAAGAGTACCTTAAGCTATGACCTTAGAGAATAAGAAGTTAAGTTTAAGTTACGTATAACGAAAAGGTGATTCTTTTCACATACGTAGATGTATAGAATAAGTTAAGTCTTAGAAATGTTATAAGAAGAAGATTAGAATGACGAGGAATAAAACCCGAATAAAATATTGAGCAATATGAATGAAGTTAGAAAGTTCTTAAAGGAAGAATTGATAAATAAACAAGAAGATTCAAAGAAGAATCTTGAAGAGATATGTAGATAAAAATCAGTAGTTGTCTAACTCCAATAATAAAGATGACGAATAACGATGAATAGACAAAGTCTATAAGATTAAAAGCATAAATGAAATCATAGTATGATATGATGAAAGGTAAGATAAGAAGTTTTTAAAATAAAATGATAATGGGATAAGAAAAGAATCATAAGAAGATGATTATAGAATAAGATCACGGCGTGATCTTTTAAAGTTGTAAAAGACAGATGGTCTGTAATGATTGAATAATTATAGTTTGATGCTATAATAAGAAGGTACTATGATATAGTACGAGATTAACTCACGAGGAGTTATAAATGATGAGATACAGAAGTCTGTATCGAGTATAGAGCAAGAAGTTATGTGTGAGATAGAGTTAAGTGGGACTTCAATTGAGGACTCATGTGGTGGCTGAGTTGTACAAATCTTTGTATGGGCAGGGTATTGTGCTTGCACTTGGTTTATTATATTGATAATCGTTGGAAGGTTGGTGTCGCACTATCGATATATATATGACGAGAAGGTGATTCTTTTCTCATATTTTATTTGATAGTTAGAGTCAATAGAGATTAGATTAGATGATATTAAGATTACATTAGATGATCTTAAAGTTAGGCGAGTTCTTAAAACTCATACTTATGGTAAGTTCGTGACTCATAGTCGTATGTATGTTTTTGAACCCTTAAGCATATGGACAGTCTTTGATCAGTTCTTTGACTACGTATTGCTAGGACAAGTTCTTAAACTCATATTATTGTGGTAAGTTCCTGAACTTCCAAAGTGTGGTAAGTTCGATGAACTATACTGGGTATAGAAAGGTTATGGTATAGAAAGCATTGATGTTATTTAAGATTGATAGAATGATTAACTAATGAAACGGCGGAGTAAAGATTTATATTGATGGAGAAAATTTTTATATTCTAAATCTTCTAGCTTTGCTAGATTTTTGAAATTTATTGACTTAGTGCTGATGTCGCACTTCTGTTTTCTTGAAAAACATTGGATCAAATGATGGAACCAATGGATTTTTAAAATAGTGCTATTATTCATATGTCTATGCTAATTTCTTCAGCTAGACAAAAATGATTTAAAATTTTTAAAATGTATTTTATATATTCTATGCATCATTTAATATGATGTAGGAATAATAATCGAGGAAGTCATCAATGCAGTTAAACCTAGTATTGGATGTGATCGTAGGATCGTCAGCCCACTATGGTAGGATGTAGTATGACGACATCATGTAATGACGAAATACTCAACGTATCATTTCTACGGTACGGTATCAAGATATTATGAAAAGATTTATTTATTATTTTTAGTTTCCTTAAATTATAAAAAAATATTTTATTGAGTTGGTTAATATATATATATATATATATATATATTTCAATTGATGTCCGAATTATTGCTAGAAGTCTATGATACTTGATTCAGCTAGACAAATATTAAAATATGTTTATGAAATTCGAGCGTTCTTGGTCAAACTATGCCAAACCAAATTTTTTTGGTGCGGATTCAGATGTTAAGAAGCTGAGGTGAACAACCCTAAAAAAGGGGACATGTTATCGGAGACAATAGTTTCGAGTGTAACGCATATAGACGTAGGGGTACGATAGGCTGGCCACCTAGAGTACTGATGCGGTTTTATAGTGTGAAGTACCGGGGGTGAAGCACTATTAAACCTAAAAATAAGTTCAAGGTCTTGTGACCACTCAGCATGATTTGGAATCTTTTAAATTCCTGGGTTATTTATATCGCTTCCCAATTATTGAGCAATTATGGAAGATTCTTATTATTCCGAAGATGAATGTAGCAAGAAAGATATTCCTTAGAAAGAAGTAGTCGTAGAATGCAACAATTCAGTGAATAAAGATTAACGTAAAATCTATTTTGATAGATTAATAAAAATTTTGAGGACGAAATTCTTAGAAAAATGGGTGAATGTGATAACGCGAACAATTATAGATGGTGAATTATGAAGTATATGAATTCTACGAGTAGAGTATTTGGTAATGATCCTTGGAAAGGAAAGGAACGAGTTAAAGAATATATAATATTTGAAACATAATTGAGTTGATTGAAGGTTATGAAATAAAACCTAAAAATTTGTTGAAGAACTGAATGTAGTAGATTGTGTATATAAAACTTTTGTTGAGGTAATGTGTTGATGTTATTCAACAATAAAATTGTGAAAGAGATTTTATGAAAACTGAGTAAGGGAGGTTTCGTTAAATCCGAGGACGGAATGCTTATAAGGAGGGAAGGATGTGACATCCCAGATTTATGAAATTTATAATTGAAAATTTAATAAATAAAATTCTTATTATCTGATGTTTTGAGTTTGAGTATGTGTATACATGTCATATATTGTGAAATATGTGAATTGATGTGAAAAGGATTTTAAATATTAATTTTAATATTTATTGAATTAAAATAAATATTTTAATTGAATTATTTATTGACTTAAATAAATAATTATATGATTAACATGGAGTAATGTAATTAAGTGTATTATATTAATTAAATAATTATTTAATATTTAATTTAATTAATAAGTAATGATTTTATAGTTCTAATTTAATTGAGATAATTAAATTAGATGAAGTTATGTGGTAATTGTGACACCCCCAAATTCGGGACCGCCACTTGGTCACTCGAATTCGGTTCGTCACGTGCTCATGGTAATACAATAATAACTAAAATCACACATTCACAGCGGAAGATCTAATTTATAATAATATACAATGATTTATTATAATTATTTCCCCAATTCTCGCAACCTACAATACTTAATAAATTACATAATGATATCGAATAAAGACTTATTACATAATCCTACTTAAGCTTAAACATAGTCTGAAGAAAGTCTTAATGCAACATAACAATTTTAAACATAAAGGAACAAGCTAGTCGGTAGCCTTACCCTTGCCCTTGTCTTTCCCAGAAACACTTCTCTGTTCCGCCTTAACTGAAAGGTTTTAAAATAAGCAAGAATGAGCACAAATTGCCCAGCAAGTAATATACAACAAGGGTGACGAGTATTATATCACGAATTTGAAATATCGAAGTATAATATTTAAGATAGTTCAGAGTTTCATAATAATATTAGGAACAACAAATATCAACAATTCTCGAATCACATCTTTGGAATATGAAATGGCAATTCAATATACATCAACAGATATATATGAATTCAAAGGCTATCAACGTATTCAACTTGATAAAATAATTTATACTGAGCAGTCACTAAGGACTATTGAACATCTACTAGAATTACCAATATTAAACTGATAACCCAAAAGAAATAAGTATAATAGATGACCAGTCTACAATACTCTATGATATGCATAACCATAGTAATATTCACGTGTGTCATGGGGCTTCCAACAATAAACACTCCCCTTACCATAAGGGTTGTTCAACTCAGTTTTCAAGATTTCGGCACCGATAAAAAGGTTTGGACAGTTTTATAAACATGCATATAGTCTAGCCGAATCAAGTGGCATAGACACTTTCACAATATTCAAGAACAATACCAAGTTCAACATGAATAATAGCTTTCACAAGAGTTTAAACATACTAGCTCAAATGAACGAGTAAGACAACATAAATGAGTGTAAGTCAGGAAACTTGCACAATAAATGAGTGTAAGTCAGGAAACTTGCACAATAAAAGTATGGTTCAGATACTTGCACTATAAATGAGTGTAAGTCAGGAAAATTGCACAATCATAGATTTTCTTGCATAAAGTAAATGCGTCGATTAGGATACTTGCACTATAAATGAGTGTAAGTCAGAAAACTTACATAATAAAAGTAGGGTTCAGATACTTGCACTATAAATGAGTGTAAGCCAAGAAACTTGCACAATCATAGATTTTCTTGCATAAAGTAAATGCGTCGGTTAGGATACTTGCAGTATAAATGAGTGTAAGTCAGGAAACTTGCACAATAAAAGTAGGGTTCAGATACTTTCACTATAAATGAGTGCAAGTCAGGAAACTTGCACAATCATAGATTTCCTTGCATTAAGTAAATGTGTCGGTTAAGATACTTGCACTATAAATGAGTGTAAGTCAGGAAACTTGCACAATAAAAGTAGGGTTCAGATACTTGCACTATAAATGAGTGTAAGTCAGGAAACTTGCACTATCATAGATTTCCTTGCATAAAGTAAATGCGTCGGTTAGGGTACTTGCACTATAAATGAGTGTAAGTCAGGAAACTTGCACAATAAAAGTAGGGTTCAGATACTTGCACTATAAATGAGTGTAAGTCAGGAAACTTGCACAATCATAGATTTTCTTGCATAAAGTAAATGCGTCGGTTAGGATACTTGCCTTAAGCGTAGTTTATCCACGTAAAGCCTAATATTGCTTCAAAGAATTATGCTATCCTATTCACGTATATATATATATACACACACATTAGTTATACACATCGGATTCACATACTTGACATGTAAATTGAGCACATACATCAAGTTCTATCTTAGCTACACAATCAAATCGTATAACTATATATTAACAAACCACATTGTTTAATAATCAACTATAGTCCTTACTTGTAATTGTCTTAGAAAATCATACTTGAATAGTTTACGTCGTATCCAACTATGTGAGTGTTCATATAGATCATGCGTAGTGACATAAAGAATACTAGGATGCAACCCTATAAGTTCATAATACAACCATGCAACGTGTATCAAACTTAGTTTGCAAACATATCCGAGTTAGTCTTTAACAGTCATTTTAAACCAAGCTAAAGCAATCTAGTTCATATAGGCAATTTCAAATCATATCTCACACCTAGTTAAGTTACGAGCATATGCTAGCAAGTTCAGACTTAAATAGCACATGCTTCGTCAAGGGTTATTTTCAAAATCATGAGTTCTCTTTTTATGTTAAGTAAACTATGGAAACATGTATTGCACAAGAGGGACTCTATAAATCATGTTACAATTACTTAGTATGAATTATAATTTCACTGCTCTTGGACTAGACAAACAGATAGTCATTTCTGGGCCTGTCTGCACAGCGGCGCTGCGGCGCGGCAACAACAGCAGCAAGTTGGCGCTGCGGCGCTGGAGGCGCTGTGGCGTGGACACAATACTTGGAATCGGCGCTGCAACGTGGGGACGCTAGGACTGAGGCACTGTGGCGCTGCAGCGCACAGATAACGCTACGCATCGGCGCTGCGGCGTCGTGATGCAGACTCAGTTCCTGCAGTTCACGCTGCAGTTCACGCTACAGCCAAAACCGACCCAAAACTTCCCATTTCATCGATTTCAACATACCCATATGCTATTAGACTAACCTCTTTAACTTACTAACACATATATATGCTTATATAACAGTCAATCGCCATTTATCAATTCCCAAATTCATGAACTCCAACTAAATTCAAGAATTTGATGTTTTTACAGAAATTGCAGAGTAAAATTAAAATGAAAGACAAGAAAGCTATATAGTGGTTCCATCATGTATGTATGTTCATATAACAACAATATAAGGGTTCTACAACCCGAACACAATCTAATTTGGTATAATCAAGAAATGAGATTTTTGCAGAAAATGAAAATGAAGAACAAGAAGAGGGATTGCACCTCTGTAATACGAATTAAGAACTTGCTGCTAAGGAATTCTCTACTCTTCAGACTACTAACACTGATATATAAATGCTCTAAATTTATCTTAACCAAAATCCCAGCAAGTGAGTTTGTGAGGGAGTGAGTTCAATTTATAGAGGAATTCATACCCAGATAATACAATTGTCCATTAAATTGAACCAACGGGATTTGTGAATTGCATGGGGGTTAAGGAGTAATAGGTAGATTAGTTGGTGAAATAGTGAAGTTGTAGCAATCAGCCATTCTCCTTCATGATGATAGCTAGCAAGCTGAGTTTGTGAGTTTGAGGAAATAGGCTTTAGCTTCATGATGCTATGCACGTGAAAAGGGAAATGAGACTAATAATAAGGGACAACCAAAAATAAACTCAGCCTTCATGCATATATACAACACTAAGGCTCAACATGTATATATCCACTTAGGTTGTATAATGTATGGTTAGGCTATACTGAAATGCCACAATGTATTCCCAATGAATAAGTAATATGTCAATATAGTAAGGGAAAATTGTACACATACAACCCATGTATATTATTTTAATGTATATTCATATACACATTGTCACATAAGCATTTCATGATGCATTCATATGGCTTCAATAAATATGAATCTTATTATATGGTTTCTATATATAATATAGTCACATAGATGTTGTATTACACTATATAATATAGTTGGCTATTATACGTTACACTTTTTATATTGTATGCTTGCACATATGAATTAATAAATTCATTATCTTATTAATTAACAATAATATTACTTAATCCCTTCCTCGTAATTATTAAAAATACTTAATTAATAATCATAGGATTAATTATCACATGAATATAGATCTTATTATATTTATGAACACATTGCTTATTATTATTATATTATTTGCAATAATAATCATCCCCACATCATCAATTAATTATCATTAATATTCTATAACAATTAATTAATAATCTACGATAATAATTAACAACAATTAATTGTTCACTTAATAAATCCTTCGTCAATTAATATATCTCATCACTGTGCCACACAAGGCTTTCAATGAGTTTATCGCAACTCTATATATTCTCAATTATTATAACCATTCAATTTAATATAATTGAGTTAAGTGACAGTTCATTTATATTAAAATAAATATTCATTCCCATTAATATATTCATTTAATATTATTAGGAAAATATCGGGTATTACATCCTCCCCCCCTTATAAAAATTTTGTCCCGTAATTGTTACAAGATTACACAAATAGATGGGGATAGTCCCTCGTCATCCTATCTTCTAACTCTCACGTTGCCTCCTCAACATCGTGGTTACGCCAAAGTACTTTTACAGAAGATATAATTTTATTTCTCAATGTCTGATCTTTCCTATCTAATATCTGGATAGGAATCTCTTCATATGCCAAGTTCTTCTCCACTTGAATGGGCTCGTAAGAAATCATGTGCTTGTAGTCGGCCTTTTATGGTCACAACACAAAAATGTGGAACACGTTGTGGATGTACTCCAACTCGGGTGGTAACGCAACTTTGTATGCCATTTCGCCCACTCGCTTTAGTATCTCGAACGGTCCTATGAATCTTGAACTCAATTTCCCTTTCTTGTCGAAACGGATCTTCCCCTTCCATGGAGATACCTTCAAGAACACGAAACTACCAACTTTGAAGTCTCGGTCCAGTCGATGCAAATCTGCGTACTTTTTCTGACGATCTTGAGCTGCTAATAGTCTGGCTCTTATCACCGTCACCACGTCGACGATTTGTTAACGAACTCTGGTCCAAGTATTTGTCACTCTCCAACTTCATCTCAACATAGTGGCGTTCTGCACTTTTTTCCGTAAAGAGCTTCATACGGTGGCATGCCGATACTCGCATGGTAACTATTGTTATACACAAATTCGACTAAGGGTAGGTGGTCGTCCCAATTCCCTTTGAAATCCATCACGCAAGTTCTAAGCATGTCCTCTAACGTTTGTATAGTTTGCTCACTTTGTCCGTCTGTCTGAGGATGATAAGCGGTACTCAACCTCAACTGTGTTTCCATTCTCTCTTGCAAACTCTTTCAAAAATTTGACGTGAAGCTCGGATCTCGATCAGAGACAATTGACACCGGCACTCCATGTCGTGAAATAATCTCCTTTACGTATAGGCTTGCTAACTGATTCAAACTGTAGCGGATCTTGATTGGTAGAAAATGTGTGGTCTTCGTAAGTCGATCCACAATAACCCAAATGGCATCATAACCTTTCTGTGTAACTGGAAGTCCTACCACGAAGTCCATCATAATATTCTCCCATTTCTACTCTGGTATTTCTAACGGTTGTAGTAAACCACTAGGTCGTTGATGCTCAGCTTTAACTCGTTGGCAAGTCAAACATCTACTGACGCACTCTGCAACCTCCTGTTTCAAATTGGGCCACCAAAAATGTTGCCTTAAATCTCAGTACATCTTCGTGCCTCCCGGGTGAACGGAATACGTCGTATTGTGTGCCTTGTGCAAAACCTCTTCCCTTAGCTCGGTTACCGCTGGTACCCATACTCTTTCTTCAAATCTCAAAATACCATCTTTATCTATTCAGAATTTCTCTTCCTCATTTTCTGTGATCCTTTTTCTGATCTTCTCACATTCTTCATCTTTCTCCTCTGCTTCCTTTACCCTATCCAACAATGTCGGATGAACTTCCATTACAAACAACTTCTCTTCAAACTTTCCTGGTCCTTTCACTTCTATCTCCAATTTCTATATCTCTCTTATCAACTCTTCTTGAGTCGTCAAATGAAATAATTTTTCCCTTCCTTTCCTGCTTAGAGCGTCGGCAACCACGTTTGCCTTCCCCGGGTGATAAAGAATATCGCAGTCATAGTTCTTGATTAATTCTAACCACCTTCTCTGTCGCATGTTCAACTCCTTTTGTGTGAAGATATATTTCAGACTCTAGTGGTCCATGTATATCTCACATTTCTCCCCGTACAAATAATGCCTCCAAATCTTTAACGCAAAAACTACTGCCGCTAACTCTAAGTCGTGAGTAGGGTATCGTTTTTTGTAATCCTTAAATTGTCATGATGCATACACAATGACTATGTCGTGCTGCATAAGCACACAGCCAAGTCCCTTGTGCGATGCATCACTGTACACCATAAATTTCCCGCATCATCTGGTAATGATAACACAGGTGCTTCGCTCAATCTCTTCTTCAGTTCTTGAAAACTTTCTTCGCATTTGTCAGTCCATAAAAACTTCACCGTCTTCCTCGTCAAATTAGTCAACGGGGTTGCTATCTTGGATGAATCTTTGATAGTACCCAGCTAACCCTAAAAAGCTTCTCACCTCTGTCGGTGTTCTCGGCTGTTCCCAATTACTTACTGCTTTGACCTTTGCTGGGTCTACTGAGATTCCATCCTTATCCACCACGTGGCCTAAGAATTGAACCTTCTCCATCCAAAATTCGCACTTAGAAAATTTCCCTTAGATCTTCTCCTTCCTTAGCGCTTCCAAAACTATCTTCAGATGTTCGGCGTGTTCTTCCTCTGTCTTCGAGTAGATCAAAATGTCATCGATAAAAACCACTACAAATTTATCCAAGTATGGCTTGAAAACTCAGTTCATCAAGTCCATAAATGCTGCCAAAGCATTAGTCAAACCAAATGACATTACCAAAAACTCGTAATGTCCATAACGGGTTCGAAACGCAGTCTTTGGTATGTCCTCATCCCGTACCTTCAGTTGGTGATATCCTGTCCGTAGGTCGATCTTTGAGAAACATTTTTCTCCCTTCAGTTGATCAAATAAGTCGTCTATCCTCGGTAGCGGATATCGGTTCTTGATCGTTACTCTGTTCAATTCTCGATAATCAATACAGAGCCTCATCGATCCGTCCTTTTTCTTAACGAATAACTCTGGTGCTCCCCAAGGAGACACACTCGGTCGAATGTAACCCTTATCCAATAACTCTTGCAGTTGTATCATTAATTTCTTTATTTCTACTGACACCATACGATATGGAGCTTTCAAAATCGGTGCCGTTCCCGGTGCTAAATCTATTACAAATTCAATATCTCTGTTTGGCGGAAGAGTAGGCAAATCGTCCGGAAATACGTCTTGAAATTCATTCACTATGGATATATCCTTAATTTCTACTCCCTTTTTCCGAGTATCAACGATGTAAGCTAAATAACCTACACATCCTTTTCTTAATAATTTTTTGGCCTGCATCATCGTAACGCAACACGATTGCTTAAGCGATGAGCTACCATAAAACACTACCTTAGACTTACTCAGAGTCTGAAGGTTCACACATTTATTCTGACAGTCAATTATCGCAGCATGGTTATACAACCAATCCATTCCCAGTATTACGTCAAACTCTCCCAATCTAATAGGAATCAAGTCTACGCTCAGTTCATGTTCTCTAATGTTTGCGCGATAATTTTGATAAACGTATTCTACAGGGATCACTTCCTTATTCGCAACTTCTATGTTCAAGGGATTTTCTAATCTTTCTCGGGGTGAATTAAGTTTACTAGCAAATTCTTCAGATACAAAAGAACAGGTGGCACCCGAATCAAATAATACGTAAGTATTTATATTATTGATTGGGATTATACCTGACACTACGTCCTTTGTAGCTACGGCATCTTGGACGGTCATGTTAAATATTCGGCGGTCGATCAGTTGGGTTGTGCGGGTCCTCCAATCATCAACTTGCTACCTCCACCCTGACCTCCGCTAGTTCCACCACTTCCTTTCTTTGGGCAGTCCTTTATCTGGTGCTCCGTTGATCCATAAGCAAAACATCCCCTGATCTTCTTTGATTTTGGGCAGTTTGGAGATATGTGCCCCTCTTGGCCGCAATTATAACACGTGCTTTTTCCTTTCCAGCACTCCCCTTGGTGACTTTTCCCGCACTTATTACAAGCTCCACTCCTTTTTTTAAAATTTCCCTGGTGACTCCCACCTTGATTATTATTTCTGCTGTTGTTGTTGTTGTTGTTGTCCCACTTTCTCTTCCCGGAGTTACTCCCTCCGCCACTGCTTCCTCCACGATTTTCACTACTAGTGTTCTTTCCTTTCCTCTCTTTGTTATACAAGCTCAAAGCTTCACTTCCTCCCTCGGCGATAATAGCCTTCTCCAGCAGTGTTGGAAAAGAATCGATCTGAAGAACTGACACCTTATTGAATAGCCAAGGCTTCAGTCCTTATTCGAATCGTCTAGCCTTCCTTTCCTCATCACCAACTTGGTGCTCCGCAAATCGCGCTAGTTCGTTGAACTTAGCTGCGTATTGCGCCACCGTCATTTCACCTTGTTTTAACTCTAGGAATTTCACCTCCATTCTGTTTTTCATGCTCTTCGGGAAGTAGTTCTCGAATAACAGCATCTTGAATCTTTCCCATGCTATTGTCCCCTCTCCGGCTCTCTGCTGATTTGCTTCCCACCAATAATTCGCTTTTCCCCTCATCATATACGTGGCAAACACCGTCTTTTGATCTTCGCCTACGCGATCTATAGTGAAAGCTTTTTCAATCTCCTTGATCCACGTTTGTGTGACGATTGGGTCGGTAGTTCCCTCAAAGTTCGGGGGCCCTACACTCTTAAAGTCTTTAAAGGTTGTTACTGTCACAGCCTGAGGGTTCGGGCGAACAGGTTCATTGTTCCTCCCCTTAAGAGCCTCTCCTAACAGATCAATTAGCCTCTGGATGGGATCTACTTGCTCCCTCTCGTTATTAACTGATTCTTCGGGTGCAGTTAGTTTACGTCTTGGTGCCATGATCTGCATCACAAATTTTCATTTTATTATTATTCAGTTGTATTACTTAAGTATTTCTTTTAAAAATAAAAAGAATAAATTTATAACACGTTTCTGAATAAACTTCATTTATATTCATATGCCATTTAATTTCATGACATGATTATCCTAGCATGCTGCTATAAATGTCATCACATATATCCCCTAATATCACAAAAGACGGGGAATATACCAACCTACTACCACACTACCCCTCTAACAAAAGCTAACTCGGGGTTTACATCAGTATTCCACATCTTATACAAAATATTGGGATTACAACATAGTATATACAATACATAAAGAGAATACTACTAGACTACTACTAATCCGTCTAAGGAAATCTCGTCACATCATCCCTCGCTCCACAACGCTCTTGTACTCTAACTGTGCTATATAAGCTACCAACTCTCGACTTATAGTGTGTAGAGTCTATCCCTGTTCTGCAGGGTAGTGGTACACACCATCAAGCACCCTCGCGAATACCGAATGGAACACGTACCCCATCTTGTTCATTTTCCTCTTCTTACATAGGACCTCATCCTCCAGGTCATCAGCTCTCTCATGGGCAGCCTCCCACTTCTCCTCGAAGTGTATCCTATCCATCACTTCTAATTCTAACTGAGTGCGGAGTGCTTCCTTCTCAGTCTTCTCGCTTAGTTCCCTCTGTTCAACCTCTTCTAGCTTCCCTGCTATATCCACGTTCCTAGCCACTGCCTTGTGAAATAGGGTTCCCATCTGAATTCCCGCCTCTTTGCGATAAGCAATTTCTACTTCCAACTCTTGCATAGCCAGCTTCCTCTGGTGGTCTTCATCCTGCAGTTTCTAGAACTCTGACTCCCTCTCTTTTGCCTCTTCCTCTAACTCCTGGACTCTGCAGTCCAACTCTAGGATCCATTCCTCATACTCGCCTAGTATATGCTCCTCTACGTTAGGCTCATAGGAGTCCTCCATGGGCTCCTCCTCTGAAGGTTCGTCCTCAATCGGCTCGTCCTCCATCGGCTCCTCCTCTGGATTGGACTCTATCTCAATCTCAATCTCATCCTCGCCATCTGACTTGGATGGTGCCACAGCCTGTACTAGCATAGCCTCTAAGGGTTCCTTGTACACTATGTGAATATCCCTGGGCTCATCCTCAGCCACTCTAGCTGGTACTCCCATATCTGCCATCTACAATCACAAACACAGACAAGAAACAACAACTCCATTAGAATGTTAAATAAAACATAAGTTCATTGTATAAAATGAAGTTACATTTCATAACAAACTAAGTCTCTCAAGGAAAACTCTACATGAGTTTTATCTCCTTTCTAACTTCTAAGTTCTCCTAAGTTATAATCTAAGGACACTCGTTCCTAAGGTTTATAACTACAGTTCTGATACTAACCTGTGACGCCCCCAAATTCGGGACCGCCACTTGGTCACTCGAATTCGGTTTGTCACGTGCTCATGGTAATACAATAATAACTAAAATCACATATTCACAGCGGAATATCTAATTTAGAATAATATACAATGATTTATTATAATTATTCTCCCAAGTCTCGCAACCTACAGTACTTAATAAATTACTTAATGATATCAAATAAAGACTTATTACATAATCCTACTTAAGCTTAAAATATAGTCTAAAGACAGTCTTAATACAACATAACAATTTTAAACATAAAGGAACAAGCTAGTCGGTAGCCTTGCCCTTACCCTTGTCTTTCCCAGAGACACTTCCCTGTTCCGCCTTAATTGAAAGGTTTTAAAATAAGCAAGAATGAGCACAAATTGCCCAGCAAGTAATATACAACAAGGGTGATGAGTATTATATCACGAGTTTGAACTATTGAAGTATAATCTCTAAGATAGTTCAGAGTTTTAGAATAATATCAAGAACAACAAATATCAACAATTCTCGAATCACATCTTTGGAATATGAAATGATAATTCAATATAGATCAACAGATATATATGAATGCAAAGGTTATCAACGTATCCAACTGGATAAAATAATTTATACGGAGCAGTCACTAATGACTATTGAACATATACTAAAATTACCAATATTAAACTGATAACCCAAAAGAAACAAGTATAATAGATGATAAGTCTACAATACTCTATGTTATGCATAACCATATTAATATTCACGCATATGTTGGGGCTTCCAACAATAAACACTCCCCTTACCATAAGATATTTCCGCACCGATAAAAAGGTTTGGACAGTTTTATAAACATGCATATAGTCTAGCCGAATCTAGTGGCATAGACACTTTCACAATATTCAAGAACAATACCAAGTTCAATATGAATAATAGCTTTCACAAGAGTTTAAACATACTAGCTCAAATGAACGAGTAAGACAACTTGCATTCAAAGAGATAAAGTTTAGATTCTCGCTTACAATATTCGTTGAATAAAGTAATACAAGGGTTAGGATACTTGCACTATAAATGAGTGTAAGTCAGGAAACTTGGACAATAAAAGTAGGGTTCAGATACTTGCATTATAAATGAGTGTAAGTCAGGAAACTTGCACAATCATAGATTTTCTTGCATAAAGTAAATGCGTCGGTTAGGATACTTGCACTATAAATGAGTGTAAGTCAGGAAACTTGCACAATAAAAGTATGGTTCAGATACTTGCACTATAAATGAGTGCAAGTCAGAAAACTTGCACAATCATAGATTTTCTTGCATAAAGTAAATGCGTCGGTTAGGATACTTGCACTATAAATGAGTGTAAGTCAGGAAACTTGCACAATAAAAGTAGTGTTCAGATACTTGTGATAGTAGTGTGCATACAAGCCAATCATGTATGATGACAAAGCACATACTTTGTAAACAATCTTATTTATTTATTAATAAAATATTCATTTAAGGCATATAATTATCTACATGGTGCTGTTTTTATAATATGTAAATAACTCATAGTTTTAAGCAATGCTTTTAGAATCATGATGAGATCATGATAATGAGATCTAAATTCTTAGAAAGCTTAAAAACTAAAAATAGTTCCCAATTGTGGGATTACTAAAATGGGGATTAGTAAATATGGATAGATTGGTACATATGTTGCTTGCTCATTAGATGAGGATGACTGATCTCATGGTCATTTGTGTGGAGACACTAAAGCAAGTATGTAGGTGCTTATTGGAGAATAAGTTCACTGAACGTGACTAGCTATGGAATACCTAATGGAGTTTTACTCGCCTGTCAATAGGAATTCCTAATGTGATAGTAGTACATGTGATCCTTGGACTTGAGATCATCATAGTATCTTGTATGTAACAAATTATACTTTGACTAATTCCTTAAGGCCTTTTAAGGCATATATAGGGTATGCTTGGGTGTAATGAGTTACATATGGAGATAATGAATGATCAATAAAGAATCTACCACCTCTAGTAAAAGAGGAGATATGTCCTATGTGATTCGTTAAATGACAACCCAGGAATCCTTGGCCAAGGTAGAATGAAATTTGAAAGAGGTTTCTAATTTGCATTATTTGGAGTTGTGCATTTTCTAATCGAAATACATATGATTAAATAAATTAAGACTTGACAGTAAATCCATGTCTTATATTTAATTGGGACATTGTATGGTGGAAGGATTGAATTGTACGGTAACTATTAACTCACAGGTTCTTTTATGATTAATGTTGAAATCTATATTATCTGAAAAGTCGTTAATCGCTAGGGAGGCTTATCCCTATTGTAGAATAAATGTTATTTATTTAAATAGATTATTAGTTTAATTTGTTTATTTAAATAAGATTAGAATTGTTCTAATTGATTTATTCACAACCGGTTTAATATGGAGAACCTAAAGGGTCACACCATAAAAGGAAGAAGAATTATTTAAGAAGAAAATGGCATGACAGTAATAATGCATTAAGTATAATTAATTTAATCTATGATGATAGAATAAATTAAATAGCATAATGTTTATTATTTAATATTTTAGAAATATTAAATATAAATTAATAAGAGGAGTCTTATTAATATTAATATTAATATTATTATTTTAATTCTAAAGGAGTTTAGGAATTAATATAATATCAGTACTCTCTCTCTCAATCCTAATAAAGATTAAGATATAAATTAATTAAAAGTATTTAATTAATTAATTAAATAAAACCCTATTCTAATTGGATTAGGAGGGTTAACCTAATATCTATATAAGAGAGTCTTATATCAGAAATAAGGTACGTGAATTTTTCAAGAGTTGGGAGTACACATATTCTATAGAGATAGAAACAAGGGTTAAGCCAATAACCCATCTTACTGAGTTCTTCATCTTCCTTGGTGGATCACCGTTAGAGGCCAAACATTTGGGTGGCTGACATTGATCAAGGGAAGGAGCCACTACAGAGGAATCAAAGGAATCAAAGGAGTAGAACTTGTACCTGAGGAAGCTTGGATCTTCAAAGGTATAATTCTATTTTTCTCCTTTTTCATTCACTGATAATTGATGCATAAGAATGATCATGGTAATGGGTTTGTATAAATTTTTGAAAACCTAGTTTTTTACGCTTCCGCCCTATTTATGTGATTTGATTGCATGATTGCGTTACATACAAACCCAACAACTTGCACTATAAATGAGTGTAAGTCAGGAAACTTGCACTATCATAGATTTTCTTGCATAAAGTAAATGTGTCGGTTAGGATACTTGCACTATAAATGAGTGTAAGTCAGGAAACTTGCACAATCATAGATTTTCTTGCATAAAGTAAATGCGTCGGTTAGGATACTTGCACTATAAATGAGTGTAAGTCAGGAAATTTGCACAATAAAAGTAGGGTTCAGAAACTTGCACTATAAATGAGTGTAAGTCAGCAAACTTGCACAATCATAGATTTTCTTGCATAAAGTAAATGCGTCGGTTAGGATACTTGCACTATAAATGAGTGTAAGTCAGAAAACTTGCACAATAAAAATAGGGTTCAGATACTTGCACTATAAATGAGTGTAAGTCAGGAAACTTGCACAATCGTAGATTTCCTTGCATAAAGTAAATGCGTCGGTTAGGATACTTGCCTTAAGCGTAGTTTATCCACGTAAAGCCTAATATTGCTTCAAAGAATTATGTTATCCTATTCACGTATATATATATATATACACACACATTAGTTATACACATCGGATTCACATAATTGACATGTAAATTGAGCACATACATCAAGTTCTATCTTATCTACACAATTAAATCGTATAACTATATATTAACAAACCACATAGTTTAGTAATCAACTATAGTCTTTACTTGTAATTGTCTTAGAAAATCATACTTGAATAGTTTACGTCGTATCCAACTATATGAGTGTTCATATAGATCATGCGTAGCGATATAAAGAATACTAGCATGCAACCCTATAAGTTTAGAATACAACCATGCAACGTGTATGAAACTTAGTTTGCAAACATATCCGAGTTAGTCTTTAACAGTCAGTTTAAACCAAGCCAAAGCAATCTAGTTCATATAGGCAATTTCAAATCATATCTCACACCTAGTTAAGTTACGAGCATATGCTAGCAAGTTCGAAACTTAAATAACACATGCTTCGTCAAGGGTTATTTTCAAAATTATGAGTTCTCTTTTTATGTTAAGTAAACTATGGAAACATGTATTGCACAAGAGCGACTCCATAAATCATGTTACATTTACTTAGTATGAATTATAATTTCACTGCTCTCGGACTAGACAAACAGATAGTCATTTCTGGGCCTGTCTGCACAGCGGCACTGCGGCGGGGCAACAACAGCAGCAAGTTGGCGCTGCGACGCTGGAGGCGCTGTGGTGCGGACACAATACTTGGAATCGGCGCTGCGACGTGGGGACGCTGGGACTGAGGCACTATGGCGCTGCAGCGCACAGATAACGCTACGCGTCGGTGCTGTGGCGCCGCGATTCAGACTCAGTTCCTGCAGTTCATGCTGCAGCCAAAACCGACCCAAAACTTCCCATTTCATCGATTTCAATATACCTATATGCTATTAGACTAACCTCTTTAACTTTCTAACTCATATATATGCTTATATAACTGTCAATCGCCATTTATCAATTCCCAAATTCATGAACTCCATCAAAGTTCAAGAATTTGATGTTTTACATAAATTGCAGAGGAAAATGGAAATGAAAGACAAGAAAGCTATATAGTGGTTCCATCATGTATGTATGTTCATATAACAACAATATAAGGGTTCTACAACCCAAACACAATCTAATTTGGTATAATCAAGAAATGAGATTTTTTGTAGAAAATGAAAATGAAGAACAAGAAGAGGGATTATACCTCTGTAATACGAATTAAGAACTTGCTGCTAAGGAATTCTCTACTCTTCAGACTACTAACACTGATATATAAATGCTCTAAATTTATCTTAACCAAAATCTCAGCAAGTGAGTTTGTGAGGGAGAGAGTTCAATTTATAGAGGAATTCATACCCAGATAATACAATTGTCCATCAAATTGAACCAACGGGATTTGTGAATTGCATGGGGGTTAAGGAGTAATAGGTAGATTAGTTGGTGAAATAGTGAAGCTGTAGCAATCAGCCATTCTCCTTCATGATGATAGCTAGCAAGCTGAGTTTGTGAGTTTGAGGAAATAGGCTTTAGCTTCATGATGCTATGCACGTGAAAAGGGAAATGAGACTAATAATAAGGGACAACCAAAAATAAACTCAGCATTCATGCATATATACAACACTAAGGCTCAACATGTATATATCCACTTAGGTTGTATAATGTATGGTTAGGCTATACTGAAATGCCACAATGTATTCCCAGTGAATAAGTAATATGTCAATATAGTAAGGGAAAATTGTACACATACAACCCATGTACATTATTTTAATGTATATTCATATACACATTGTCACATAAGCATTTCATGATGCATTCATATGGCTTCAATAAATATGAATCTTATTATATGGTTTCTATATATAATATAGTCACATAGATGTTGTATTACACTATATAATATAGTTGGCTATTATACGTTACACTTTTAATATTGCATGCTTGCACATATGAATTAATAAATTCATTATCTTATTAATTAACAATAATATTACTTAATCCCTTCCTCATAATTATTAATAACACTTAATTAATAATCATAGGATTAATTATCACATGAATATAGATCTTATTATATTTATGAACACGTTGCTTATTATTATTATATTATTTGCAATAATAATCATCCCCACATCATCAATTAATTATCATTAATATTCTATAATAATTAATTAATATTCTACGATAACAATTAACAACAATTTACAATTAATTAATTATTCACTTAATAAATCCTTCGTCAATTAATATATCTCATCACTGTGCCACATAAGGCTTTCAACGAGTTTATCGCAACTTTATATATTCGACATTATTATAATCATTCAATTTAATATAATTGAGTTAAGTCACAATTCATTTATATTTAAATAAATATTCATTCTCATTAATATATTCATTTAATAATATTAGGAAAATATCGGGTATTACAGTAATTGTTACATGAAATTATAATTAGTGAGTAATTATAATTATGTGATAATTTTTATGTGATTAATTGATGTTAACTTTTAATTAATTAAATTAGAATGTTAAGATTTAATTAATTTAAGTGTACATTAAAAATATGTGTTAAAGAATTTATTAAAAGAATTAAAAGAGTTTTTAAAACCGTTTTCCCAAATGTTGGTCCGATTTATATGACACAATTAACGCGCAAGTATACGCGGCCAACGAGTAATAAAGTGAAAGTACAGATATCGTCCCACAGAGAGTTAATGGATAAAAGGTTGCCAAAGCACTAGCACATAATCATTTCAGTCTTATTTAAACGAATGGTAAAGAGAGGGAATTAAAACTAAATTAAACTAGGCAAGGAATTTAAACATGCAATAAATAATCCTAAGGTAGAATCAGATAATGAAGATAAGAGATCCCAATTTCCCCTAATGATTCGCCTAAGTTAACACACTCCCAAGTCAGGTTAAATCAATCATTATAGTTATTAGCCGAGAACACGAAAGTAGGAGTAGGCCATCTTTCGATGCACCTAAACCATATCACGTGCAATCCACATGTGATAGACGCACGTGAACACCCACATTACCTAAACCACTATATATCTATGTGATTTACAAATAAATAGGGTTGAAGGTCAAGTTCTCTATTGACTACGAGCAGTGCTTCGGTATATGTCTATCCTAAGCACAAATTATAAGTCCAACGCCATGTGAACCTACAATCGCCCGCTACTGCAATTTGATCTAAACCTATATTTTGTCTTTCAATCCCACATAGGTTATCACAGTAATTGGTTGTAACACAATTAAGCAATTAAAGCATACATCGCAATAGATAAGCACATAGCAATCAAATAAGACCAACATGGAAGGGAAATCAACATTGACTACTCAAAAGGTTCCATTGGAACCTCAAAATAGATTTAAGGCATAAACAACCCAAATATATTATTCACAAGGTTGATAAACATCATCCGAATATAAATTGAATACAAGGAGAGTAAGAGATAGAGAAATGCAAATCTTGTATCTTCTCCAAGTGTTGGATTTTTGATGTCAATCCTTGCTTCAATCTTCTTTAACTAATCTAACCCTAGAAACTACACTAACTAATTAACCCTAAGCTTACCTTAATCTACTCCTAATCAATACAAAATGGAAAGGAAAAGGAAGTGGAAAACTAGGGCTAGGGCTAATGTGAGCTCCCTAATGGAGATGCCGAACAAATGGGGCTTAAAACCCTTATATCATATGCCTCTTCCGATCTGCTAAGTGAAAGTCAAAGCCTGGCCAAAAATTAGACTGGCGCGGCCGCGCAAGGATTAGGCTTGAGGAGGGCGTGGCCGCACGGGCTGGAAAAACTGGCTTTCTGGACTAGGGATTGGCGCGGGCGGGCGGCTTTGCTGCCTTAACCCGGCGCTGCCGCGCGGCACCTGCAATGTTGCTGGTGCAAGGCTTCTTTCTGCTGCTGCACTTGGTTTCTCTTTCCTTGCACACTTACACATTGCAAGCAACACTCATCTGCCCTATCATGCCATCATGCCTTAAGCCTTCTGCTGAGCGTTGGCCCTTTTTGGCATCTTTTGTCCTTTTTTAGCTCAAATTGCACTCGGAGAGTTCCTAAACATGAATAATGCAAAACAAAGGAAAACATATTAAAAGCACAGGAATACTCAAGTTTAAGCAACGAAACAAGCTGGTTACTATCCGAATAAGCAGTCATAAAACCACTTATCAAATACCCCCAAACTTAAACGTTGTTTGCCCTCAAGCAACCAAAACAAAACTAAACAACATATGAAATATAGTATATACAATGTATGCAACCTACGCTATCATGAATGCAAATCCAAGTTCCAGTAAGTATTGAACTTTAAAGTAATGCCTCAGAAAAACCACAAGATAGTCAAACCGATAAGCTACCCAAGACAAGATCATAAGGTATATTCTTGCAAATCCAAAACTGTCAGCACTAATGTATTGTGCGTTGTGTGCGTAGCAACCATTAGATATGCATTCAGATAAATAACTCACATACTATGCTTCTTAGGGGAAAAATAAGCTTTAACTTAAGAAAAATAGTAAATCATATAAGTTTTAACTAAGACCATGTATTACTAGAGTTAAGAGCCAACAGGGGGTTTTCATTAAGCTTTTATTACTCATGAGGGCGTATTGCACTTTCCCGTGTACACCATCGACCGTGCAATGCCTAGTTCTCTTAGGCTTTTCAATGATATCTATGTAGCGAGCTTTCGACCAACGACTCCCAGACCAGACGGCCTTAGAGCGCTGGGTGTAGAAACACCCCAATGGCTTACTTGCTCGAATATCAAAGGCCACAGAACTCGACGTAGTCGAAGTGTTTATTCTATTTTTTTCTTTTTTAATGCATTTTCTTTTCTTTTCTTTTCTTTTCTCTTTTTCTTTTTCATAGGGGAGTGCGTCTTACGCTTCATCTCCCCGCATAAATAATGCATATCCCATGTTTCCCCCAAACTTAAGCTTTTAACAGTCTAGTTATTATTATATGCGAACTGAAACTCTTTTATTAAAACATAGTTTTCCCACCAGAAGACAAGTATGTGAAAATTTAAACTTAGCATGTCATGATGGTTACTCTAACATGCTAACTAGCTACACAGTATCTGACAGATAAGGATTTACATATATGACAATAATATCAAGCTTAAGTCTCAAATCAGTTTAAAAATCAAGTGAATTCAGTTCCCTCATAGGCCAAATATATAACTAACCAACTGAAACTGGATTCATGCAATATGTCCTACACAGAATGCAAAAACAAAAGAAAAATTTTAAAATTTTGACAAATTTTACCAAAACACGACCTATATGCACTATATAAACAAACACAATATGCAAAATGAAATGAACTACCCTATATGCAAAATAAAGCCAATACCCCCAAACATTAACTATTCAATGTCCTCATTGAAGGTAAAGGTAAAAAGAAAAGAACTCCCCTATTCGGCTTCTGATGCTGCATGAAATGAAGTGGCCTCCTCTCAGAAGTTTCCTCCGCGCTCAGAATCGATGCATGGATGTAGACTCCCTCCTACTCCTCTTGGATGCCATTTGAGGATGCAATCCAATACGGTAGTCAAAGAACCCAACCAATTCAAAAATCTTGCAATGCCCTCGAACCCCCACTCACTGTCTCAATTGATCAGGTTGAGAGGATGGGAGTGATGGGTGGATTGGTTGAAGGAACTGGAGGGTTTGGGATCAAAGAGACTAAGACTTAGCTTCATGAGGCTGGCTTTGAGCTTTGCATTCTTTCTAGCAACATTGACCTGAGAGAAAGCAGAGCATCTTTATTAAGCCCTCTTAACTATCAAAAGTATATTAACTATTTACATCAAGAGAATTAAACATGGAAAGATATATGCATTTATATTCCAAAAAATTCTCTAAAGGCGTATATGCAATGCAAGTGCATCAAAAGTATGCTATAAGCTCTGTAATCCCAAAAATATACGCATTCATGCCTAAGTTCAAAAATGTAGGCAATGAACTCCTAATTCCTACAGTATGCAAAAATTTAAACTAAACATTAACTAATAAGAATTAAACGAGGGGGAGAGAAATGTGATAGAAAGCATGTACATGGAGAATTAAACAGAGAGATAGAAAGAGAATTGATGGGAAGCAGGTAATGGAGAATTAAACAAAGAGATAGAGAGAGATGATGGGGTGCCTCCCATCTAGCGCTTGATTTATAGTCCTCTAGCTCGACTATGTCTGCCCACTGCTACCCAACTCCCCGACGATACTGGAAAATCCCTCCATCCATCAGAATAGCTGTGTGACTTTGGCTGCTTCCCAGTAGGAGCGGATGCAAATTTAAACTACCTAGCATTGGATAAGTAAAGAATTCCCCGTCCTGAAGGTTGGGGAGCTAGGCAAGGGTTCCGTTATGTAGGTGAAATGATCGGGGCATGGAGGTATAGACCACACAACGGACTCTTCTTCTACTCTCTTCTCTTCTGACCACCATGGTTTGAAACTCACGGACTCTCTCATGTCATCGAGATCCGTATCTGTAATGTGGCTTCCAAGGGGGTAAGGGTGTGCAAACTTGACTGGCTTGTTCCATGAAGGCTGAGAAGGCTCTTGGGGGATTTTCACTATTGGTTCACATTCATACTCCACATCCCCAATTGGCTCCTCTATTTCCATTGCTTTTGGCTCATCCAGTTGTAATTGCACTTTGGATTCTCTATCAGTTTCTGCACCCATGTCATAGCACCAAGTAGTCTGGGGATCATAACTTACGGCTTCAGTCATTGGAGGAACAAAATCTTGCACTGTTGTCTCTTGTTCACATACCTCCTCCTTCCTTAATGACGTGCTAATCTGCTCCACCCAAATCTGAAGATCATCAATCGATTGCTCTTGCTCAATCAAGGTCTCCTCTGTCGATGCTATAGAATTCCCCCACATAGTTTCCAATCCTTCCTTTTCTGTTTTAGCCACGGGCTCCCTGTATTGAGTCTCATTTGTTAGAGTATTGTTGATTAGGGCCATCTGATTCTGAAAATTCTGGTTCGATAGCTCTTGGCTCCTAATCATCTCCTCTTGGTTCGCTAAGGCTTTATACATGAAGTCCATTGTTGACTGTTCTCCTTGTAAACACGGGGATTGATAAGTGGGTTCTGGTGCAAAATTTGGACTTGGCTCGCATTGTTCTTGATAGCTCACAGTATGGGTCGTCCCTTGCTCATCCTCTATCATCAAGGCCCTACTAATTTGCTCTGCCCAATTCTGGATATTCTTGACTGACTTCTGTTGCTCAATCAAGATGTCCTTCAATGATATGTCACCTCCTTCCTCCAAGCTTGCATTTTCTGTGTCACCCTCAAAATTATGTTGAGGCTCATAAACTGGAGTCTGGAATGTGCATTCTGGGGCTTAAACGGGATTTGGATCCCAATATTGGTCTTGATAATATTCTGATGAAGGGTCTGGGTGATACCCCCAGTCTTGCTGATAGTCGGGATAAGGTTCACTGTAGGAGTACTCACCCCCATACTGCGCCTGTCCAAAACTGATAGGCTCCTGATGGCTCATATAAGCTCCAGCACCATAGTCATATGAAGTCACTGGCTCTCGACTCTGTTGGACTGAAACAGTATCCAACTTTCTCGAGAGCTCCTCTAACTGTGCTGAGAGTGTGGCAATTGGGTCGAGTCCATCAGTGCTTGCTTCCCTTGGTTGCTCTTGTCTTGTACAGTTCCATGGATAGAAATTTAAGTCCATTGTACCTGAAAAGAGAATATGGGAAGAGAATTAAAATAAAAATAAAATGTTTAAATTAAGACTAATTTGATTTAAACTAATGTTGGCAAACAGTTATCCAATTAATTCCCCGGCAATGGCGCCAAAAACTTGTTGGTCCGATTTATATGACACAATTAACGCGCAAGTATACGCGGCCAACGAGTAATAAAGTGAAAGTACAGATATCGTCCCACAGAGAATTAATGGATAAAAGGTCGCCAAAGCACTAGCACATAATTATTTTAGTCTTATTTAAACGAATGGTAAAGAGACGGAATTAAAACTAAATTAAACTAGGCAAGGAATTTAAACATGCAATAAATAATCCTAAGGTAGAATCAGATAATGAAAATAAGAGATCCCAATTTCCCCTAATGATTCGCCTAAGTTAACACACTCCCAAGTCAGGTCAAATCAATCATTATAGTTATTAGCCGAGAATACGAAAGTAGGAGTAAGCCATCTTTCGATGCACCTAAACCATATCACGTGCAATCCATATGTGATAGACACACGTGAACACCCACATTACCTAAACCACTATATGTCTATGTGATTTATAAATAAATAGGGTTGAAGGTCAAGTTCTCTATTGACTACGAGTGGTGCTTCGATATATGTCTATCCTAAGCACAAATCATAAGTCCAATGCCATGTGAACCTACAATCGCCCACTACTGCGATTGGATCTAAACCTATATTTTGTCTTTCAATCCCATATAGGTTATCACAGTAATTGGTTGCAACATAATTAAGCAATTAAAGTATACATCACAATAGATAAGCACATAGCAATCAAATAAGACCAACATGGAAGGGAAATCAACATTGACTACTCAAAAGGTTCCATTGGAACCTCAAAATAGATTTAAGGCATAGACAACCCAAATATATTATCCACAAGGTTGATAAACATCATCCGAATACAAATTGGATACAAGGAGAGTAAGAGATAGAGAAATGCAAATCTTGTATCTTCTCCAAGTGTTGGATTTTTGATGTCAATCCTTGCTTCAATCTTCTTTAACTAATCTAACCCTAGAAACTACACTAACTAATTAACCCTAAGCTTACCTTAATCTACTCCTAATCTATACAAAATGGAAAAGAAAAGGAAGAGGAAAACTAGGGCTAGGGCTAATGAGAGCTCCCTAATGGAGATGCCGAACAAATGGGGCTTAAAACCCTTATATCATATGCCTCTGCCGATCTACTAAGTGAAAGTCAAAGCCTGGCCAAAAATTAGACTGGCGCGGCCGCGTGAGGATTAGGCTTGAGGAGGGCGCGGCCGCGCGGGCAGGAAAAACTGGCTTTCTGGACTGGGGATTGGCGTGGGCGCGCGGCTTTGCTTCCTTAACCCGGTGCGGCCGCGCAGCACCTGCAATATTGCTGGTGCAAGGCTTCTTTCTGCTGCTGTATTTGGTTTCTCTTTCCTTGAACAATTGCACATTACAAGCAGCACTCATCTACCCTATCATGCCATCATGCCTTAAGCCTTCTGCTGAGCGTTGCCCCTTTTTGGCATCTTTTGTCCTTTTTTAGCTCAAATTGCACTCAGAGAGTTCCTAAACATGAATAATGCAAAACAAAGGAAAACATATTAAAAGCACAGGAATACTCGAGTTTAAGCAACGAAACAAGCTAGTTACTATCCAAATAAGCGGTCATAAAACCACTTATCACCAAACAATGCCCTTACTTTTATTTTAATCTGTTTTGCCAAACGGGGCCTTAACTACTAAAAATCTATTTTTTAAAAATAATATTGTTTTGCCAAACAAGCCTTAGGGCTTTTTAAATTCTAAATGTTGTAACTTATATTTTAATTATAATAATTGTATTTATTATAATTATTATAGGGTCATTATGTAATATAAGTTATATATGTTGTATTTATGTTTTATATGTATAATATATTATATGTATATTACGTTAGTTAGAATTAGCTAAGGGTTAGTATGTTAGAAACAAAAAGAAAATAAAGAGAAAGAACAGAGTAAAATAGAGAGAAAAGAGAGAAGAAGAAGAGAGAAAGAAGAAAGAGGAAGACTTTGAGAAATCAAAAGAGAAGCTTCTTCCTCTAGAAGCAAAGGTATAACCTAAGTTTATGGTGGTTCTTCATTGTTTTTATTCTCTGTAAATTGATTTTCATAATAAACTATAAATTGATGATCAATATGTGTTAGATTATGTATAAAAACTATTATATATGATAGTTTATGTGATTAATTTCATGTAAAGATGATGAACATGAAAAAATTATGTTCATAGCAATTTAAAATGAACTAACTTTAAAAAAATAGTTTCTTAAAAATCAAAAATTATGTGTGATTATGCTATTCTTATGAGAATTAAAGTTTAGATTATAATAATATATCAAGAAACGAACAAAACATGATTTAAATCATGTGATTTGGGTTAAAAACGAACTCACAGTGTTAATTTTCGTTAAGAACGCTTAATAATGGTGTTTTCTTCAAAATCATGAAAATTAGGTGCTTTGACTATGTGTTGTGGTGTTATTGTATGTTAAAATAATGTTAGAAGTTTAAGATTTTGTTTGTATAAAGTTTCATGTACATTGTGTTAGTTAAAATAGGACTTTGGTGCGAAGAAATAAGCCAAATTGGCTTATTTCTCTGCAAGTTCGCGAGCCGGGGAACCCAACAGTAGAGAGCCCCGCCCCAGCGGGGCGTTTGGCCTTGGAACTCCCGCCCCACCGGGCTACAAGCTGACCGGAGTGGTTTTAGTAGTGTAATGCAAAACTGCTTTGACCTCCTGTAGTAAAACGGCCATAATTTTTTCATACAAACTCCGATTGAGGAGATTCAAGATGATCCGGAACGAGCTGAGTAGACCACAACTTTTGTTCTTTAACTTTTTTGATTTGAGGTCGTTAGCACAAAATGGTTATCTTTGTGACTGATGCGTATTCGGAGACAATCGGAGGGCGTCGGACATGCACATACGCAAGTATAGTGCTGTCAACGATGATAGATGTTATTCTAAGTTATAAAACATGAATGTTAGTAAATATAATGATGCTTAACATTAATAAATGATGTATTAGATAAGTTATATAAGCACACTAAGCATACACAAGAGAGACGAATCGGGCGTGTGACGAATGAACATCGAAACGCCGTGACAAGTGTTAATGTACGTAAAAAGTATTTTAAGCCAAATGAAATGAACATTATAAGATATGAAATGGGGTTAATATAAAACCCATAAGTACTCCTAGCAAGACTTAAACACTTGAATGAATTTTGAATATTATTTAAAAGAAATATAGTGAGATATAAGTCGAAAGTTAACACAATCAAGTTGAACATTGTGTATTGATAGTAGGAAGAGTTATGAGATGTAGAGTAGAGTTTACATTACAACTACTATGTGTTGCTATGTGACTAATAGTTGATGTGCATGATTATATAATTATGTAGGGCACGTGAAGTGCAGATAGCTTAATCTGTTAATCTGTTATTGGTAAACAACGATCAAGGCAAGTCTTTCGGTTCTTATTTTTTACGTGAACTTGATGAACTGTTTTAAATTGTATTGCAAAGAGCATGATATGTTATATATGTTGTAAGCATGAATGTTAAAGTCAATTTATGACTACATTGATTGATTAAAGAATGTTGGTTGAGTAAGGAACTCAATCTTTATATTTGTTATATGAATTAAAGCATGTATGCCATGTTTGTGATAACCCAAAAATCTATAAGATTTTAAATGATTAAAATAAAGGTTAAAGAATAAAACCTAGATGAGAATTTGAGAATTTATTTAAATTTTTTAAGTAAAACCTATATGGTTTGCTATTCGAATGAGAATAGAGAAAATATGGGTTACAAAATTCCAAAACCCTAGAAATGAATTAATATGTACTTGAAGGAATATCAAGGATAAAGTATTACGATACCTATAAATTCGATGTGAACTGAATAATCTAAGAAATGTTATAATGATGCATGTGAAAATTTTATTAAGGAAATAAGATTTCACATGAAGAGATGCTATGAGGTTAAACGAAGATGAGTATATATATATATATATATATATATATATATATATAGTAAGGTGCTATATATTTTAGCAAGAGGAATTATGAATTATTTTAAGGATATGAAAAATTAAGAAAAAACTATGTTAGTAATTTACATAGTTTGAATGTTGGCCTTGATTGGTAAATAAGAAGATGAATAAGTATAAAGTTATTAGCTAATATGTTTAGTAATAAAAAATAAAGTAAGTTAAAACTCAAAATATGAGTTAGAGATAGAATTTCAAAGCACAGACTGCTCGGTTGCGTCCAGAACGTCAAATTTAGTAAAAAAAAGACAATAAACACAAAATGTGTAAGAGTTGACTTTTTGGTCAAAGTTAACAGTTGACTTTTATGGGGAAAAGTCAAAAATGGAGTTAGAAGTGGAATACGTGATGATTTATGTGAGCCATGTATGTGATTAAATAAATATACATTATATAATGTGTATACATTTATTTTGTATATAAAAGAGAATTAAGAATAAAATTATGTAATCCTAATTATATATTAGGAATGAAGGATTGAATAACTTAAGGTTATGAGATTGGAGAATAATAGTATTTATAATATATACTAATTCTAAGAGATTTATTTTATATCTCAATTAATTAATTTTATAACCTAATTAAGGTAAGTTTAATTGGGTTAAAAAATTAAATGTACTTGAGTAAGAATTTAAACTCCAATTGAGTACATAGAAATCCTAATTAAATGATTAGGGTAAGATAGAATTTAAGATAATGGACCATATTAATTCTTATGGCCCAAACCTTTTAGTTAGGAAGTCTAAATATTTTAATGAAAAAGTCAAAAGAATTAAGTGTTGAGCCCAAGTGAGCCCAATTGTTAAGGAATATGTGAGAGAATAATAAATAATTATACTAATTTAAGAGACATATTTTACTATCTCAATTTATTAATTTTATACCCTAATTAAAGTAATTTAATTGGGTTATAAAATTTAATGTACAAGAGTGATGATTTAAATTCTAAATGTATGAATGTAAACCCTAATTAAATATTTAGGGTGAGAAAAGATATAAAGGATTAGACTATAATAATATCATAGTCCAAGAATTTAAATACAGTTCAAATGAATTAAGATTTAACGGGCTAAGGAGGTTATATTATTTAAACAAGCCCAAATATTTAATTAAGTATGAGACTTGTAGATAAAGTGATTAAGGGCGATTAAATTATTTAATCTATCCCAATATATTATGTATTGGACAATTATTATAATGGTCCAATTTAATTATGGGTGAAACCCAAGTTAATTTTTGTTTATAAGCAAAGCTATAAAAAAAATTGCAAGCCCAAAAGAAATTTAAAATGATAGCCCAAGCTTTAAAGCCATTTTAAGAAGAAGGGACATTATAGTAATTAGGTGAGTATAAAATAAAATAAAACAAATTTGGATGATATTAAGGCCATGTGGCCGAAATTGGTAGGGGAGGAGTATGTGATAATTATTTTTTTTGAGTGGGCAAAGATATGCTAGGTGTCATTTTTTTATGGAGCCAACACAATTATTTTTGCTTACAAGTAACCTCATGTAATCATGAGAGAGAGAGAAGGTAAGATTTGAGAAGATATTGGGTGATTTTTTTTTAGAGATAAGAAAAAGAAAAGGAAGAGATAAGAGGATAAGAAAGAGAAAGAAAAAGAAAAAGAAAGGAAGAGAGAGAGAGAAAGTAACACAAAAGAAAGAAACGGGAAAAGAAAAAAAGGAAGAGAAAGGAGAGAGGGGGCGGCAGCCCTAGAGAGGAAGGGAGGAGAATAATTCTCTATAGAAGAAGAAAAAGAAGAAGAAGATGATGAAGAAGAAAAGCAAAGGTATAAATCATTCATGTTTGGATTTACCCATATTGGGTGTTGATTGGTTTGAAAACCAAAAGAAAAGAGAAATATTTTTTTTTATAAAACTGTTTTGGGTCAGTCTGAAACCGGGGCATTTTCGTTCATTTTTTTTATTTGGAGTGATAATATCAAAGTTTATGAAGGTCCTGTAAAAATTTGAGAATTTTTGGCCATACGGTTTGAGAGTTATGGATTTTACGGCTAAGAACTATTTTTATAAAGCTACCAGAATAACTCTCTGTGTATAAGTCCAAAAATTGCAAACTTTTTACTGGAAGTACATGTGTATAACAGGAGCTTATCTTGTAAAGTTCAGAAGTTTTGGAGTTAATCTCGTTTATGATAAATCTGAGAAGATTTGGCTATTATGGACTATTTAAATATAGTAAATATATTTTAAAAATTCTGAAAAAAAATATATGTTCAATGGGGGACTATATTCTGCCAAATCCCAGAAAATAAATAATTTTGGGACTGATTTGATATTTTTCATATAAATGATGTTATATGGATAAATGAGTTTAATTAAATATGTGATGTCAAAAATATGAAAAATAAGGTTTTCCGACTTGAGACCCTTAAGCATGGTTTGTGAAGATTTTTGATGGAGGTTTGGGTCGGTTGGGAAGTGTTATGATGTTTATAACATTTTAGAATGCTTTAATGAGTTAATTAAGGAAAGAAAAATAATTAAAATAAATTATTTATTTATGAGATTAATGACTTAAATTATTTTTTTATGACTAATAATATTGGATTGAAATATTACTAGTAATGTTTGACGTAAAAGTTATTAAAAGGTGAATAATCTTAGCTTGAAATATTATTAAATAATTAATAATATTAAACGAGAATTTAAAATAGAGAAATAAGTTATTTTAAATATAGTTGTTGAATTTGGTATTCAATGAACTATATTATGTATGTGATATGTTGGAAAGAAGAATTCAGGGTACTGAAGTTGGTTTCGGGTTTACTGAAATGGTTTCAGTATGCTGAAATGGAGTATAGTCTACTGAAAGAGGAATACAGGGTACTGAATTTAATTTCGGGTTGCTGAAATTGAATTCAGTCTGCTAAAATAGATTATGGTATGCTGAAATAGTGATTTCAGGATGCTGAAATGAAACCTGATTTACTGAAATAGTAATTTCAGTTTACTTAAATGTTATCTAGTTTACTAAGATAACATAGAAAGGAATAGCTTATAAGTACAAGTTATAACATGATTAAAAGATTATCAAAGTATATTGATAATATTAAAACTATAATGTAATGTCTAATACTTAACTATGTTAGACAAGTTAATATAAGAACTTATAAAGTACGTGATTAAGTTTTAAGTCTAAAGTAGTACAGTCGTATTCTGCAATAGTTGATGTATAATATATGGGCGGAATAATAGACTTTTTGGTCACTGTAACGATTGAGATTTTATATTTAATTTTAAATATTTATTGAATTAAATAAATATTTATGTGAATTATTTATTGAGTAAATAAATAGATTAAGTAATTTATGGAAATGATTTAATTGAGTGTTACATATTAATTTAATGAATGTTATTTAATTGATATGTATATATATTAATTTTATATTATAATTCTAATTTAATTGAGATAATTAAATTAGATGAGATATGTGATGAAGTGTTGCATAAATTATAATTAGCGAGTAATTATAATTATGTGACAATTTTATGTGATTAATTGATGTTAGATTTTAATTGATTAAATTAGTTGATTAATATTTAATTAATTAAAATGTGACATTAAAGTATGTGTTAAATGATTTGTTAAAATAAAGAACATGTTTTAAATTATTTTGCCAAACAAGGCCCTAGTAATTGTTTTAAACCTATTTCTACCAAACAGGGCCCTAACTATCAAAAGCTGTTTTTAATAAACTGTTACCAAACAATACCTTAGCATTAAAAATCTATTTTTGAAAATAATCTTGTTTTGCCAAACAAGGCATTGTGTTTTTTTGAATTTTATAACTTATATAATAAATGTATTTATTATATATATTAAGTAATTAGCAGTTACATATATATTATTAGTATACGTATATTATATCAGTTATAATATATCTATACTACGTTAGATTAGAAGTTAGTCTGTAAAGCTAAGAACAAAAAGAGAAAAGAAGAGCAGAGAAGTTAGAGAAGAAAAGGAAGAAGAAACTTGTGAAGGCTAGAATTAGTCATTGTATTCTTCTCCAATCATCAAAAAGGTAATTAATAGCTTATAGTTTTAAAGAATTGTGATTAGTTGTTCTTCATTGTTTTGAGTTTCTGTAAATTTAGTTTTCTGTGAATTTCATGAAATTATGTAATCATGAATTTTATATATATGTATGGTATCCATGTGTTGATTGTGGTAATTGTATGACATAAGAGGATTTTCAGAAATTAAATTACTGTAGAAATATATTTTTAACAGAAAATTCATGTTTATATGAGTTCATATGGAATTTCATGAGTGTGATTAATTTTAATTGAGAAATTCATGCAATTGGTATGTGTTAATATGCTTATTAAGTAATTTTTGGATGTTATCTTCAACTTCGTATGTAATGCATGTATATAAGTTCGAATTGATAGAGAAAAATAGTTACAGTAGATTATTTTGAGAAAACTATGAGTTTTCATGAAAATGGCCAAATTAGATTTTAAAAACTTGTGATTATCATTGTTTAAATGATTTTGGGTTTTGGAAGCATGCTTTATATATGTGTAATAGCGTATATATGTTTTACAGAGTCTATAGTACTGTATTTTTGGCGTTGTTGGCTTGTTTGGGTTGGTCAGTTAAATAGGGGGCCGTGGCTGTCTGCGTCTGGCCGAGCTGCTGCGCAGCTGTGCCGGCAGCAAGGCTAAGAGCAGCGCAGCTGCGCCACTGGCCTATCCCAGAATCCTTCCCTGCGCAGCTGCGCCGGTTATAGGGCAGCTGGCTGCGCAGCTGCGCCGAACACAGTACTTAGGCAGTGAAGGGTTAGCTAATTGTGTAGTGTTGATTTTAAACGTAGTTTAATTATGCTATGACAGTGAGCATGTATCTAGTTGCTACAACATGTTGTTAACATAAATTTGACAAATTTATATTTAGAAAAGAAAATAGGTTTGAAAACCTTAAAGTATGATTTGAATTGTTATTTAAATGTGATATATGATTTTAATTTAAATAATTATAATCAAAAGTAAATGTTTATTTTAAATTATAATTTTGTTAAATTATAATGAATAAAGGTTGATTTATTAGAAGTTAATTTAAATTATAATTTATGTAATTATAATTTAATAAATGCATGTTTAATTGTGGATTTTAAATTGATAATTACATGATTATTTATAAATTGTGTAATTATAATACATGTTATAGTTTAATTAATTGATAAATACATGATTAATTATAAATCGTGTAATTATAAATGCATGAATGTGGTTTAATTGATTATAAATTATAAATTATTTATAATTTAAAAGATAATTATAATTTAAGTAATTATAATTTGATTAAGTGTTTGAATTATAATTGTTTAATTATAATTTAGTTAAATACATAATTGATTTAATTATGTGAATATGTAGGTGATGTAATTAACTATGTGATAGTTGATTATTATTATGTAATTAGAGTGAGTTAACCATGAGGGTTAACAATTTATGTGAATTAGTTACGTGTTAACTAATTTAGGTTATTGTGATTAAATATATATGTGTAGGAAGTATTAAAGTACGTGAATTGTGTTAAGTAGCTTGCGCTTGAGGCAAGTCTTCTAAACCCTCAACTCGTTAATTTTATGCAAGTTTTCTAAACCCTAAACTTGTATTAATTTTTTATGATCTCTTGAATTCATATATTCATTGTTGAGAATGTCCTTTCCATTTCAGTATTGGACAATTGTTTATTTAATTGAAATGGTCTTAACTTATTGTTCAAGTAAGATCCAATTATTATTTTAATGCTTTAAGTTTACTTCTAAAGCATATGTTAATTCATAATTCTTTTATTATGAATTATTGGAAGTCGATTCAACTAATCCTTAGTTGATGAACGTGAATTCTAAATTACCCTTGTAAGCTTATCCAAACCAAACTTTCTTTGGTGCGGACTCGAATTCAAATTACTGAGTTGAACAACCCTATTTACTAGGGGAGGTTACTAAGCATAGCGTTAAGATGTTTGTGCACAATACATGGTACAAAGGGCTGATCCCCCTAAGTACGAGTTAAGGTCCATAGTCTTATTGACTGTTAAAGGTTTAAATAGAAATATTTATAACCTAGGACAAGAGTTCAAAGGTCTTATGACCCTCAGATATATTCTATATTCAAATTTTAATGTTGATAGAGAATTATTATTCAATTCTTTATTATTGAAGCAAGCTAAGTTGTTCAGATTCTTTTAAATATATCCTTTCATGTCTATATTATTGTTAAACTCCAGTGAGCTGTGGTTTGCTCACTCTTGCATTAAATAATAATTTCAGTAAAGGTTGATAATGTTGATGCTCCGTCTACAAATAAGGGCAAAGGAAAGCAAAGCAAGTGAATACTTGTTTTATTTAATTGAGAATGATTGTAATAAGACTTGAATGTTATGTTTTTATTTCCGCACTTTATTATATTCATGTCAGGGTTAGAGTAACCCGTGATTTTTATAAAGGTTGTAATCCTTGTTTCAAGGGAGATTTTATTTATTTTAATTTAAGTTGTAGTTTATCTTACATTATTCATTGGGTAGATGTATGTTATATTAGAAAGTGAACACCAAATCATGTGAAAACGAAGTACCCGGATTTGGGGGTGTCACAGGTTAGTATCAGAGCTATAGGTTATGAAACCTTAGGTGGGGAAAAACCTTAGGTAGTAGCCTTATAGGTAAGATCGAAAAGATAGATGAGATAGGTAAAAGATAATAAACTACCTTATGTGCTACGTGTTTACATTATAGTATTCGAAGAGTGACGACTCGATATCACGTAATAATGAACTTTAAAATTCTTTTATCAGGATGTCGAACGTTGGAGAACCTAGTCAGGCTAGAGAGGATGTACCTCAAGTGCCTAGAGAGGAGGAGCCCCGTGACATACATGTTGTCTGGGAGCAGCTGGTTAGGAGAGAGCCATCTCCAGTGATCACCATAACTGGTCGGGAGCGTGAGTTGACACCTATTCCAGAGGATGAGGACAAGTCTGAAGAGGAGGAAGAGGAGGAAGAGGATCCCGAAGAGGAATTTTCACCTCACTCTACTAGTGCTGAGATGTACGAGGCAGTCTACGATAGCAATGTGGAACTTCATGGACGCGTAGGAGATCTCGAGGAGATTATTCAGCAGCGAGATGAGACGATCGAGGAAATGGCAAGTGACCTAGGAGATGCACAGTGGAACCTGATACATATGGAGGTTGATAGAGATGCTGCTCGATTTGAACTGGCAAAGCTGAAGCAAGACATCCAGGAAGAGTCGAGGAAGCGTGCCAGAGCTGAAGAGTCAAGCTTGAGGGCTAATCAAAGACCCGATCGAGCCGAAGGTGAAGCTGAAGCTAAGAGGGCCGAGCTGAGGGAAACGGAATATGCTTTTCATACAGCGATAGAGAGAGCTCAGGACCGTATTTTCTACTACCCAGCTCAGTTCCAAGATTTACCGTGGTATGTGGTGGACCGAAGAACTGTATTTCGGGTAATGGAAGAGGAACGCAGAGAGGCTGTGAGACACATTAATATGCCTAGGCAGTGGCAGTAGCAGTAGTAGCAATAGTAGAGTTTTGTTTATGTGTTTCTTTTTGTAGTAAATAAAGTAAATCCCATAATTTGAAATAAGAATGGGATAAGTTAATAATATAATCCTGTAACTTTTCCAGTTTAGGAAGGATGATGTAAATGGCAGAAATGCTATCTGATTGATGTTTTTAAACTACGACTAATGAATAAAAGAAGTTTATTGACGTTCTTGGTGTTCTGTGTGAACTGAATTGTCTAGAACGTTTAAGTATGAACTTGAATACTTAATAGTTGAATAAAGGATCTAATAATAATATTTTCTTAACAGAAAATGCCTCCTAGAAGAAGAGTAACACGTCAAAACCCCAAGGGTTCGACGAACAACAACAATAACGATGCAACAAACCCTAACGCGGTTCAGCAATTAGTGAAACTGCTGGCAGGAGCAATGGCAAATCAGCCGCAAGTGCAGGCCACGACATTCAAAGAGTTTAAGGCAGTAGGACCGCCGAAATTTAAGGGATCGACAAACCCTATAGATGCTCAGACGTGGATTATGGAAATAGAAAAGGTATTTGACGTGGCTAGGGTCAGTGAAGACCAGAAAATGGCATTTGCGACTTTTATGTTGAAGTCAGATGCTAGCTTCTGGTGGCAGGCGAATAAGACTAGAGAGGGAGAAGGAGTCATAACGTAGGAACGTTTCAAAGAGATGTTCTACGAGATGTACTTCCCAGTGAGTTCACGGGACCAGATGGAGGTCCAGTTCCTAGAACTTAAGCAAGGAGGGATGACGGTGTCCGAGTATGCCGCTAAGTTTAACGAGTTGGCCAGGTTCGCTATATACCAGGTCAGCACTGACGCTAGGAAAGCGAGGAGGTTTGAGCGGGGACTGAAGCCCTGGCTCTACAGCAAGGTTTCCATGTTCCAGCTGAATACCTTTGCAGCAGTACTGGAGAGAGCCATACTTGTTGAAGGAGGAAGCGAAGCAGTGACGAAGTTCAACCAAGAGAAGAAGAAGAAGAATGAGGTACAAACTAAGACTGGGGGTAGCAGCGATGTGAACCAGAAGAGGAAATGGAATGGCAACACCTCTGCTGGGAGTCAGCAAGGAAGTCAGCAGAAGAGGAAGTTCGAAGCATGTGCTACATGCAGTAAGAATCACACTGGCGTGTGCATGAAGGGGAAGCGGGTGTGCTTCAACTGTGGTCAGGAAGGCCACATCGCGCCTAATTGCCCAAACCCGAAGAAGGGAGCTTGCTTTACATGTGGATCCAAAGATCACATGGCTCGAAACTGCCCGAAGAAGCTGACGGCAGGGTCAACAGGGAACGGAGGGAATGGAAGCGGCAGTACCGTTACTATTGCTGCACCATTGTAAGCTGTTCAACCCACTGCACGGACATTCAATATGATGGTGCAAGATGCTTTGCAATCAAAGGACGTGGTGTCAGGTATTATTCCGGTCAATAGTATAAATGTATATGTATTATTTGATTCGGGTGCTACTTGTTCATTCATATCTGATGATTTTGCTAAAACCCTAGACTTACCTGTAGAGGAGTTAAATTACCCGTTGAACATAGAGATTGCAAATAGGGAAGTTATTTCTGTTAGGAGCGTTTATAAGAACTGTAGACTGGACATTCAGGGTCAGGAACTTAAAGTAGATTTGATTCCGATTAAACTTGGGGAATTCGACATTATACTAGGTATGGATTGGTTGTTCAACCATGGGGCGGTAATCAACTGTCAGAAGAAGTCGGTGAACCTTACGACTCCGTCGAAGTTGGTGTTCTATGGTAGCAAATCTCCTAGACAAGCAAGTTGTCTGACGGTTATGCAAGCCAAGAAACTTTTGACGCAAGGCTGTGTAGGATATCTAGCCTGCATAGTAGATACGCGTAAGGAAAGCCCAAAGGTGGAGGAAATATCGGTAGTTAAGGAGTTTGTGGACGTTTTTTTGAGCGATTTGCCAGGACTTCCGCCATATAGGGAGACAGAGTTCGTGATCGATCTAGTATCGGGAACTGCTCCGATTTCTAAGGCTCCGTACCGAATGGCTCCAGTCGAGATGAAGGAACTGATGGTTAAACTGCAAGAACTGCTAGATAAGAAGTATATCCAACCGAGCGTTTCACCATGGGGAGCGCCTGTTTTATTCGTGAAGAAGAAGGATGGGTTGATGTGTCTTTGCATTGATTATAGGGAGTTGAATAAAGTTACGATCAAGAATATGTATCCTTTACCTAGGATCGATGACTTGTTTGATCAACTGAAGGGTGCGAAGTACTTCTCGAAAATCGATTTGAGAAGCGGGTATCATCAGTTGAAGGTGAGGAAGGAAGATATACCGAAACGGCTTTTAGGACTCGATATGGTCATTACGAGTTCTTGGTGATGTCATTTGGTCTCACGAATGCCCCAGCTGCATTTATGGACTTAATGAACAGGGTGTTCAAGCCATTTCTGGACAAGTTCGTGGTAGTGTTCATAGATAACATCCTGGTTTATTCCAAGACCGAGGAGGAACATGCTGAATACTTACGACTAACCTTAGAAGCCCTGAGATGAGAAAAGCTTTACGCTAAATTCTCGAAATGTGAATTCTGGTTGGAACGTGTGCAATTTCTTGGCCACGTGATCGACAAGGATGGTATTTCAGTGGATCCATCGAAGGTTGAAGCTGTTATAAATTGGGATCGGCCAAAGACGCAGTCTAAAGTGAGGAGTTTCTTGGGATTGGCTGGTTATTATTGTAGATTTATCCAAGACTTTTCTAGAATCGCAACTCTGTTGATGAATTTGACTCGTAAAACAGTTAAGTTTGTTTGGACGGAGAAGTGTGAGGAGAGTTTTCAAGAGCTGAAGAAGAGGTTGAGTACTGCGCCTGTATTGTCTTTACCGGATAGTTCGGGGAATTTCGTAGTATATAGCGATGCCTCACATAAAGGATTAGGCTGTGTATTAATGCAGAGCGACAAAGTCATTGCCTATGCGTCACGTCAGCTGAAGGATTACAAGAAGGGGTATCCGACCCATGATCTAGAATTGGTGGCAGTAGTGTTTGCCCTAAAGATTTGGAGGCACTACTTATATAGAGAGAAGTACGAAATATACACAGATCACAAGAGTCTGAAGTATATATTTACCCAGAAGGATTTGAACATGCACCAAAGAAGATGGTTAGAGCTGATTAAAGACTACGATTGTGAGATACTTTACCATCCGGGAAAAACTAACGTTGTTGCCGACGCTTTGAGCAGAAAAGGTCGGGAGAAGCTGAACGTGTTAACTGATCAGGATCGGTTAATAGAACAAATGGCTAGATTGGAGTTGGAAGTGAAGTTTCTGAAAGAATCGGATGAGATGTTGTTTCAAGTAACCAATGGTTCTACTCTAGTAGATAAGGTGAAAGAAGCACAACTTCATGATGAAGAATGTGAAAAGATTCGAAAGAGGTTAACTGATGGCGAAGAGTTCAAGTTCAAGACCAATAATGAAGGTCTGTTACGATTTGAAGGTAGAATCTGGGTACCATCCAGTACCAGAGGTCAAAGAGGAGATTCTGAGCGAAGATCATAGTTCTAGATATTCTATTCACCCTGGGAGTACGAAGATGTACCAGGATCTCAGGCATCATTTCTAGTGGCCGAATATGAAGAGGGACGTTGCTGAATGCGTTGCGAAATGCTTAACGTGCCAGAAAGTCAAAGCAGAACACCAGAGACCGAGTGGTTTGCTACAACCGTTAGAAATTCCAGAGTGGAAGTGGGAGCACATCACGATGGATTTCGTGGTAGGTTTTCCAACGACTCAGAAGGGATTTGATGCGATATGGGTTATAGTGGATCGACTGACAAAGTCATCCCACTTTCTGCCGATCAGGGTCAAGTACAACCTGGATAAACTAGCGAAGCTCTACGTGAAGGAAATTATTTCTCGACATGGTGTTCCGATGTCGATTGTGTCTGACAGAGATCCACGTTTCACGTCTAATTTCTGGAAGCGGTTGCAAGAATGTATGGGAACGCAATTGCGAATGAGTATAGCGTATCATCCTCAAACTGATGGACAGAACGAGAGAACGATTCAAACGCTTGAGGATATGCTGAGAGCTTGTGTGATGGACTTCAAAGGAAGTTGGGAGGATGATCTACCGTTGGTGGAGTTCGCCTACAACAATAGTTATCATACGAGTATAGGCATGCCGCCTTACGAAGCATTATACGACAGAAAATGCAGAACTCCTTTGTGCTGGGATGAAGTCGGTGAACGTCAATTGTTGGGACCAGAATTGGTACAACAAACTGCTGAAATTGTGAAGCTGATCAGAACGAGATTAGTTGCTGCTCAAGATAGATAGAAGAAGTATGCCGATTTACATCGACAGAACCAAGAATTCTTGCCAGGAAGTTTCGTGTTCCTGAAAGTATCTCCCTGGAAGGGGAAGATTCGATTCGGTAGGAAGGGGAAGCTGAGTCCCCGATTTATTGGACCTTTTGAGGTATTACGAAAGGTGGGCGAGGTAGCTTACGAGATTGCATTACCTCCGGAGCTCGAGAATATACATAATGTCTTTCATATTTCTGTGTTAAGACCTTACAAGCACGATTATAAACATGTAATAGAATATGAACCTTTGCTATTTGATAAAGACTTATCATATGAAGAAGTGTCTGTTCAAATAGTTGATAGAAAGGAACAAGTACTTAGGAATAAAGTGATACCTTCTGTTAAGGTAATCTGGAGGAACCACAGTGCTGAAGAAGCTACGTGGGAACTCGAAGATGTTATGATGAAATCTTATCCGCATTTATTTGCTTAGTTTTGTGTAACTCCTTATATACTGATTCTGGGGACAGAATCCTTTTAAGGAGGGAAGAATGTAATAGACGAGAAATTTTTATGTGTGATTCTGGGGACAGAATCCTTTTAAGGAGGGAAGATTGTAACGATTGAGATTTTATATTTAATTTTAAATATTTATTAAATTAAATAAATATTTATGTGAATTATTTATTGAGTAAATAAATAGATTAAGTAATTTATGAAAATGATTTAATTGAGTGTTACATATTAATTTAATGAATGTTATTTAATTGATATGTATATATATTAATTTTATATTATAATTCTAATTTAATTGAGATAATTAAATTAGATGAGATATGTGATGAAGTGTTGCATGAATTATAATTAGCGAGTAATTATAATTATGTGGCAATTTATGTGATTAATTGATGTTAGATTTTAATTGATTAAATTAGTTGATTAATATTTAATTAATTAAAATATGACATTAAAGTATGTGTTAAATGATTTGTTAAAATAAAGAAAAAGTTTTAAATTGTTTTGCCAAACAAGGCCCTTGTAATTGTTTTAAACCTATTTCTACCAAACAGGGCCCTAACTATCAAAAGCTATTTTTAAATAAAATGTTATCAAACAATACCTTAGCATTAAAAATCTTTTTTGGAAAATAACCTTGTTTTGCCAAACAAGGCATTGTGTTTTTTTGAATTTTGTAACTTATATAATAAATGTATTTATTATATATATTAAGTAATTAGCAGTTGCATATATATCATTAGTATACGTATATTATATCAGTTATAATATATCTATACTGCGTTAGATTAGAAGTTAGTCTATAAAGCTAAGAACAAAAAGAGAAAAGAAGAGCAGAGAAGTTAGAGAAGAGAAGGAAGAAGAAACTTGTGAAGGCTAGAATTAGTCATTGTATTCTTCTCCAATCATCAAAAAGGTAATTAATAGCTTATAGTTTTAAAGAATTGTGATTAGTTGTTCTTCATTGTTTTGAGTTTCTGTAAATTTAGTTTTCTGTGAATTTCATGAAATTATGTAATCATGAATTTTATATTTATGTATGGTATCCATGTGTTGATTGTGGTAATTGTATGACATAAGAGGATTTTTAGAAATCAAATTACTGTAGAAATATATTTTTAACAGAAAATTCATGTTTATATGAGTTCATATGGAATTTCATGAGTGTGGTTAATTTTAATTGAGAAATTCATGCAATTGGTATGTGTTAATATGCTTATTAAGTAATTTCTGGATGCTATCTTCAACTTCGTATGTAATGCATGTATATAAGTTCGAATCGATGGAGAAAAATAGTTACAGTAGATTATTTTGAGAAAAATATGAGTTTTCATGAAAATGGCCAAATTAGATTTTAAAAACTTGTGATTATCATTGTTTAAATGATTTTGGGTTTTGGAAGCATGCTTTATATATGTGTAATAGCGTATATATGTTTTACAGAGTCTATAGTACTGTATTTTTGGCGTTGTTGGCTTGTTTGGGTTGGTCAGTTAAATAGGGGGCCGTGGCTGTCTGCGTCTGGCCGAGCTGCTGCGCAGCTGCGCCAGCAGCAAGGGTAAGAGCAGCGCAGCTGCGCCACTGGCCTATCCAGAATCCTTCCCTGCGCAGCTGCGCCGGTTATAGGACAGCTGGCTGCGCAGCTGCGCCGAACACAGTACTTAGGCAGTGAAGGTTAGCTAATTGTGTAGTGTTGATTTTAAACCTAGTTTAATTATGCTATGACAGTGAGCATGTATCTAGTTGCTACAACATGTTGTTAACATAAATTTGACAAATTTATATTTAGAAAAGAAAATAGGTTTGAAAACCATAAAGTATGATTTGAATTGTTATTTAAATGTGATATATGATTATAATTTAAATAATTATAATCAAAAGTAAATATTTATTTTAAATTATAATTTTGTTAAATTATAATGAATAAAGGTTGATTTATTAGAAGTTAATTTAAATTATAATTTATGTAATTATAATTTAATAAATGCATGTTTAATTGTGGATTTTAAATTGATAATTACATGATTATTTATAAATTGTGTAATTATAATACATGTTATAGTTTAATTAATTGATAAATACATGATTAATTATAAATCGTGTAATTATAAATGCATGAATGTGGTTTAATTGATTATAAATTATAAATTATTTATAATTTAAAAGATAATTATAATTTAAGTAATTATAATTTGATTAAGTGTTTGAATTATAATTGTTTAATTATAATTTAGTTAAATACATAATTGATTTAATTATGTGAATATGTAGGTGATGTAATTAACTATGTGATAATTGATTATTATTATGTAATTAGAGTGAGTTAACCATGAGGGTTAACCACGTATGTGAATTAGTTACGTGTTAACTAATTTAGGTTATTGTGATTGAATATATATGTGTAGAAAGTATTAAAGTACGTGAATTGTGTTAAGTAGCTTGCGCTTGAGGCAAGTCTTCTAAACCCTCAACTCGTTAATTTTATGCAAATTTTCTAAACCCTAAACTTGTATTAATTTTTTATGATCTCTTGAATTCATATATTCATTGTTGAGAATGTCCTTTCCATTTCAGTATTGGACAATTGTTTATTTAATTGAAATGGTCTTAACTTATTGTTCAAGTAAGATCCAATTATTTTTTTAATGCTTTAAGTTTACTTCTAAAGCATATGTTAATTCATAATTCTTTTATTATGAATTATTGGAAGTCGATTCAACTAATCCTTAGTTGATGAACGTGAATTCTAAAACACCCTTGTAAGTTTATCCAAACCAAACTTTCTTTGGTTCGGACTCGAATTCAAATTACTGAGTTGAACAATCCTATTTACTAGGGGAGGTTACTACGCATAGCGTTAAGATGTTTGTGCACAATACATGGTACAAAGGGCTGATCCCCCTATGTACGAGTTAAGGTCCATAGTCTTATTGACTGTTAAAGGTTTAAATAGAAATATTTATAACCTAAGACAAGAGTTCAAAGGTCTTATGACCCTCAGATAAACTCTATATTCGAATTTTAATGTTGATAGAGAATTATTATTCAATTCTTTATTATTGAAGCAAGCTAAGTTGTTCAGATTCTTTTAAATATATCCTTTCATGTCTATATTATTGTTAAACTCCAGTGAGCTGTGATTTGCTCACTTTTGCATTAAATAACAATTTCAGTAAAGGTTGATAATGTTGATGCTCCGTCTAAAAGTAAGGGCAAAGGAAAGCAAAGCAAGTGAAGACTTGTTTTATTTAATTGAGAATGATTGTAATAAGACTTGAATGTTATATTTTTATTTCCGCACTTTATTATATTTATGTCAGGGTTAGAGTAACCCGGGATTTTTATAAAGGTTGTAATCCTTGTTTTAAGGGAGATTTTATTTATTTTAATTTAAGTTGTAGTTTATCTTACATTATTCATTGGGTAGATGTATGCTATATTAGAAAGTGAACACCAAATCATGTGGAAACGAAGTACCCGGATTTGGGGGTGTCACAGTCACTGTACTAGGACCCGATTTTCATTGTGGTTACCGAAACTTTTTTTTGTTACAATCGTATAACTATACTCTAAAATAATTACAAAATGGTCATTTCGTATGATTTCTACCCAAAAAACGGACGGAAGTGCTGAGGTGGCATATTGACTCTGTTTTTTATGCTGATGTGGAGCGCAAAAATGCAAAGAACCACCAAACTATTAGTACTTCAGCTGAATAATCCCAAAACTAATAATAATAATAATAATAATTTCAAAATAATAACAATAATAATAATTTTTAAATAATAATAATAATAATAAATTTAAAATAATAATAATAATTTCAAAATAATAATCATAATAATAATTTCAAAATAATAATAATAATAATAATAATAAATTTAAAATAATAATAATAATAATTTCAAAATAATAATAATAATTTTGAGAAATTTGAAAATTTTAAAAATATTTATATAAATAATAAAAATATTTTTATATGAATAACTATGCTAATTGTCCCTACATAGATTCAGTTGGTTTAAAATAATAATAATAATTTGAAAATAATAATAATAATAATAATTTTTAAATAATAATAATTTCAAAATAATAATAATGGTAGTAATTATATTTTTAAATAATAATAATAATTTCAAAATAATAATAATAATAATAATAATTTTAAAAAAATTTAAAATTTAAAAACATTTATATAAATAATAAAAATATTTTTGTATGAATAACTATGCTAATTGTCCCTGCATAGATTTAGTTAATAATAATAATAATAATAATAATAATAATAATAATAATAATAATAATAATGACAGTAATAATAATAATAATAATAATGAAAGTAATAATAATAATTTCAAAATAATAATAATAATAATTTTAAAATAATAATAATTATTGTTATAATTTTTAAATTATAATAATAATAATTTTTATAATTAATTATATTTTTATTTATATAAAAAACATATTAATATTTATTATTCAAAATAATAATAATAATAATAATAATAATAATAATAATAATTTCAAAATAATAGTAATAATAATAATAATTTTGAAATAATAAAAATAATAATTTTTATTATAAGTAATATATTACTAATAATATTATTACTAATATATTATAAATATTATTATTATTATTTAAATATTATTATTATTATTATTATTTTGAAATTATTATTATTATTATTATGAACCAACTAAATCTATGTAGAGACAATTAGCATGGTTATTCATATAAAAATATTTTTATTATTTATATATATTTTTTAATTTTTAATTTTATAAAAATTATTTTTATTATTTTGAAATTGTTATTATTATTATTTAAAAATTCTTCTTATTATTATTATTTAAAAGTTATTATTATTATTATTATTTTGAATTTATTATTATTATTATTATTATTATTATTTTGAAATTATTATTATTATTATTATTTTAAACCAACTAAATCTATGCATGGACAATTAGCATGGTTATTCATATAAAAATATTTTTATTAGTTAGATAAATGTTTTTAAAATTTTTAAATTTTAAAAAATTATTATTATAATTGTTATTATTATTATAATTTTGAAATTATTATTATTATTTTAAAATTATTATTATTACTATTATTATTATTATTTTGAAATTATTATTATTTATTTTATTGAAAAATTATTATTATTATTATTATTATTTTGAAATTATTATTATTATTACTATTTTGAAATTATTATATATTATTATTACTAGTTTAAAATTATTACTATCATTATTATTTAAAAATTATTATTATTATTACTATTATTATTATTTAAAAATTATTATTATTATTTTTTAAATTTATTATTATTGTTATTATTTTGAAATTATTATTATTATTATTATTATTATTATTATTATTATTATTATTATTATTAGTTTTGGGATTATTCAGCTGAAGTTTTAATAGTTTTGGTGATTTTTTGTATTTTTGCGCTCCACATCAGCATAAAAAACAGAGTCAATATGCCACCTCAACACTTCCGTCCGTTTTTTGGACGGAAATCATACGGAATGACCATTTTATAATTATTTTAGAGAATTGTAATGCGATTGTAACAAAAAAAGTTATCGGGAACCGCAATGAAAATCGGTCCCTAGTACAGTGACCAAAATGTCTATTATCCCGTATCTGGGCTAAACGATTTCTTCATATGGGGAAGGTATATACGAATTAGTAACCGATCTAACTCGCTGTGAAAACAGTGTAGACGAGACGAAAATTAATTTGTTGGTTATTTGTGGAAAACCACTCAGTATACTATATTGAATACTATTAAAGACTCGATGTATGCTAGGTTTAGACTTGTAAATGAATATGGTGTTAAGGTTATCTAATATTTGACTATGTGTTTAAATGTTAGATAGTTTACTTATAAAGTAAAAGTATGATATGCTAATTGAAAGATCAATCTTATAACTGATGGGTCTTTTCAATAAGGAGATAAATTAGATTGCGTAGCAGTATTCTAGTATGCAAGCAAGTTTTCCTAACTCAAACTCTAGTTATATTTCAAAGCATGTTAGTGAATGATTATTGATGATTATTCACGTCTATACTGATTATTGATTCGCACTTAGTGCATGTTGCATATGTTCATCAGGTATGAAAGGCTGATCACCTTCATTACCCTAAGGTTCAGTTAAAGTTGTTCATGGTCCTTGTGACATTAAACATTATTGATTCAGTCATTCAATTATTGGCATTTTGATTCATGTTCTTTCACAATTATTATGTTGTTGAAAACTTGAAAGTTTATTCTTCTTTCAATCATGATATATTCTACCTTAGCCAAGGATTCCTGGGTTGTCATTTAACGAATCACATAGGACATATCTCCTCTTTTACTAGAGGTGGTAGATTCTTTATTGATCATTCATTATCTCCATATGTAACTCATTACACCCAAGCATACCCTATATATGCCTTAAAAGGCCTTAAGGAATTAGTTAAAGTATAATTTGTTACATACAAGATACTATGATGATCTCAAGTCCAAGGATCACATGTACTACTATCACATTAGGAATTCCTATTGACAGGCGAGTAAAACTCCATTAGGTATTCCATAGCGAGTCACGTTCAGTGAACTTATTCTCCAATAAGCACCTACATACTTGCTTTAGTGTCTCCACACAAATGACCATGAGATCAGTCATCCTCATCCAATGAGCAAGCAACATATGTACCAATCTATCCGGATTTACTAATCCCCATTTTAGTAATCCCACAATTGGGAACTATTTTAGTTTTTTTAAGCTTTCTAAGAATTTAGATCTCATTATCATGATCTCATCATGATTCTAAAAGCATTGCTTAAAACTATGGGTTATTTACATATTATAAAAATAGCACCACGTAGATAATTATATGCCTTAAATGAATATTTTATTAATAAATAAATAAGATTGTTTACAAAGTATGTGCTTTGTCATCATACATGATTGGCTTGTATGCACACTACTATCAATCTCCCACTTGCACTAAAGCCAATCGCCATGGTATCTCATACCCATCTTCTCTAAGTGATGATCAAACTGCTGTTGTGTTAAAGCTTTAGTAAATGGATCTGCAATGTTGTCTTGAGAGTCTACACGCTCCAAGGTGACGTCTCCTCTTTCAATGATCTCCCTGATCAAGTGAAATCGCCGCAACACGTGCTTAGATTTTTGATGAGACCTGGGTTCCTTAGCCTGTGCAACCGCTCCGGTGTTGTCACAGTATACGGGAACTGCTTCTCCAATGCTAGGAACCACACCAAGTTCAGTTATGAACTTCTTCATCCAAACAACTTCCTTTGCAGCTTCACTTGCAGGTATATACTCTGCCTCTATCACTGAATCAGCAACCGTTTGCTGCTTGGAACTCTTCCAACTCACTGCACCTCCGTTCAAGATAAACACATACCCTGAAATAGATTTACTGTCATCTTGGTCTGTTTGAAAACTTGAGTCCGTGAATCCCTCGATTCAGACCCACCGTAGACAAGAAAAATATCTTTAGTCCTTCTCAAGTACTTTAGGATATTTTTCACTGCCTTCCAGTGCTCTTCTCCTGGATTCGACTGGTATCTGCTTGTTACACTAAGTGCGTGAGCAACATCCGGTCTAGTACATATCATACCGTACATGATAGATCCTATTGCAGAAGCATAAGGGATCTTACTCATACGGTCTCTCTCCTCAGGTGTCTTTGGGGCCTGTTTCTTGGAGAGATTTATTCCATGGCTCATCGGCATGAGACCTCTTTTGGAATCTTCCATGCTAAACCTCTTTAGCATCGTATCAATGTACGTTCCTTGGGATAAGCCGAGCATCCTTTTAGATCTATCTCTATAGATCTTTATCCCCAAAATATAGGATCCTTCACCCAAGTCCTTCATGGAGAAGTTTTTAGATAACCAGATTTTAATGGATTGTAACATAGGAATGTCATTCCCTATCAGTAATATATCATCAACATATAATACAAGGAATGATACTGCGCTCCCACTAACCTTCTTGTATACACATGGTTCATCCTCGTTTTTGATAAAATCAAACTCTTTGATTGTCTCATCAAAACGAATGTTCCATCTACGAGAAGCTTGCTTCAACCCATAAATGGATCGTTGTAGCTTACAGACTTGATTTGTTCCAACTTTTGAAATAAATCCCTCTGGCTGTGTCATATACACATCCTCCTCAAGTTTCCCATTGAGGAAGGCCGTTTTCACGTCCATCTGCCAGATCTCATAGTCGTTGTAAGCTGCAATCGCAAGCAAAATCCGAATGGACTTGAGCATGGCTACTGGTGAGAAGGTTTCATCATAGTCAACTCCTTGTCTTTGTTTGAAACCTTTTACAACCAATCGGGCCTTATAGGTCTCTACCTTTCCGTCTGCTCCAGTCTTTTTCTTAAAAACCCATTTACACCCAATAGGTTTAATACCTTCAGGTGGTGAAACCAAAGACCATATTTTGTTTTCATACATGGAGTCCATTTTGGATTTTATGGCTTCAAGCCATTTCCCTGAGTCTTTATTACTCATAGCCTGTTCGTAATTCAATGGATCATCATCATTCATGATGTGTACCTCATCGTCATCCTCTATAACGAATCCGTACCTCTCAGGTATCTTCGGTACTCTTCCAGATTTACGAACAGGGTGTGGTACAGTAGGTTCTTCTACTTGGTTAGGTACCTGACTTTGGTCCGTGGTAACTTGTGGTTCTTGAACTTCTTCAAGATATATCTTGCTCCCACTGACCCCTTCATGGATAAACTCTTTCTCCAAGAAGGTAGCATGTTTCGCAACAAACACCTTTTGATCAGTTGGATGATAGAAATAATACCCTACGGTTTCTTTAGGGTATCCCACAAATCTACATTTATCGGATTTAGTCTGTAGCTTATCATTTTCAAACTTTTTGACATAAGCTAGACAACCCCAAGTCTTAACATGCTTAAGATTTTGTTTCCTCCCTTTCCACATCTCATATGGAGTCTTTGGGGTGGATTTGGTAGGTACCTTGTTAAGTAGGTATGCAGCCGTTTCTAGGGCATATCCCCAGAAGGAAATTAGAAGGTCGGTAAAACTCATCATGGATCGAACCATGTCCAACAGTGTTCGATTTCTCCTTTTAGATACTCCATTTAACTGTGTTGTACCTGGAGGAGTCCATTGTGAGATTATACCATTTTCTCTGAGACAATTGAGAAACTCACTGCTTAAGTATTCTCCACCTCGATCTGATCGAAGTATCTTAATACTCTTGCCCGTTTGTTTCTCTACTTCACTTCTGAACTCTATGAACTTTTCAAATGATTCTTATTTGTATTTCATTAAATACACATATCCAAATCTTGAGTGATCATCAGTGAAAGTAATAAAATAAGAATACCCACCCCGTGCACTTGTTGTCATAGGTCCACAAACGTCTGTGTGAATCAATGCCAACAACTCTGTAACTCTCTCTCCTTTTCCACTAAAAGGAGATTTAGTCATTTTACCCATGAGACAAGATTCACAAGTTGGATATGATTCATAATCAGATAGCTCGAGGAGCCCATCTTTATGCAACTTGGATAATCTTGTTTCATTGATATGACCGAGTCTACAGTGCCACATATAGGTATAATTAATATCATCTCTTTTCCTTTTCTTAATTTGTTCAATTTGAAATATATTTTCTTGTAAGTCAAGTGTATAAAGTCCATTTCGCAAATTTCCAATACCATATAAAACATCGTCTTTATAAATAGAACAACCATTGTTCTTTATAATAACGTCAAAACCTTCCATATCCATTACAGAAATTGAAATAATGTTTTTAATAATATTCGGAACATAATAACAATTATTAAGATAAATGGATTTGCCCGAAGGCATTGCTAAACAATAAGTCCCTACAGCTAATGCAGCAACTTTTGCTCCATTTCCCACTCGTAGGATCACCTCATCTTTGTTTAGCTTTCTACTTCTGACCAGTTCCTGCACAGTATTACATATGTGAGAACCACAGCCGGTATCCAATACCCAAGTAGAATTATGACTTTCAGAAAAATTAATTTCAATCATAAACAAACCTTGATTGGAAGTCGAAGCTTCTCCAAGCTTCTTCTCTGCTAGAAACTTCTTGCAGTTCCTCTTCCAATGTCCCGGCTCATTGCAATGAAAGCACATTCCTTTAGCTGGTTCAGGTTTCTTTTGCTCCTTTTCTTTCCCTTTTCCCTTAGCCTTCTTAGATTTCTTCTTTTCAGAAGACACCTTGGGCCTCTTCCTTTTATTGGAAGAATCCACCATCAAGACATGGTTCTTCTTGGATGAGAAGTGATCTTCTGCAGTTTTCAGCATGTTAAGCAGCTCAGGTAAGCTGACATCTAGCTTATTCATGTGAAAATTAACCACAAACTGCGAGAAGGTCTCAGGGAGTGACTGCAAGACCAAGTCTTGACTCAACTCCCCATCCATGACGAACCCAAGTTGTCCAAGGCGTTCAATCAAATTGATTACCTTCAGAACATGAGTCTCGACGGCAGTGCCCTCGGTCATCCGAGATCGGAAGAGCTCCTTAGATATCTCATATCTAGCAGTCCTACTCTGTTCACCATACAACTCCTTGAGGTGAAGCAGCATAGCAGGAGCATCCATTTTTTTGTGCTGACGCTGAAGCTCGTTATTCATGGATGCGAGCATGATGCATTGAGCCACAGATGCATCATCTTGCCACTTATTGAAAGTGGCAATCTCTTCCTCAGAGGCTGTTTCTGAAACAGATTCAGGGATAGTGGAATTTAGGACATAAGAAATCTTTTCAGCAGTGAGAATAATTCTCAGATTTCTTAGCCAGTCTTCATAATTCGGGCCGGTAAGCTTATTTGCATCAAGTATGCTTCGTAGTGAGATTAGTGATTTTGACATTTTTAAAATTCTGCATGTGAAAAGACAACATTTTAGCAAACATTCATTTTATTAACTTTGCATACCAAAATAAATTTAGGTCTTTATTTTAAATTGGTATCTCCCACTATTTTCATCAAACTATATTACCCTCACTCATATAGTTCGGCAACATCTAATTAAAGATTTGCTAGTGAGATTAAGAATCCCATTTCAAATGTATATAACCTTGTGGATAGCACAACAAGCGATATACAAATAAATAGGTAGACAACTCTTGTCAATTACATCACCATGTAACTCCTTTTATTTTGCCTCTTAAATCATAATGGTCATGTGTGTGCACATCCGAACTAAAATGATTTAAGTTAAGTCAAGCCTAGTACTTTCATAAATTCAAAAAAGAAAAATTTTCGTCCTTGTGGATAGCACAACAAGACTAGATCGTTCAATTTTCTTGATAAGCATCAAATGTGATTAATTAACATATTAAATATTCAATACTCGCCTTGTGGATAGCACAACAAACTCATATTAAATATTTAATACTCTATTAACTAATCATGCTAGAAGGCGACGTTCGATATTCCAAATATCATTTGAACGCTTCAGACTTAATATTATTTCTTTGAGGGGTTTGTTATTATTTGTCTCATCTTTTTAAGCACGCATGCACATATATATATAAAATACGCGTCATTTTATTAAACATGCGAAGCATGTTTGTATAAAATATAATATATATAATATTTAGTATGCAATATAGAATACTATATTCTACCCGGATTGATTATGGACTTTTATTCTAGTTTGGTTCACTAGAGCCACCAAGTGAACCAAAAGGTCAAACCTAGGAGTGCAAGAATTTAAATTTAAATATAACTATTACATTTAAACCCTGGCTCCATACAAATGAGTCTTCATGCGTTCCTTGCTCCTTGGTCTCCAATTTCATCAAAATAATTCTAACTATCTCTATTACATTAACTATTTAAAATTAAATAGAAACCTTGATCAGCAGTCAAGGGGAAGTACATAGAAAGAAGATAGAATTTACATCGAGAATAAAACTAGAGAAGACGAGGTACGCAGACCCCATTTTATAAAACCCATTCATTCAAGCATTCAACCAAAATAAAATCCAATCACATTGGTCATAGTCTATAATCAATCCCTTTTATTACCATACATATCATCATACGTATCAATAAAACTTATTCATCTCATGAAAATAAATTCATTCCATATATGTATTAATATCAGTTAATGGGCAAAGGTTTGCTAAACTTTGTTTTTGGAAAAATAAACTCCTTTATTTCATTCAAAAACAATTCTAAATTAAACTCTTTAATTTTAGCAATTCTGATATCTCATTTCATATAAAATAAACATCTTTATTTTAAACCTTTATTAATTAAATAAACCATTCATTTAATTAAATAAAACAAAAAAAAATTCAGTTCCTGTCCAGTGGCGCAGCTGCGCCAAGAATGTAAAGGGAACCGGCGCAGCTGCGCAGCATGAAAACCAGGAACAGTACCCGGCGCAGCTGCGCAGCAATATTGTCTTGTACCGGCACAGCTGCGCAGCTTCTCAGAATCTGAAAATTTTTTGTTACCCAGAACTCGATCCAATCGCATATCATACATGTATGGAATCACATAGACTGATAATTAGCACAAATTGGCTCTGATACCACTGTTGGGTTTGTACGTAACACAATCATGCAATCAAATCACATAAATAGGGCGGAAGCGTAAAAAACTAGGTTTTCAAAAATTTATACAAACCCATTACCATGATCATTCTTGTGCATCAATTATCAGTGAATGAAGAAGGAGAAAAACAGAATTATACCTTTGAAGATCCAAGCTTCCTCAGGTACAAGTTCTACTCCTTTGATTCCTTTGATTCCTCTGTAGTGGCTCCTTCCCTTGATCAATGTCAGCCACCCAAATGTTTGGCCTCTAACGGTGATCCACCAAGGAAGATGAAGAACTCAGTAAGATGGGTAATTGGCTTAACCCTTGTTTCTATTTCTATAGAATATGTGTACTCCCAACTCTTGAAAAATTCACGTACCTTATTTCTGATATAAGACTCTCTTATATAGATATTAGGTTAACCCTCCTAATCCAATTAGAATAGGATTTTATTTAATTAATTAATTAAATACTTTTAATTAATTTATATCCTAATCTTTATTAGGATTGAGAGAGAGTACTGATATTATATTAATTCCTAAACTCCTTTAGAATTAAAATAATAATAATAATATTAATATTAATAAGACTCCTCTTATTAATTTATATTTAATATTTCTAAAATATTAAATAATAAACATTAAGCTATTTAATTTATTCTATCATTATAGATTAAATTAATTATACTTAATGCATTATTACTATCATGCCATTTTCTTCTTAAATAATTCTTCTTCCTTTTATGGTGTGACCCTTTAGGTTCTCCATATTAAACCGGTTATGAATAAATCAATTAGAAGAATTCTAATCTTATTTAAATAAATAAATTAAACTAATAATCTATTTAAATAAATAACATTTATTCTACAATAGGGATAAGCCTCCCTAGCGATCAACGACTTTCCAAATAATATAGATTTCAACATTAATCATAAAAGAACCTGTGAGTTAATAGTTACCGTACAACTCAATCCTTCCACCATACAATGTCCCAATTAAATATAAGACATAGATTTACTGTCAAGTCTTAATTTATTTAATTATATGTATTTCGATTAGAAAATGCACAACTCCAAATAATGCAAATTAGAAACCTCTTTCTAATTTCATTCTACCTTGGCCAAGGATTCCTGGGTTGTCATTTAACGAATCACATAGGACATATCTCCTCTTTTACTAGAGGTGGTAAATTCTTTATTGATCATTCATTATATCCATATGTAACTCATTACACCCAAGCATACCCTATATATGCCTTAAAAGGCCTTAAGGAATTAGTCAAAGTATAATTTGTTACATACAAGATACTATGATGATCTCAAGTCCAAGGATCACATGTACTACTATCACATTAGGAATTCCTATTGACAGGCGAGTAAAACTCCATTAGGTATTCCATAGCGAGTCACGTTCAGTGAACTTATTCTCCAATAAGCACCTACATACTTGCTTTAGTGTCTCCACACAAATGACCATGAGATCAGTCATCCTCATCCAATGAGCAAGCAACATATGTACCAATCTATCCGGATTTACTAATCCCCATTTTAGTAATCCCACAATTGGGAACTATTTTAGTTTTTAAGCTTTCTAAGAATTTAGATCTCATTATCATGATTTCATCATGATTCTAAAAGCATTGCTTAAAACTATGGGTTATTTACATATTATAAAAATAGCACCATGTAGATAATTATATGCCTTAAATGAATATTTTATTAATAAATAAATAAGATTGTTTACAAAGTATGTGCTTTGTCATCATACATGATTGGCTTATATGCACACTACTATCAGAGGACTCATGTGATTGCTAAGTTGTACAAACCTTTGTATGGGCGGGGGTTTTGTGCTTGGTCTAACGACTACTTAGTTTATCACATTGATAATCATTGAAATGTTGTGTCGCGCTATTCGCTATATGTATGTTGAGAATGTGATTCTTTTCTCATGTGTATGGCGAATAGGTAGAGAATATAAGATTAGGTGCGAGTTCTTTAAACTCATACATATGGTAAGTTCGTGACTCATAATCGTATGGTGGAACCCCTCAGCGAATGGACGACTTTGGTCTGACTAGGATAAGTTCCTAAACCCATATTATTGTGGTAAGTTCCTGAACTACTAACATGTGGTATGTTTGATGAACTATACTGGGGTATAGAAAAGTTATGGATGAAGAATTGAGGATTTTTAATAGATAGAATTATTAAGCAATTGATCATTAGAGCAATTGAAGTTGATGATGGAAGCATAGGTATTCCAAATCTTCTAGCTGTGCTAGACTTCAAATTTTTGACATCAAGCTAAATTCGCACTGATGTGCCTTAAAAAATATAAATGAATTTTTGTTATCAGCAACACATGGTTACAATTGTGTAGAAGTGGGCTTCGTACCACTAACACATCGTTACCAGTTGCGGTATGATAACATCAAAAATAATTTTTAATAGTTTTTGAACTGTTTAAAGAAAAGTCTACGCTAATTGTTTTGGCTAGACAAAAATAATTTGAAATATCAAAAGGTATTTTATTTGTCATTGATGTATCATGAAAGCTGATGCAGAAATGATAAATATGATGAAGTTATCAATGCAGAATTACCTAGTGTTGGGTGTGATCTAAGGATCGTCAGCCCACTATAATACGATGTAGTATGACGAAGTCATAAAATGACGAAATCCTCAAACGGACTGTGAATATAGTGCGGTATCATGACGTCATAAAATGAATTTTAGAATTTTAAAAAAAAGTTAAGTGCCAATTTGATTTGGCTAGATACATGTTTCGATTGATATTCGAATAATTGTTATGTCTAAGCTAATTGATTCAGCTAGACAAATGTTTATGAAAAATTCAAGTATCTCTTTGAGAATTTATTCGAACCAAATTATTTTGGTACGGAATCTTATGCTAAGTCTGAGGTGAACAACCCCGAATATGGGGGATATGCCGATTGGATAAAATAATCCAATCTAGTAGCGCAATTAGTCGCTAAACAAGATTAATACGTTATGCATGACGTAAGTGTACGATAGGCTAATTACCTAAAGTACTAGCATCGGTAGTTTACTTTCTTTATGATTGTAACCATACCTAGTAATTTATCGTTTTGCGGTTTGAATACCGTTAAAATTATGTGTTCATGGTCTATATGACTCCTCAGTATGATTTGAAAAGTTTTAACTCCTTAGAGAGAAGTCATGGAAGAATGTGATGATAGAAGAGCTCCTCATAGTAGGAAGCAATATGTACTCATTACATTGAGCATGAAATCAGATAAAAGTTAACTTGAAAACCTAGTTTTGATGAATAATAAGAGTAGTGATTAGTAGACTGTAATTTCGAGGACGAAATTCTTAGAAGAAGGAGTGAATGTGATAACCCAAAAATCTATAAGATTTTAAATGATTAAAATAAAGGTTAAAGAATAAAACCTAGATGAGAATTTGAGGATTTATTTAAATTTTTTAAGTAAAACCTATATGGTTTGCTATTCGAATGAGAATAGAGAAAATATGGGTTACAAAATTCCAAAACCCTAGAAATGAATTAATATGTACTTGAAGGAATATCAAGGATAAGGTATTACGATACCTATAAATTCGATGTGAACTGAATAATCTAAGAAATGTTATAATGATGCATGTGGAAATTTTATTAAGGAAATAAGATTTCATATAAAGAGATGCTATGAGGTTAAACGAAGATGAGTATATATATATATATATATATATATATATATATATATATATATATATATACTTAGTAAAGTGCTATATATTTTAGCAAGAGGAATTATGAATTATTTTATATGAAAAATTAAGAAAAAACTATGTTAGTAATTTACATAGTTTGAATGTTGGCCTTGATTGGTAAATAAGAAGATGAATAAGTATAAAGTTATTAGCTAATATGTTTAGTAATAAAAATGGAGTAAGTTAAAACTCAAAATGTGAGTTAGAGATAGAATTTCAAAGCACGGACTGTTCAGTTGTGTTCGGAACGTCAAATTTAGTAAGAAAAGACAATAAACACAAAATGTGTAAGGGTTGACTTTTATGGAGAAAAATCAAAATTAGAGTTAGAAGTGGAATATGTGATGATTTATGTGAGCCATGTATGTGATTAAATAAATATATATTATATAATGTGTATACATTTATTTTGTATATAAAAGAGAATTAAGAATAAAATTATGTAATCCTAATTATATATTAGGAATGAAGGATTGAATAACTTAAGGTTATGAGATGAGAGAATAATAGTATTTATAATATATACCAATTCTAAGAGATTTATTTTATATCTCAATTAATTAATTTTATAACCTAATTAAGGTAAGTTTAATTGGGTTAAGAAATTAAATGTACTTGAGTAAGAATTTAAATTCCAATTGAGTACATGAAAACCCTAATTAAATGATTAGGGTAAGATAGAATTTAAGATTATAGGACTATATTAATTCTTATGGCCCAAATTAATTATAATTTGATTAATTATAATTAAAATGAATGTTTAATTTAAATTATAATTTATTTAATTATAATTTAATTAAAATGAGTACATAATTATTATCTAGTTAATTATGTGAAAATGTAATATGGTTATGTAATGTGATTAATTATGTGATAATTAATTATTAACTTAATAATTAAAGAGGTGTGAGTTAACCTAATGGATTAACTAATTATGTGAATTAGTTACGTGATAACTAATTTATATTATTATTGTTAATTATATATATGTAGGAATGTTTAAGGAACGTGATAGTAAATGTAGCTTGCGCTTGAGGCAAGTTGTTCTATCCTTTGTTGATTTCGTTTATGCTAGTTATTGTATTCTCTATAATTTATATATTGAATAAATATCTTAGCGAAGTCCATTTATGAATTGATGTAACCTTGACTTAATTGTTCAAGTAAGGTCTATTAAGTCTTTCAAATGCTTTAAGTTATTTCTAAAGCATAAATTATTTCGTAATTCTATATTGATGAATTATTCTAAATTATTGTAAGTCGATTCAACTATTCCTTAGTTGATGAACGTTGAATTCTAAATTATCCTTTTAAGCTTATCCAAACCAAACTTTCTTTGGTGCGGACTTGTATTCAAATACTGAGATGAACAACCATATTAATTAGGGGGTTACTATGCGAAAGCGTTAAATGTTTGTGCACAATACATGGTACGAAGGGCTGATCCCCCTAAGTACGAGTTGAGAGTCCATAGTCTAAATGACTGTTAAAGGTTTTAAACAGAAATATTTATAACTTAGGACAAAGTTCAAGGTCTTACGACCCTCAGATGATTTCAATATTCGAGATTCTAAACATTGAAGAAAGAATTATTGTTCAATTCTTTATGAAAGAAAAATTATCCAAATCTATTGAAACTATTCAGTTATGTTATATTATTGATATTTCTAGTGAGCTTTTTGTCGACGCCGGGAAGAATTTAAGTCCTCTCTGTACCCCTTTTTGTTGAAGGAGGAGGTCTTTTTCTCTTTGGGTTGGTTTTCCATCCTCTCCTATTCGGGGGAAAAAGAGAGGATTGTCCATATTCCCTAATTTGATATTATTCGACCCTTTTGTTTTCGCTTTGTCTTTGGGGTTCCGTTTAAAGGGTGAATTTTCTAGGAAACTGGTACCGACATATGTGTCGACGATTTGAAAATATTGATTTAATTTTAATGATTGGACCGAATGAGACAGAGTCGCCAGTTGGTATTTTGGAAATGGATGTACCAACTCATCCGAGTTTTAATGGTTTTTTCGCAAGATGGTCCAATGCGTGACTCTAAAGATTGGTCTTGAAACTCGAGATTCGTGGAATCCGAGGGCTAGGTTAAGCGGGGGGAAGGTGTTAGGCACCCCCTGACTCCCGTGCAAGCACGGTACCGCATCTTATTAATTTTCTATGCATAAAGTGTGTATGTGTGTGTGTGTGTGTTTTATTTTTGAAAGCTTTATTAGTATGTTTCTTAGTCTTTATTTTGGGTGACTTAAAGTAGTGCTGTATCTCTTTTGCGCCTAGGTTCGAAGGATTTGATTTAATAAAAAGTTCATTTTTAACAAAATATATGAATTGAAATGAGGTTTTAGAAAGTAAAGTTTTCAAATCCTTTGCCCGACTAGGAATCGAGGACTTCGATACTTCTTTTTATTATTTTATTACGTGATCTATCCCAAATCGCTTTATTGTTCATCAAAATCTCTTTGTGGTTTTATTAGAAATTATTTTGATGATATGTATGCAAAATCGTTAAAAAAGAGTCGAATCATCGTCGGGCATGTAAGCCATCTCGATGAACCGAGCTCCCGCAATCATGGTTTTCATTATCACGGGATCTTGAATCCGACCTTTCGAGACTAACCCCTTGAGTTCGTTTTCAAGATCTAAATATTACATGTACAACGTTATTTATGTTATTTAAAGCATTTACATCATAAAAACCAGTCCATCGTGGGAATCAAGTCGGATCCATTCGGGGATCTCAACATCAGAATTCCTAAGCTCACATGATTTGTACAATATTACATATATATAACGTCCACAGCTTCGATATTAGATGATTTCATCGATTGAAATCACCGCTTAAGCCGTTTCGGCCCCCCTTTCACCTCGAAATATAGATTTAGGGTTATACGGGTTAATCGGGACCGTTCAAAATAATAAATCCATAGATATACCATGAATCTAAGCCGTTATAGCCCACGGGTTAAAGTTTCATGCTTAATAACCTCTTGGAGGCTAGATTAGGCTTAGACTTAGGTATATCTAGCCTCAGCGGTCGATTTACAACGTAATAAGCATAATATAACCGATAAAAATGTAAAATCTATCAACTATTACATAATATGCTTAAAATACAATAATTTTAGCTATATTCAAATAAGATATCTCATTAATCTATCATTTGAGTAACATTTATAAATAAACGAAGCTCGAAAGTGCGTTATTTCACCTTAGGGAACGTGTGAACAAGCGTTTTGACTCCCGGGATGAACTAAGAACACTAGTTGGACTCCAAGTAGATGCTAGATGGAATAATTAAGCTTCAAAGAGGTGTAGACAAGTTCCACTAGAGCCTTTCCCTCTCTAGAATGCTTGTTCTCTCTCTAAAATGTATATATCTCTCTTCTAAAATGAACTAGTGTGGGTGTTATAAGCTGCCAGAGGCAGCCGCAACCATACATGCGGCTAGCTGCAGATATGGTCAAGGCTAGCCTAAGTGGGCCCCACATGCTCTGCTGGTGGTCCTTCGGTCTCAGTTCGGCAAAAGTTGACGTCCGTCGCTCGACCTTTCGGACAGTCTTTGAGGAATGCAGAGGGAATAGATCGATTTTGACTGATTAGGGTTCGGGAAGTCGATACTCATAGCCGAGATATATCCACCAGGTCCGGATATCAGTTAGCTGACTCGTCTCTGATGGCACGTCGTTCGACGTTTGCTGAAGTGGTTTTCGGTGATCACTGTCTCAGCTCGTCGATCCTCGATCGGTTCACGGTACGTTCAGACGTCATTGGTCCTTTGCATCACTCTCGGGGTTATCTCTGAGATGACCCGGCTCTTTTGCCCTACCTCAGGGTTGTCGCCAGAGTAAAATTATGCCTTTGCCCTTCTACAAGGTTAGTACAAAAAAGCAAAATTTTGAGTGTCTACTGATGCCCCTCTTTGTCATATTCATACAAAGTAATGGAAGGAACACAACAAAGATTAATAGACACGGAGAATGCATGAAAAGGTATATCTGATGATGCAATGTCCATGTATAACAGATGTGATGATATGTGAGATTTAGAGAAAGGTTACTTCCCTGACTAGGGAAGTTAAGGATTACGTTGTCGGGATCAAACCGACCTGCGCTAAAATGTAGTCAACGGTTTGCACCATCGGGGTCATGTCGATGCCCTCACTGTGTTGTAGCCAACGGATTACATCATCGGGGATTTGCCAACCTGCGTAGGGTTGTTGCCAACGGATTACATCATCGGGGATTCGCCGACCTGCGTAGGGTTGTTGCCAACGGATTACATCATTTAGGATTTGCCGACCTGCGTAGGGTTGTTGCCAACGGATTACATCATTTAGGATTTGCCGACCTGCGTAGGGTTGTTGCCAATGGATTACATCATCGAGGATTTGCAGACCTATGTAGGGTTATTGCCAACGAATTACATCATTGGGGATTTGCCAACCTGCATAGGGTTGTTGCCAACAGATTACATTATTGGGGATTTACCGACCTATGTAGGGTTGTTGTCAACGGATTACATCATCGGGTATCGATCCGACGCCTTCACTGATTACTTGTCGATGGATTAAATCGTCGGGGGTTGAGCCGACGTCTTCATTGATTCGTTGTCGGTGGATTACATCGTCGGGGGTTGAGCCGACGCCTTCACTGATTAGTTGTCGGTGGATTACATCGTTGGCGGTTGAGCTGATGCCTTCACTGATTCGTTGTCGGTGGATTTCATCGTCGGGGGTCGATCCGATGCCTTCACTGATTCGTTGTCGATCGATTTCATCGTCGGGGGTTGAGTCGACGCCTTCACTGATTCGTTGTCGGCTTATTACATCGTCGGGGGTTAAGCCGACGCCTTCACTGATTCGTTGTCGGTGGATTACATCATCAGGGGTCGATCTAACGCCTTCACTGATTCGTTGTCGGTGGATTACATCATCGGGAGTTGAGCCGACGTCTTCACTGATTCGTTGTTGGTGGATTACATCTTCGGGGTTTGAGCCGACGCCTTCACTGATTCGTTGTCGGTGGATTACATCGTCGGGGGTTGAGCCAACGCCTTCACTGATTCGTTGTCGATGGATTTCATTGTCGAGGGTCGATCTGACGCCTTCATTGATTCGTTGTAGGTGGATTTCATCGTTGGGGGTTGAGCTGATGCCTTCACTGATTTGTTGTCGGTGGATTACATTGTCGGGGGTTGAGCCGACGCCTTCACTGATTCGTTGTCGGTGGATTACATCGTCGGGGGTCGATCCGACGCCTTCACTGATTCATTGTCGGTGGATTAAATCATCAGGGGTTGAGCCGATGTCTTCACTGATTTGTTGTCAGTGGATTACATTATTGGGGGTCGATCCGACGCCTTCATTGATTCGTTGTCGGTGGATTCTTAGGGATTTGAGGCTTTCTTCACCATTCCTCCCTGTCGCTGCCCTTGGGGATACTTGTGAGCTTTGTCCGAGCGATGGTTTCATCAGAGTCAGTCTCTCCATCTGCTGGATTGCAAGGTCGTGATGACTCCCATGGACTGGAGGCACATCACTGGTTTAGAGTTTACCGGAGATAGGGTGCCCTTGGAGCCGTGTATCACTCCGACCATGGTGCGCACCCTCCTAGGGTTTTCTTCTTAGGAGCGAGCCTTCAAGGCTCGTAGTATTCGATTGGGATGCTTGGGCATCGATTCCGCTTGAGGCACCTTGCAGCAGCCGTTGCCTGCCGATTTGGCAGAGAGGGATCGCATCTTGTGGCGTCTGCTCCTGACCATTATGAGGGGTTGTTTCATTGCGAATAACTCCTCCACTGTTCCCTTCAGCTTGGTAGGGGCCGTTCGAGACGTAGACCGCATTGGGGACTATAATTGGGGATCTTTTACATTCGCTCTTTTCCTGCACGGGATGCGACTGCGATCTGAGGGAGTTACCGATGCCTGGGTCGGATTCTACCTGTTTCTTCTGGTAAGTCATTTTTGACCAAATTTCATTTATTTAACTTTTGATTGGTTTATCTTTTCGCACGACTAATGGAGGGTTCTTTTGAATTAACAGTTCTGGGCTTACGAGAGGCTTCCATGTCTTCGCCCCATATCTGTCTTAGGCTTGGACACTTATCCACGGGGTTGTAGATGGCATCAGTCTACTTTATCGGAGGTCCTAGTCGCGAAGGGCTTTACCCATGTCCGTCTTTAGTTGGAGACACTGGTAGCTTGGGACATAGTGTGGCTGCCATATTCCGGAGAGAACTTGCCTGAGGGATTTGAGGATGGTTTGTCGACAGGGCCATAGTTTCAGTTATCCACTTGCCGGATTCCATTCCTTTTTGATGGAGGTTAGGAGCTCTACCTTGAGGAGTGCACTTTTTGATGCATCACTGGGGAGATTCGCCTTCATTTTCTTCCTCCAGCCCAGCGCTTCTGGCCTTTATCTTCGTCGGCTGCATCGATTCCCGCTATAGGGTATGATGGTTTTCACTTGTCCGACGGTCCGATCACTTCTGAGGAATATATCGCCTGGTGGGGGCCACGTACGATAGGAGCTCAGACACGTGCTACCCAGTTCTTGGGAGATATGGTCCCAGGGTCACTCATGATGAAGGAATGGATATCATGTTTTCAGGAGCCTTTTCATCAAGTTTAGATTACTGATTTGAGACTTCAGTTAGAGCAGTTGTCGGCCTACTATCGCTATAATGGTTTGGACCCATCCTTAGCTAGTACTTTTGCTTCTCAGGGTCATGAGACTGGACCGTCAGGAGGTGGTGGCTCTCATGGTGCTGGACCCTCAGGTTTTGGTGGCGCTAGCGATAGAGATGATCCATTCACTTGTCACCCGGATATGCAGGAGACGCTTTATCGCCCGGATCATCAGGATGTGCCCACTCCCGATAGACGACCCCAGGTTGACCAGTTTGATGATACCACCATTTTCCTGGGTGATTTCGACGAGGCGATGAGCCCATAGGTCATCTGTTAGTCATTAGGCATTTGTGCCCCAGTATCCTGTACTTTTTTCTTTTTAGTTTTCACATGTATCATAGGTATGACAGTGATGTTTATGAAACTAATGTACTTGGAAAATATCTATATATGATGCTTTCTATTTATTCATCACACATGCTATTTTATCACTCGTTATGATGCATGCTTCAGATATATTTAAACGACTGGATAGAGATTGGCCCCTGTATGGTCTTATTAACACAGTTTTTACAGATGTCATCCTCTACTATGGTGCGTTTGGACCACCTTCCTCCTAGCCATGTAGCTACTAGTTTGAGGGTTTGGTATGATCAGTTGTCATATACCGATCGTGTCGCTGTCAGCCGTATGTTAGGCCACTCCATGTCTCTGCTGTCCTTTCAGGTTCTAGCGGGATTTATTATCGGGATACTCAGGTAGTGGATTCCTGAGTGTCATGTCTTCCATTTTGGCTCGGCCGAGTTGACTCCTACTTTGGAGGAATATGGTCTCATCTTGACATTATCGATGGAGGGGCCATGTGCTCGAATGTCCTTGGGCCATATGCGCCACCAGTTCATGACAATGACTAGACTTAGAAGGGCAGTTGTGTTGGCCGAGGTGGGTGGTAGCCACGTTATCTCCAGGGACTTTATGATCACTCACTTTACTTCTGCGGATAGTTTCGCCATTTATCACGGAGACTTTGCCATTTCAGAGGAGCGATGGGACGTTGCACGAGTGGATGCCTTGGTTATGTGCCTCATAGCTTATCTATACATGCCATTTTATACTGACCATCTGGATGTGGCGATGTCGATGGCTGTTAGAGCTCTCCGAGAGAACTTTACTATACTTCCCCTTATCCTGGCAGAGACATTGATATCAGCCACTATCTACTATGACGTTGGGGATCAGGAGTTCAGAGGTAGCCCAGTGCTTCTATACATCTGGTTGATGACGCACCTCAGACCGATAGGGCGGCTTTGTCACCACGGGTTTTGTTTTGGACATGGCTTGTCTCAGGTCTACTCATATCGCCCGACTTCTTGCGTTGATGAGGCGTCATGGATTTCATTTCTGGGTGCTATGGAGGAGCCTTTTGCTATAGTCATGTATTCTGGGTATTGCTCCTTTTTGAGTTTCATCACCCATGCAGCTGACTTGGATTTCTTCCCCTTGGCGGGTTTGAGGCGTGTGGTGACCTATCATCCTTTGGCGGTGATGGGTCATTTTGATAAGTACCATGAGGTCCATGCTTTTGAGGGGACTGAGGATTATTGCTTCCCTGTTTGCTCAGTTACCGAGGCTGATCTGGCTCGGGTTTATGGATTCTGGTCTCATCGACAGACAGCGGAGTTCAGAGACTGCCATCACGGTCGATCTGCAGAGTATTCAGCTTGGCTTGAGTCAGATTTGGCACCAGAGACCGCAGATCAGGTTGAGATAGGATCTTTATCCGATGACAATGGTTGGTCCTCAGATGCTACGGAACTGATGGAGGATCCTATATCTCCGACTGAGGATGCTTTATTTGTAGATTTAACAGCTTCTCTAGTGAGCACTGTCCCGTGTTCGACCTCAGTTTCCATGGAGGCGATGGATAGGCAGCTTCACCTGGTGACCTTTGAGAGGGATCAGGCTCGGGTTCTATTGTTGACCATCGTAGCTGGTCGGGATGCTGCTATTACTGAGAGAGACACAGCCCGTGCTTCCAGAGACCAGGACTTTGTTGACAGAGATGAGGCCCAGACTTTCTCAAATGGACTCATTGGTCACGTACAGGGTGTAGTGCAGAGTCGAGAGGAGATTTTTTGTATGGCAGCAGAGATGTTGAGGCGGGTTGATATGTTGGAGCACCAGTTCAGAGCTGCTCCCCCGACTACAGAGACTGCTGGATATTTGGTGATGTTGGCTCGTCTCACCACTGATTTATAGCTCTATTTTATTTTCCTGTAGAGACTTTGTTATTAATACTTGTCATAGTTTAGAATCAACTTTTGTATTCTAAACAGTTGTATATATAAAAAGAAGCAAGTTCAGTTCACTTCCCTTATTTGCTCATGTCTAGCTTTGCACACGGTTGCCATTTTTGCTTCATGATTATTATGTCGACATAGAACTGGTCTCGTCATGTGGCATCAGATTCGGTGGGAGTGATGCTGAGATGTCGCTAGGTCTTCTCCGCATGAGCCGTCGATTGGGTGGGCTTTATGGATATGGTTTTGATTTCTTTATAGGTTAGGATTTGAATAATAGGAAAGTGTTTGGATTTTTCGAAGGTTAGACCGCACCATAAATGGCTGTCTACGTACCCCCACAAATGGGAGATTAGGTCTTTCGTAGTTTAGGCTCAGACCTGAAAAGTTTGAAAAGGGGTTTATTTGAGTTTGAGTTTGATTTGATAGGATCTTGATTTGATTTTTTTGGTTTGATTTGATAGGATTTTGATGTTTTTCAAGGGTCAGACCGCACCATAAATGGCTGCCTACGTACTCCCACAGATAGGAGATCAGGTCTTTCATAGTTCAGGCTCAGACCTGAAAAACTAGATTTTATATATATTTTTTCTTTTTTTTTTCTTTTTTTCTCTTTTTTTATCAAGACATAGTAGTCCAGTTTGAAAGCGAAAGGGGTCTCAAACATAATACCGTTTCACCGAGTCGGAATTGATCAGTTGTGGGAATTCCTCACCGTCCATCTCTTCCAATTTCAAAGCTTCCCCCGATAGGATTGTTTTGACAAGAAAGAGTCCTTCCCAATTTGGGGCAAATTTTCTTTTAGCGGCATCCTGGCCCGGAATGATCTTCTTCAATACCAAGTCATGCTCTTTGAATTCTTGAGGTCGCACCTTCTTGTTATAAGATCGGGACATTCGCTGTTGATAGAGTTGACCGTGAAAGATAGCAGTAGCTCTCCTCTCATTTATCAAAGACAACTGATCGTATCGATCTTGTATCCATTGGCTTTCCTTAATCTGGGCATCCAGCATCACTCTCAGTGATTCCATCTCCACTTCGACAGGAAGTACAGCCTCCATAACATATACCAGTGAGTAGGGTGTTGCCCCAATCGAGGCTCGAGTCGACGTTCAGTATACAAGTAGGGTTAACGACAACAGATCAGGCCATCCCCGGTGATTTTCTAACATCTTCATCATTATCTTCTTGATGTTCTTATTAGCCGCTTCCACCGCGTCGTTCATCTTTGGACGATAAATAACCGAATTGAGGTGTTTGATATTGAACTTGCTGCACAATTCCCTCATCATCTCATTATTCAGGTTCTTTGCGTTGTCTGATATTATAACCTCGGGTTGTCTATACCGATAGATGACGTTGTTTTTAATGAAACCAACGATGACCTCCTTGGTGACCCTGGGGAAAGAAGCTGCTTCCACCCACTTGGTAAAGTAGTCAATTATAGTGAAGATGAATCGATGACCGTTACTGGCTTTAGGCTTAACTGGTCCTATCATGTCCATTCCCCATATGGAAAAAGGCCATGGTGATGTCATGCAATGTAGTTGATTCGAAGGCGCGTGAATAATGTTAGCGTGGATCTGGCATTGATAGCAACGCTTGACATGATCATCGCAATCCGCTTTGAGGGATATCTAGTAGTGTCCTATCCTTAGAATCTTCTTGGCAAGCAGAGGTCCACTCATATGTGCTCCGCACACTCCACCATGTACTTTATTCATAAGTCGCTGGGCTTGACTCGGTCTAGACATCTCAGAAGGCCTACACCTAGGTCTCTCTTATAGAGAGCATCTCCACTTAGGTAGAAATTCATGGCCATTTTCTATATTCGCTTCTTCGCAGCTTGACTCATCCCTTAAGGGGTTGATTGATCTCGCATATATTCTTTTATATGGTGGTACCAAGGTGGTCCAGCAGGTGGTATCTCATCTGATATCTCCCCTACATTGTTTCCATATGACGGTGTATTCTGCACAGTGAAAGTGATGACAGGCATTCCCCTTCTTGCTGACAGGTTCACCAGTGAAGCTAATGTGGCCAACGCATCAGTGAAATCATTTTGGTTTCGGGGGATATGCATGAAGGCAATGTCTTCAAATTCCCCTGCCAATCTAAGGACATGTCGATGATACGGCAGTAAATGCAGTTCTTTTGTGGTGTATGCCCTGGTAGACTATCTGATGACAAGCTCTAAATCTCCAAACACCACTAACCATTTTACTCATATGGACTGAGCCAGCTTCAACCCCACAATGCACCCTTCATATTCTGTGGTATTGTTGGAGTTGTTGAAATGCAACTTGGTGGCCACGGGGTATTGTTCTCCCGTGATGGATACTAGGACTGCCTCGGCTAAGACACCTTCAGCGTTTGATGCGCCGTCAAAATATATTTTCCAAAATTGACCTTGAAACTCCTTATCGATCAGTTGAACAGTCAACACTTCCTCCTCCAGGAAATACGTTTCCAGAGGCTCAAACCCCTGCTGGTGCAACCGACAGGTGATCCGCAATCCCTTGCCCTTTAATGGACTTTTGGGTGACATAGATGATGTCGAACTGTTGAAGGATTAACTGCCACTTGGATAAACAGCAATTCAAAATCGGCTTGCTGAAGATGTATTTCAAAGGATCTATCCTCGAGATGAGATAAGTGGTATGGCCGTACAGGTAATGCTGTAACCTTGTGGCTACCCAAGCTAATGCACAGCAGGTTCTTTCGATCAGAGTATATTTTTGTTCTCCGCTGCTGAAGCATTTACTGAGATAATAGATTGCTCTTTCTTTCCCCATGTCATCCTTCTGCCCCAGTAGGTAACCCATAGCATTGGAGTTGACTGAGATATATATGAACAACAGAATTCCATCCCTTGGGGGTACCAAGATAGGTGCTTCAATCAACCTCTTCTGGATAATGTGAAAAGCTTTTCGGCAGTCTTCATTCCATTTTCCCTGAAGAGTTCTTCCTTAATAGTTTGAAAATGGGTTCACAGGTTGCTGTCAACTGCGATATGAACCGGCTAATGAAGTTGATTCACCCCAGAAAACCTCGTATTTCCTTCTCGGTCTTTGGCTCAGGCATTTCCGTGATGGCTTTGATTTTGGCAGGATCCAATTCAATGCCCCGGTTACTCACGAGAAATCCCAGTAGTTTGCCGGATTTCACACCAAAAGCATATTTCGCTGGGTTTAACTTCAAATTGAACTTACGGAGTCGTTCAAACAACCTCTGAAGATGGGTACAATGGTCATCAGCCTGTCGGAACTTTACGATGATATCATCCACATACACTTCAATTTCTTTGTGCATCATGTCATAGAATAAGGTCATCATGGCCCTCTGATAAGTATCAAGTATCACCAGCATTGGTAAGGCCAAAAGCTAGTCTTCGATAACAAAAGGTTGCCCAAGGGGTAATGAAGGCGGTCTTTTCCCTGTCTTCTTCAGCAACTATGATCTGGTGATATCCAGCAAAGCAATCAGCAAACGAATACATCTCGAACTATGCAGTGTTGTCGATTAATACGTGAATGAACGACACTTGGAAGTCATCTTTAAGGCTGGCTTTTTTGAGATCTCGATAATCTATGCATACTCGCACCTTTCCCCCAGATTTTGGCATTGGGACTACGTTGGACAACCATTCAAGGTACGTTGACACCATAGTGATTCCCACTTTGAACTGTTTGATAATTTATTCTTTGACCTTCAGGCTTCCATTCTGGTTTCAACCGTCTTAATTTTTGCTTGCCTGGTTTGAACCCTTCTTTAATTGGTAGTCGATGGATAATGATGTCGATGGATAATGATATCGGCGGATAGACCTATCATGTATTCATGAGACCAGGCAAAAACATCCTTAAATTGGGTTAAGAGTTGTATTAGTTCTTTTTCTTGGTTAGGGGGAAGGTTGATCCCTATTTTTATCTCTTTAGGATCGTCGGGGGTTCTGATATTTATGGTGGTGGTTTGATCGAGGTTGGGTTTAGGTTTATCTTAGACCCATGCTTTTCATTTCCTCGGGCACCTCGTCATCATCCCCTTCCTCTTGCTCGATTCCCATTAAGTCAAAGTCCAATTCTATGTCGAAATCGTAATCATTACTCAAATTCGGCAAGTCATGGACATGTCTAGGGATACGCAAATTTGGAAACCTGAGACAAAATCTTGATTGCTAAATATAAGTAGTCGTCAATTACAAAAACATTCATCAGTTAATATGACAACTATCAATAACAAGCTGCAGATGAAATAAAATAGACATAAATATAGATAAAGGTAGAGCTCCCTGTCAGCGGTCACTTCCTGGTTTTTACCCTTTCAGAACAATCTATGGGGTGATCGTCCAATTGTTGGTCATGAGATCCTGGGGAGTTGCGGAGATAGACGCGCTACTAGAGTCATCGTCTTCCAAGATGGCCATAACAGGTTTGAACCTGGTCCCTGGATCCTCGTTCAGGATGTTTACATTTCCCTAGTTAAGGACCGGGAGGATCGGTTGATTACTTAACAAATCTGCCTCGCTGGACTTCTTCAGGTCCTCTTCATGTAGGAAAAAGTTGCTCATGAATTGCAACTGAATCTCCTCTAGAAACTTCTTGTCTTTGGCCTTTCGGGCCTCATCCTTGAGAGGCTTTTCATCCCCAACCTGCTGATGTCCGTTTTGATTGACTTTGGGAATCAAAAGACTTGAGATAACGACGGGGATCTTCTTTAATGGTTCTTTAAATCCTGCTTCACTGAGGTTTGGCTTGAGGTGAATCAGATGATTAGTTAGCTTGTGCTTGTGAGGATTCTGATGTCTGGATCCACCAGAATATCCGAGTCTAGCCTTTCCCAACTGCGTGGGTATACGGATTGGGTTCCTGATTCCTTGGCCATTTTCCCCAATCCTCTACCTAGTCGATGTCCTCGGGAAAGCATCTCTTGGCCAACTGCCATCACTTTAGGAGATATCCGGGGAATTAAGACCGGTGCCCCCACAAGATTATATCGCGGAATACTTATCTCGAAGGCTTGAAAACTGGCGGGCTCGACACCTTCATTCATACCGATCAGAGGCATGTCTCCCAGATCATGAACATGATAATCAGGTTTTGCACAGACAGTCACCAGATTGCCGTTGACGATATATTTCATTTATTGATGAAGAGTTGAAGGAATGACGCCAACCATATGGATCCATGGTCGTCCTAACAACAGATTATACCCGGTAGTGATCTTCAGGATCTGGAAAGGTATGTTGAAAGTGAAAGGGCCAATTTTCATAGGAAGTTCAACCTCCCCCACGGTATCCCTTCTTGATCCGTCGAAAGCTCGTACCACCACATGGCTTTCCCGAATTCGGTTTGGGTTGATCTTCATCTTCTCTAGAGTATCATGTGGACAGATGTTTAAGAACGTCCCTCCATCGATTAGCACGCCACCTATCACATATCCTGATGAAACGACAGCGATATACAATGGTTTGTGATGCCCAGTTCCTTCGGCTGGTATATCATCGTCAGTGAAGGATATCACATTACTGTCCAGTACATGGCTGATCAGGTGCTGGAATTTCTCAATATTGATAGTCTTGGGTAAGTGTGCTTCCTCCAATACTTGGATCAGGATTTGACGATGGTCGTCAGAATCTAATACCAAATCCAGGATGGAAATTTGATGTGGTTCTGCTTCCAATTGCTTCACCGTCCTGGCTTCTCCATGCCCCATCTTATGGAGGAACTCTGTGATCTTTCCAATAGATACCTTCCCCAATACCTTGGTTGTCAGTTTCGCCAAACTCCCCGGGAGGTAAAATGGATTCTCCCTAGGTATGATGGCGGTACAATCAGGTGCCAATTTTATACCTTCCCCGTAATTCCACGGTACCTTCTTCAGGCTAAGAATTGGGAGTTGCGGCCAAGGAGCCAACATCAGGGGTTTCGGTGCTAGTATCTCGAGAGTGGCCTTGTTTCTCTGCCCAGATACTCCTTTGATGGTTATTGGTCTGCCGGATGTTCCTTCCATGCAAAGGATAACGGCTATCATACCCTCTAAATTCCTCGATCCTCGAGGGTAACTCATCTCTTCCTCATAGAAGATCTCAGCTTTGTTCACAATTCTAGTTCTCCTGATTCAATCAAGTTCTAGATTAAATGTCGTAGGGCCCAACACTCCTCCGTGGCATGTCCAGGAGCATTTGAATGGTAAAGGCAGGATCTGGAAGGATTGAAACATTTTGATCTAGTATCTGGGGGTGGCAAAAATTTTGTAATCTTCCCCTCCTCGATCAAGGTGCAGAGAATTTCCTCCCTGGATTGCCTCAAAGGGGCGAATTTCCGTTTGGCGGCAAATTCTCGTCGGTTCTGCAATCTAGCTTCTCGGGCCATCTTTTCGATCCATTTATTCTGCTCCTGGCAGCGAATCCAACACTTTCTGGAGGTTGAAACATCTTGGACAGATACGAGGTCGGTTGGCCTTGGTAGCTGTCGAGTCAACTGGTGTTGGTATACAACCAATTTTGCCAATTGATCAACTTGCGCCTTGATTGAAGCCAAGTCTTGTTCTACCCCATACTTTTCCTCAAGGTATCCCCAAATTGCAGGGTCATGTCCAGAGGGTAACTCTCCCATCTTCCTTAGGTATTTACGATTTTCCTTGCTTCCGGCACTGATCATATTAACTCCTTCCTCCGTATGCTGAGGCAGAGGGTTGTTGTTAACATTCGGCTGCTCGGGCGCTTTGACAATAATCTCCCCGCTGTAGATCAAGTTTTGAATTTTATGCTTCAGAGTCCAACACTCCTGAGTATCATGCCCAGGTGAGTTAGAATGGTAGGCGCATTTCTTGCTGGAATCGAATTGCCTTCCATTTGGATCGGAGGGTGGAGCAAGCTCAACAATCTTCTTTTGGGCGATCAGTAGGGCTAATATATTCTCCAAGGAGTCTCCCAAAGGTGTGAATATCCTTCTTCGCTTGTTTTCCCCAACTTTTACTACTGTATGATTTCAAAAATTCGCTGGATGAGAGTTCTTCCTCTAGATGGGTGAGTTAGGGCTCTTGCTGGCAGATTGTCCCTGCAAGATTAAAGAGACATCTTCTTCCTTCCTCTTTTGGGAGCGCTGGCATAATTTCCCGACTGTATGTGCTCGGCGACGGCTTCCAAAGCAGTGAGGTCTTTGATTTTTCCAGACTTCAAACCCATTTTCGCCATTTCCCTGTGTTTAATCATTTCGGAGAAGGATTTTCCTAACCCGGCGAGAACTCTCTCATAGAAAGGGGCTTCTTGTATATCAATGAAGGTTCTCACCATCTCACCCTCATCTATAGGTGGGTTAACTTGGGCTGCCATTCACCTCCACCGATGCACGTATTCTCTAAAAGATTCATTGCCCAGCTTTTTGACTTTGGTAACCTGGTAGCGATCAGTGCCATCTGGGATTGGAAACTATATTAGTTGAGGAAAGCATGGGCCAAATCTTCCCAACCTCTGACTTTGGAATTGTCTATCTGTGCGTACCACGTTCGGGCTTCACCGGTAAGGCTCTTCTGAAACAGTTGCATCCGGAGGTTTTCATCCTCAGCGTAAGTTCCAAGTTCACATATGTAGACTTTCAAGTGAGTATATGGATCTCCAAGTCCGTTATATTTCTCAAACTCGAGGAGTTGAAACTTATCCGGGTATCTCGCCTTTGGGAAAATACACAGATCCGAGTAATTCACGCTCCCGTGGGATCCTGTCCCTTTTATAAACCGGATAGCGTCTTCCATCTGTCTAACTTTCTTCCTAATGTCTTCAGTGTCTCTGTCCTCCCGGAGGTCTATGATTTCCCGTGTCGTCTTCTAGATCAGGGCCTCCTTGGGTACTTCAACATCGAGGGAAGAGATAGGTGTGGACGTATGGGGATCACCTTCCTTCTCAGGTACTTTCATGTCTCCTTGCACAGAAGATTCAGTCGAACTCTTGTGCTTAGATTCCTGAGATACTTTGCACTGTTCTTTTAACAGGGTCGTCATCTCGGTCATCTGTTTCTTAAACTCCTCGAATTCATCTCGAGATACCGGGGTATGTTCTTATAAACTTCCTTCAGCCATCTTGAACGGTGATGAACGGGCCTTCTTGGCTCGAGATTGGGTTCTAGGACCAATCTGCACAAAATCGATATCTAGTTTAGGCTGGATATTGGTGGACAGGGATGCATGATATGCTATGCATCAGTTTAATGGTTTTTTAATCTTTTCCTGCAACACAACGGGTTAGTCGAATTGATAACAGGATGTGAAAGATGTATGTATGACAGTTCAAGATGTCGGTTATTTATATACACGGAAGATTAAATAGGGCATGAAAAAGCACACCGCGCGTTTGGTTTATCAGAGGCTGACTTAACTTAGGGTTACTCTCACGGGCTGTTTGAAATTGGTTCCTAGATCTTTGAAATTTACTTGATGAAAACATTCAATTTTTAATTTGAGCAGATCTGAGTGGTGCCTTTTCTGAGCCTCACAATGGAAACACCCAGAGGAGTCCAGTAATAAACAACCGACGGGATTGCCTCCTAATGGAGGTACCACACAACATACATTCATGTCCTCACCGCATGTAATATGATGACATTGTGCGAAGCACTAATATATTGTGCGAGGCACTAATACAAAATGCTAAAAGATTGACACACACAGAAATCATTCACACAAAATGCATATGCAGAATGAAAATTAAAAAGTTTGATCGCGGCTTAAGCCCTCTTTGATCCCCAGCAGAGTCGCCACCTGTCGGCGCCGGGAAGAATTTAAGTCCTCTCTGTACCCCTTTTTGTTGAAGGAGGAGGTATTTTTCTCTTTGGGTTGGTTTTCCATCCTCTCCTATCTAGGGGAAAAAAGAGAGGATTGCCCATATTCTCTAATTTGATATTATTCGACCCTTTCGCTTTCGCTTTGTCTTTGGGGTTCCGTTTAAAGGGTGAATTTTATAGGAAATTGGTACCGACATATGTGTCGACGATTTGAAAAGATTGATTTAATTTTAATGATTAGACCGAATGAGACAGAATCGCCAATTAGTATTTTGGAAATGGATGTACCAACTCATCCGAGTTTTAATGGTTTTTTCGCAAGATGGTCCAATGTGTGACTCTAAAGATTAGTCTTGAAACCCGAGATTCGTGGAATTCGGGGGCTAGGTTAAGCGGGGGGAAGGTGTTAGGCACCCCTCGACTCCCGTGCAAGCACAGTACCACATCTTATTGATTTTCTATGCATAAAGTGTGTATGTGTGTGTGTTTTATTTTTGAAAGCTTTATTAGTATGTTTATAAGTCTTTATGTTGGGTGACTTGAAAGTAGTGTTATACCACTTTTGTGCCTAGGTACGAAAGATTTGATTTAATGAAAAGTTCATTTTTAACAAAATATATGAATTGAAATGATGTTTTAGAAAGTAAGGTTTTCAAATCCTTTGCCCGACTTGGAATCGAGGACTTCAATACTTCCTTTTATTCTTTACGTTTATTACGTGATCTACCCCGAATCACTTTATTGTTCATCAAAAGCTCTTTGTGGTTTTATTAGAAATCATTTTGATGATATGCATGCAAAAGCGTTAAAAAGGAGTCGAATCATCGTCGGGCATGTAAGCCATCTCGATGAACCGAGCTCCTGCAATCATGGATTTCACTATCACGGGATCTTGAATCTGACCTCTCAAGACTAACCCCTTGAGTTCATTTTCAAGATCCAAATATTATATGTACAACGTTATTTAAAGCATTTACATCATAAAAACCGATCCATCGTGGGAATCAAGTCGGATCCATTCGGGGATCTCAACATCAGGATTCCTAGGCTCACATGATTTGTACAATATTACATATATATAACGTCCACGGCTTTGATATTAGATGATTTCATCGATTGAAATCACGGCTTAAGGCCATTTCGGCCCCCCTTTCGCCTCTAAATGTAGATTTAGGGTTATACGGGTTAACCGGGACCGTTCAAAATAATAAATCCATAGATATACCATGAATCTAAGCCGTTATAGCCTACGGGTTAAAGCTTCATGCTTAATAACCTCTCGGGGGCTAGATTAGGCTTAGACTTAGGTATATCTAGCATCCGCGGTCGATTTACAACATAATAAGCACAATATAACCGATAGAAATGTAAAATATATCAACTATTACATAATATGCTTAAAATATAACAAGTTTAGCTATATTCAAACAAGATATCTCATTAATCTATCATTTGAATAACATTTACAAAGAAACGAAGCTCGAAAGTGTGTTATTTCACTTTAGGGGACGTGTGAACAAGCGTTTTGACTCCCGGGATGAACTAAGAAAACTAGTTGGGCTCCAAGTAGATGATAAATGGAATGATTAAGCTTCAAAGAGGTGTAGACAAGTTCCACCCGAGCCTTTCTCTCTCTAGAATGCTTGTTATCTCTCTAAAATATATATATCTCTCTTCTAAAATGAACTAGTGTGGGTGTTATAAGCTGCCAGAGGCAGCCACAACCATACATGCGGCTAGCCGTAGATATGGTTAAGGCTGGCCTAAGTGGGCCCACATGCTCGGCCGGTGGTCCTTCGGTCTCAGTTCGGCAGAAGTTGACGTCCGTCGCTCGACCTTTCGGATAGTCTTTGAGGAATGCAGAGGAAATAGATCGATTCTGACTGAATTAGGGTTCGAGAAGTCGATACTCGTAGCCGAGATATATCCACCAGGTCTGGATATCAGTTAGCTGACTCGTCTCTAATGGCACGTCGTTCGAGGTTTGCTGAAGTAGTTTTCGGTGATCACTGTCTCAGCTCGTCGATCCTCGTTCGGTTCACAGTATGTTTGGACGTCATTGGTTCTCTGCATCACTCCCGGGGTTGTCTCCGAGATGACTCGACTCTTTTGCCCTACCTCAGGGTTGTCGCTGGAGTAAAATTACGCCTTTGCCCTTCTTCAAGGTTAGTACAAAGAAAGCAAAATTTCTAGTGTCTACACTTTCGTTTGCTCACTCTTGCAATTTAAATAACCATTGCAGCTAAAGTTAAAAGTGTTGACGCTCCGTCAACTAGTAAGGGCAAAGGCAAGCTGAACAAGTGAAGACTTGTTTTATTTGTTAATTATGAATTGTAACCAGACTGGATTACTTTATGTTATGTTTTTATTTTCCGCATTTGATGTTTAAGTTAAGGTTAGATTAAACCCTGGGATATTTTGGACAAAGTTGTAATCCTTTTTACAAGGAAGATTTTTATTTAATTATAAGGTTGTAATTTATTTTGCATTCCTTATTATTGGGTAGATGTATGTTTTATTTAGAAAGTGAACACCAAAACGTGTGAAAACGAAGTACTCGGATTTGGGGGTGTCACATTACCCATGTTCTGGCCGTTATATTATACGTATAGTTATATTAATTCATTATATCAGTATTCTTCATACTTCACGTATCATATTATTTTGCTAAGTCAGCGAGAAAAGAGAGAGTTTTGAGAGAATTAAGATTGAGAAAGAAAATTTGGAGAATCAAAGGGGGGTCTCCTATCATCTAACAAGAATCAAAGGGTAAGAATGAAAGTAGTATGCATACAAGCTAATCATGTGTGCTGATAAAGCGTATACTTTGGAGACAATCTTATTTATTTATTAATAAAAATATTCATTTATGAAAGGCATTTAATTATCTACATGGTGCTATTTTTATAATATGTAAATAACCCATAGTTTTAAGCAATGCTTTTAGAATCATGATAATGATCATGCTAATGAGATCTAAATTCTTAGAAAGCTTTAAAATTAAAATAGTTCCCAATCGTGGGATTACTAAAAGGGGATTAGTAAATCCGGATAGATTGGTACACATGTTACTTGCTCATTGGATGAGGATGATTGATCCCATGATCATTTCTGTGCAGACACTAAAGCAAGTATGTAGGTGCTTATTGGAGAATAAGTTCACTGAACGTGACTCGCTATGGAATACCTAATGGAGTTTTACTCGCCTGTCAATAGGAAATCCTAATGTGATAGTAGTATAAGTGATCCTTGGACTTGAGATCATCATAGTATCTTGTATGTAATGAATTATACTTTGATTTATTCCTTAAAGCCCTTTAGGGTATATAAAAGGGTATGCTTGGGTCTAATGAGTTACATATGGAGATAATGAATAATCAATAAAGAATCTATCACCTCTAGTAAAAAAAGAGATATGTCCTATGTGATTCGTTAAATGACATTCCAGGAATCCTTGGCCAAGGTAGAATGAAATTAGAAAGGAGTTTATAATTTGCATTATTTGGAGTTGTGCATTTTCTAATCGAAATACATATAATTGAATAAAATAAGACTTGACAGTAAATCCATGTCTTATATTTAATTGGGAAATTGTACGGTGAAAAGATTGAATTGTACGGTAACTATTTACTCACAGGTTCTTTTATGATTAATGTTGAAATCTATATTATCTGAAAAGTCGTTGATACCTAGGAAGGCTTATCCCTATTATAGAATAAATATTATTTATTTAAATAGATTATTAGTTTAATTTATTTATTTAAATAAGATTAGAATTGTTCTAATTGATATATTCACAACCGGTTTAATATGGAGAACCTAAAGGGTCACACCATAAAAGAAAGAATAATTATTTAAGAAGGTAATGGCATAATCTTAATAATGCATTAAGTGTAATTAATTTAATCTATGGTGATAGAAAAAATTAAATGGCTTAATGTTTATTATTTAATATTTTAGGAAATAATAAATATAAATTAATAAGAGATGTCTTATTAATATTATTACAATTATTATTATTTTAATTTCTAAAAGGGTTTAGTAATTAATTTAATATTAGTACTCTTATTTATTCCTAATAAGATTAGGAGATAAATTAATTAAATGAATTTAATTAATTATTCCCAATGTGGTGGGAAGCCTAAATTAATTAAAGGAGTTTAATTAATTAAATAAAATTCCATGTCTAATAGGATTAGAAGGGTTGACCAATATCTATATAAGAGGAGTCTTATAATAGATATCAGTTGATAAAATTTCAATTGTTAGAGAGTACTCCTTTTCTATAGAGAATAGAAAACTAGGTTTAGCCAATCACCCTCCTTTTTGATAACTCCTCTTCCTTGGTGGATCACCTCTAGAGGCCAAACACTTGGGTGGCTAACGTTGATCAAAGGAAGGAATCTAATCCGAAAATTCAAAGAGATCACGAAGAACAAGGAGTTGAACTCGTACTTGTGGAAGTTTCGTTCTACATGGGTATGATTCCATAACTTCTTATTTATCGTTTTAAATTAATAATTTGCATAAAGGATGATCCGGGTAATGGTTTTGTAAAAAAATTTTAAACTCTGATATACCATACTTTCGTTAATTTTTGCAATTTGATTGCGTCACGATTTCGTACAAACCGCATCAAAGCCAAACCTTTATGCAATTATTAATTATTTTAATTCCATATATGTATGGGTATGTATTTAAAAAAAGTTATTAGGCATAATTAATTGTTTAAAATTATTATTTTATAAAAAAAACCGGAAATCAATCCTTCTCCCTTTTTATTTGTCGCTTCGGATCCGTGTGTAATAGAGAAAGGAAAGTGACGAATTTTTTTTTTTAAAAAGAAAAGAAAAGAAAAAGGGAACCTGCTGAGTATCTTGAAAGGTAACTTCAGGAAAGTTTAAAAAAGAAAAAAAAGAAAAGATGATCTAGCAAGTCTACAAGGAAAAGGGAATTCGGTATTGCAATAAGGTAATCAGGAGATAAAAAGGTTACCTTTTATTTATATATATATAAGAGAATTCGGTAATGCTCCTGGACTTATAAAGGTAATCAAGAGATAAAAGGTTACCTTTTATATATATATATATATATATATATATATATATAATATTTTAATAATTTTATAATTAAAATAAAGAATTTATTTTAATCTTGAAATTGGATTTCATGCAATTTAAAATTGTCCATTAAATGATACTCATATATATATGGAATGTTTTAATTCATGAGATGAATATTTATTTATTGATATATATGGTGATATGTATGAAAATAAATGGGGTTGATTATGGACTATTGACCAATGTGATTGAATTTTATTTTAGTTGAATGGTTGAATGAATGAGTTTTATTAAATGGAGTCTGCGTACCTTGTCTTTTCTGATTTTTTTTTCGATGTAAATTCTATCTCCCTCCTATGTACTTTTCATTGACTGCTGATCAAGGTTTCTATTTACATTAAATAGTTTAATGTAATAGAAATAGTTAGAATTATCTTGAAGAAATTAGAGACCAAGGAGCAAGGAGCGTGTGAAGACCCATTTGTATGGAGCCTGAGATTTAAATGTAATAGTTATATTTAAATTTAATTCTTGCACTCCTAGATTTGACCTTTTGGTTCACTTGGTGGCTCTAGTGAACCAAACTAGAATAAAAGTTCATAATCAATCCGGGTAGAATATAGTATTCTATATTGCATGCTAAATATTATATATATTATATTTTATGCAAACATGCTTCGCATGTTTAATAAAATGACGCGAATTTTATATATATATGTGCATGTGCGCTAAACAAAATGAGACAAATAATAACAAACCCCTCAAAGGAATTATATTAAGTCTGAAGCGTTCAAATGATATTTGGAATATCGAACGTCGCCTTCTAGCATGATTAATTAATAGAGTATTAAATATTTAATATGAGTTTGTTGTGCTATCCACAAGGCGAGTATTGAATATTTAAGATGTTAATTAATCACATTTGATGCTTATCAAGAAAATTGAACGATCTAGTCTTGTTGTGCTATCCACAAGGACGAAAATTTTTCTTTTTGAATTTATGGAAGTGCTAGGCTGGACTTAACTTAAATCATTTTAGTTCGGATGTGCACACACATGACCATTATGATTTAAGAGGCAAAATAAAAGGAGTTACATGATGATGTAATTGACAAGAGTTGTCTACCTATTTATTTGTATATCGCTTGTTATGCTATCCACAAAGTTATATACATTTGAAATGAGATCCTTAATCTCACTAGCAAATCTTTAATTAGATGTTGCCGAACTATATAAGTGAGGGTAATATTGTTTGTTAAAAATAGTAAGAGATACCAATTTAAAATAAAGACCTAAATTTATTTTGGTATGCAAAGTTAATTAATTGAATGTTTGCTAAAATATTGTCTTTTCACATACAGAAATTTAAAAAATATCAAAATCACTAATTTCACTGCGTAGAATACTTGATGCTAATAAACTAACCGGACCAAATTATACGGACTGGCTAAGGAATCTGAGAATAGTTCTCACTGCTGAAAAGATTTTTTATGTTCTAAATTCACCTGTCTCTGGAACTGTTCCAAAATCATCATCTAAGGAAGAAATTGCCACCATTGTAAAGTGGTAAAATGACGCATCTGTGGCTCAATGCATCATGCTCGCATCCATAAATAACGAGCTTCAGCGTCATCATGAAAACATGGATGCTCCTACTATGTTGCTTCACCTCAAGGAGTTATATGGTGAACAAAGTAGGACTGCTAGCTATGAGATATCTAAGGAGCTCTTCCAATCTCGGATGACCAAGGGTAAGGTGAACATAAAGGAACAAAAGAAACCTGATCCAGCTAGCAAAGGAATGTGTTTCCATTGCAACGAGCCGGGTCATTGGAAGAGGAACTGTAAGAAGTTTCTGGCAGAGAAGAAGTTTGTAGAAGCTTCGACTTTCAATCAAGGTTTGTTCATAATTGAAATTAATTTTTCAGAAAGTCAAAATTCTACTTGGGTATTGGATACCGGTTGTGGTTCTCACATATGTAAAAATGTGAAGGGACTGGTCAGAAGTAGAAAGCTGAACAAGGATGAGGTTGTCCTACGAGTGGAAAACGGAGCAAAGGTTGCTACATTAGCTGTAGGCACTTATTGTTTAGCACAGCCTACGGGCAAGTCCATTTATTTAAATAATTGTTATTTTGTTTCGAATATCATTAGAAACATTATTTCTATTTCCGTATTAGATATGGATGGATTTGATATTATAATAAAGAACAACAGTTGTTCTATTTATAAAAGCAATGTTTTATATGGTGTTGATAATTTGCAAAATGGACTTTATATACTTGACTTGCATGAAAATATATACTTCAAATAGAACAAACTATGAAAAGGAAAAGAGATGATATTAATTATACCTATATGTGGCACTGTAGACTCGGTCATATTAATGAAATAAAATTATCCAAGTTGCATAAGGATGAGCTCTTAGAGCTATCCGATTATGAATCATATCCAACTTGTGAATCTTGTCTCATGGGTAAAATGACTAAATCTCCTTTTAGTGGAAAAAGAGAAAAAGTTACAGAGTTGTTAGCGTTGGTTCACACAGACGTTTGTGGACCTATGACAACGAATGTACAGGGTGGGTATTCTTATTTTATTACTTTTACTAATAATCACTCAAGATTTGGATATGTGTATTTAATGAAATACAAATCAGAATCATTTGAAAAGTTACAAAGAGTTTAGAAGTGAAGTAGAGAAACAAACGGACAAGATTATTAAGATTCTTCGATCAGATCGAGGTGGTGAATACTTAAGCGGTGAGTTTCTCAATTATCTCAAAAAAATAGTATAATTTCACAATGGACTCCACCAGGTACACCACAGTTAAATGGAGTATCTAAAAAGAGAAATCGAACATTGTTGAACATGGTTCGTTCCATGATGAGTTTTACCGATCTTCTAATTTTATTCTGGGGTCATGCCCTAGAAACGGCTACTTATCTACTAAATAAGGTCTCCACTAAATTCGTCCCCAAGACTCCATATAAGATGTGGACAGGGAGAAAACCTAGTCTTAAGCATGTTAAGATTTGGGGATGTCCAGCTTATGTGAAAAGGTTTCAAAATGATAAGCTTAGGATAAGATCTGATAAGTGCACGTTTGTGGATATCCTAAAGAATGTTTGGGATACTATTTCTACAATCCCATTGAACAAAAGGTGTTTGTTGCGAAACACGTTGCCTTCTTGGAAAATGAGTTTATCCTTGAAGGGGATAGTGGGAGAAAAATAGATCTTAAAGAAATTCAAGAACCACAAACCACTACAGATCAAGTGGATGAACCTGTCCAAGTAGAGACACCTACTGTACAACACCCTATTCGTAAATCTGGAAAGGTACCGAAGATACCTGAAAGGTATGGATTCGTCATAGAGGATGACGATGAGGTACACATCATGGATGATGATGATCCATTGAATTACGAACAGACTATGAGTAATAAAGACTCAGAGAAATGGTAGATGACCATAAAATTTAAAATGAATTTTGAAGCTATGCTCAAGTCCATTTGGATTTTACTTGCGATTACAGCTTATTATTACTTAATATGGCAAAATGGACGTGGAGACGTCCTTCCTCAAATATACATTATTAGAGGAGAATGTATGTATGATATAACCAGATAGTTTTTTGTTTCAATGGTTGAAGCAAATCATGTATATGAGCTACAACAATCCATTCATGTATTGAAGCAAGATTCTCGTAGATGGAACATTCGTTTTGATGAGACAATCAAAGAGTTTGATTTTATCAAAAACGAGGATGAACCATGTGTGCACAAGAAGGTTAGTGGGAGCGCTATTTTATTCCTTGTATTATATGTTGATGATATATTACTGATAGGAAATGAAATTCCTATGCTAAAATCGATCAAAATAAAGTTGTCTAAACATTCTTCCATGTATGATTTGGGTAGAACATCCCTGCATTGGGGATATAAATATGTATTAATAGATTTAAAAGGATGTTCGGCTTAACCCAAGGAAACATATATTCATTAGATGCTAAAGGCGTTTAGCATGGCAAACTTCAAAAGGTGCCTCATGATGATGAGCCATGGAGTGTATCTCTCTAAAATTGTCCTCAGTAAAAGAGAGAGATCACATGAGTTACTATCATGGATGCAATGAAATATACGAGACTTGATGTTGAACAGTCATATTCTAGAGAAGATCACTGTGAGACAGTGATAAAAATCTTAAAGTACTTAACTGACACTAAGGATGTCATCATATCACATGATGAGTCTGAATTAAAATAGAGTACTAAACAGACTCAAGTTTTCAGACTGACCAAGACGATAGTAAATCCACTTTAGGGTAAGTCGTTACCTTAAAAGATGGTGCAATGAATTGAAAAGGTTCCAAACAACAAAAGGTTGTTGGTTTAGTGACAAAGACAAAGTACATAACTATAAGTGAAGCTGCAAGTTGATGTTTCGGATGAAAAGTTTATTACAGAACTAGGAATAGTTCCTAAGTCTCAACTTGAATCTAAACATGTGCTGCGGCACTTTGATTAACGAAATCATTGAAAGAGGAGCATATAGACTCTCAAGATAACATTGCATATCCATTTACTAAAGCTATAACACAAAAGTAGTTTGATCGTCACTTAGAGAAGTTGGTATGAGATACCATGGCGATTGGCTTTAGTGCAAGTGAGAGATTGAAAGTAGTATGCATACAAGTCAATCATGTGTGATGATAAAGCGTATACTTTGGAGACAATCTTATTTATTTATTAATAAAAATATTCATTTATTAAAGGCATTTAATTATCTACATGGTGCTGTTTTTATAATATGTAAATATAGTTTTGAGCAATGCTTTTAGAATCATGATGATGATCATGCTAATGAGATCTAAATTCTTAGAAAGCTTTAAAACTAAAATAGTTCCCAATCGTAGGATTACTAAAAAGGGGATTAGTAAATCCGGATAGATTGGTACACATGTTACTTGCTCATTGGATGAGGATGATTGATCCCAATGATCATTTGTGTGGAGACACTAAAACAAGTATGTAGGTGCTTATTGGAGAATAAGTTCACTGAACGTGACTCGCTATGGAATACCTAATGGAGTTTTACTCGCCTGTCAATAGGAATTCCTAATGTGATAGTAGTACAAGTGATCCTTGGACTTGAGATCATCATAGTATCTTGTATGTAATGAATTATACTTTGATTTATTCCTTAAAGCCCTTTAGGGTATATAAAAGGGTATGCTTGGGTATAATGAGTTACATATGGAGATAATGAATGATCAATAAAGAATCTACCACTTCTAGTAAAAGAGGAGATATGTCCTATGTGATTCGTTAAATGACAACCTTGGAATCCTTGGCCAAGGTAGAATGAAATTATAAAGGAATTTCTAATTTGCATTATTTGGAGTTATGCATTTTCTAATCGAAATACATATAATTGAATAAAGTAAGACTTGACAGTAAATCCATGTCTTATATTTAATTGGGACATTGCATGGTGGAAGGATTGAATTGTACGGTAACTATTTACTCACAGGTTCTTTTATGATTAATGTTGAAATATATATTATCTGAAAAGTCGTTGATAGCTAGGGAGACTTATCCCTATTGTAGAATAAATATTATTTATTTAAATAGATTATTAGTTTAATTTATTTATTTAAATAAGATTAGAATTGTTCTAATTGATTTATTCACAACCGGTTTAATATGGAGAACCTAAAGGGTCACACCATAAAAGAAAGAATAATTATTTAAGAAGGTAATGGCATAATCGTAAAAATGCATTAAGTGTAATTAATTTAATCTATGGTGATAAAATAAATTAAATGGCTTAATGTTTATTATTTAATATTTTAGAAATATTAAATATAAATTAATAAGAGATGTCTTATTAATATTATTACAATTATTATTATTTTAATTTCTAAAGGGGTTTAGTAATTAATTTAATACTAGTACTCTCATTTAATCCTAATAAGATTAGGAGACAAATTAATTAAATAAATTTAATTAATTATTTCCACTGTGGTGGGAAGCCTAAATTAATTAACGGAGTTTAATTAATTAAATGAAATCCCATGTCTAATAGGATTAGAAGGGTTGACCAATATCTATATAAGAGGAGTCTTATAATAGATATCAGTTGATAAAATTTCAATTGTTGGATAGTACTCCTTTTTTATAGAGGATAGAAAACTAGGTTTAGCCAATCACCCTCCTTCTTGATAATTCATCTTCCTTGGTGGATCACCTCTAGAGGCCAAACACTTGGGTGCCTAACGTTGATCAAAGAAAGGAATCTAACCCAGAAATTCAAGGAGATCACGAAGAACAAGGAGTTGAACTCGTTCCTATGGAAGCTTCGTTCTACAAGGGTATGATTTCATAACTTCTTATTTATCATTTTAAATTAATAATTTGCATAAAGGATGATCCGGGTAATGGTTTTGTAGAAATTTTTTAAACTCTGATATACCATGCTTCCGCAAATTTTTGCAATTTGATTGCGTCACGATTTCGTATAAACCCAACAAAGAATTTAAGTTACAATCTCTGTTTATTATGTTCTTAAGTTTTTCTATGAAAATATATTTTAGTTCTCTGAAATTGAGTTTTCATGGTTAAATTGTTGAGAAGCTGTTTGTAATCGTTAATATGCATGTATAATCTGCTATATGATGTTTATAAACTGCTTTAGAGTGATTAATCCATGAAATCATGTTTGGAAATAAGTTTTTGAAGTTACAGAGAAATAATATTTGAATATGGCTTAAATGTATAAAAATTAATGCTTAAATGGTAGATTAATGATTGATTATGTTTATACATGTAAAAACGAAAAGAACGAAACTTAAACAGACTGATTTGGTGTTAAAACGAATCTGCAATATGCGATTTCATGAAATATGACGAAACTTTGAAAAATAGCAAGAACATGAAAATTATGAGTTCAAATTTAGTTTTTTATGTGATTTAAGTTGTTAAAATCATGCTATGAATGTTGTAAAACGTTTCTGTAAAGTTCAGAACTCATGGGTAGCATTAAATTTGTTGGTTGAGCGAAGTTTTGCCCTATTTTGGTTTATTTTGACTTTTTCTGTGTTCTTCGCGAACTTTGTCTGCTTCTCACTGTGTCGCGGCGCCGTAGCGCCTGTTCTGTATAGAAATAAAGTGCTGCAATGCCCTAGCAGTGCCTGACGTGGAGTTATGGCGCAGCAGCGCCTGTTCAGGGAGTAAACAGAGCGCCGCAGCACCAGGACCTGAGCTGCAGCACCTGTTGTAGGCTTAAGTGTAGAGCGACAGCGCCGGTTTCCAGATCATTTTGGGGCGTTGCAGCGCCACTTGGCAGTTTTGCCCAAAAATGAGATTTTTATTGTCTAAGTCCAGAACATATAATTTAAATGTAATTTAACGAACATAGAAATGTGTTAATCATATATTAAGATGTTAAAATAGATTAACAACATGTCAATGATGTTTTTACGTGATTAATCGATAAGTCGAATATGAACTTAAACACGTTATTTGTGAAGTCCAATAATGTGTTTAAGAACTAATGTTTGTGATTTGATTAATATAATCAGACTTCGAGTTAAGTTAAGACAAAAGAGAATATACTCATGATGCTAGTTATGTTATAATTAATTGCTATTTTGAATGTAATAGTATGTAGGATTAATTGAGGAACGTGAATAGTAAAAGTATAATCTATGCATGAGGTAAGTTTTCTTACCCTATCTTGATTACAATTACGCAAGTCTTAAATCCTATTCTTATATCAAATAAGTTTTGTACTTCGATTATTCAAGTTCATGATTCCAAATGAGATGATTTAATTCTTTGAAAGTTATACTTCAATTATTCAATGTTGATTCACTTGTATACATTTGAGCTTAAATCTTCGATTTGAATACCATTTACATTATTGCATTGTACCTTGAATTACTAGCGTACCCTTTTTGATTCGACTAGTCCATAGTTGATGAGCGTTCTAAATCCTAGAACTGTTATTAAAGCTATCCAAACCAAACTTCCTTTGGTGCGGACTCTGATGTCAAACTGAGATGAACAACCCTTTATAGGGGATTATTTTATGTGTTAGCGTTAAGATGTTGTTCACATACATGGTACTAAGGGCTGATTCTCCTAAGTACGAGAAGTAAGGTTCATATAGTCTTACAACTGTTAAAAGTTTAAGGTAAAAATACTTGATAACCAGAGACATAGTTCTTGGTCTTGTGACCCTCAGATGTACTTTTGATTCTTATCTTCTATCTTGATTCAAAAGACGAGCTTTCTATTATCCAGTATCCATTATTTATTCGCATGTTATCATTATTATTATTGTTATACTTGTGGGCAATTGTTGCTCACTCTTGCATGATAACATTGCAGCTAAGGTTGAAAGGGTTGATGAGCCATCTACCAGTAAAGACAAAGGCAAAGCAAACAAGTGATGAATACTTATTTATTATTATTTGAGAATGTTGTTATTAAGACTTATTATGTTATGTTTAAGAATTATTTGCTTATGATGTTTTCGCATTTGGTGTTTTAAGGTTAGATAACCTTGGGATTGATTATTTATGATGTTATAATCCTTAAGGGGAGGATTTCTATTTTTAATTATGAGTTTCATTTATTATGGGTAGTTAGATGTATTATTATTGGACAGTGAACACCAAATCCTGTGAAATTAAAGTACCCGATTTTGGGGGTGTCACAGAAACGACATGCAACCTATCATATCCTAACACGTATCCCACTTCACAAAATTAGAAGGAAGTTATATAAAATCTTTTTAAATTCAATTTATGACCTTTACATTTTCATTTTGAAATCTGAGTCTTAAAGTTCTCAAAGTTTCAAAAAGCTTTCGAACCCTAGTTCTCAAAATCATCAGAAAACTTGAACACTTGTGTAAATTTTTCATGATTAATTCTATTCAAATGGAAAACTTTCAAATCGTGACCGGTATTCAACTATGCTCTGATCAGTTCGTTGCTCAAGAAAAGAAAATTAGAGGCATTCTCAAACTCGTTAAATAGGTTGGGTTCTCTGAGTGTCTGAACTACAACACCAAGATCTACACAGACATCGTCAAGGAATTTTATCTCAATGCTCTGTTCAGAAAGGGTGTTTTTACAACCAAGGTCAAATGAGTTACACTTCAGATGGGAGCTGCCGAAATCAATGCTTGTCTGGGTTTTCAAAACAAAGGTCTTACCTTGCTGGATGAAGTGGATTTCAAATAAGGACTAAAATCGATGGGACATAAGAAGAACCCATAGCTAAAAGGGCTGAAAAAAAGGAATTCCCTCAAGAGTATGAGTTCCTTGCTGAAATTGTGGGCAAGTGTATAATCTGCAAAGACACTGCTCATGATTCAGTAAGTGAGTTACAGCTAAAGTTCATGACTATAATTTTTCAGGCAAAGAAAATTAACGTTGGTGCCATATTCATAAATTGACTGGCCAAATGGGTTGAAGACTTTGAAAAATCAAATACGTCTAGAAAATATAATCCCAAAATGTTTCATGGGAGGCTATTAACCATTATATTGAAGAAGAATCTGTAGAACAAAATTGCAGATAGTGAAGGGGTCCCTCTTAATGCAAACAAAAAGATAACCTCCAAGCTGTTTGATAACTGGAAGAGAAATCCTCTGAAAAATATGAGGTCCAAACAGTATGAAGGTGGTAGTGAAAGAACGATAAGTGAAGTGCAGAAGCCAGTGAAAACCAAGGGAAAAAGGAAGGTGGATGTAATTGAGAAAGAAGAGGTTTCTCAAGGAGGAGGTGCTAACTTCTGAACAAATAAAGGATGCAGAAGATATAAACACCCGTCTATCCAAGATGGTTCCAAGGAATAAAAGGCAAGCTCGACTGAGAAAGGCTACTGTTCAACTGGAAGAACAAGCAAGAGAATCCATGTCTCCTCCGATTGAAGAGGATGAAGAAGAAGAAGCCGAAGATGCAGAATGTGTGCTGATAAGAAAGAATCAAGGAAAAAGAAAATCCAATTCCTTTGGTCCAAGGGAAAATAAAGTTCTCGGTGAACAAGGTTCTACACCTAAACTTCAACATCATGATTAATTGATGGCTAAGACGGTCTCTGTGCCTGAGCCACAGAATGAAGAAGAATTGGCTGAAAAGGCTCCCACACCACCTTAACCACAACTTGTAGAAGTGGCCATGAAGACAAATGAGCCAGAGCTCCTTAAAGATGATATTGTTCAAACATTGGAAAATGCAAGCTTTGTGCCTAAGGAGAAGAAGAAGAAAATCAAATTAAGTAAGATGACTGAGAAATTATATACAAGAAAAAAGAAGGCTGAAAAGTTTGAAGAAAAACAGAAAAGGAAGAAGGCAGAAGCTAAGAAAAAAAGAAGAGAAGAGAAGAGGAAAAGAAAAGAATTGAGAACCAAAAATAAAGAAGATTCAGTTTAACGGTGGACTCATTCTTCATATGCTTCTCTACGATTGACTCATGTCATTACAAATGTCGTAGAAGATGCTACTAAGGGTTTTAACCCTGCGATCGTAAAGCCGGAGGATCCTACCTCTAAACCAATTGAATCTTATATCCCCCCTTCATCACTTCCATCCACTTCTCACCCAGTGCCAGAAGAGCCCTGGTTACCTCTACAGAGAGCATATATATTAGTCGGGCATTTGCAGAATCATTCTTACTGAGCGAGAAATTCCAGAAACTGCTCATCTTCTTCTGAATGAATTTAAAGGTATAGGGGCATGTCAAATGAGAGCGGTGCATTCTATAGATCCTTTGTTTACTCTCTTTTATGATTTGGAGATAGACCGAAGTATAGCTGTGTATGAGTCAAAAGGTGATCAGGTGTTTTACTTTATGTCACATTTGCCTCTACTCCAAGTGAAAATGCAATGTGATCACAACTTCATCCACTAGGCATATACAACGTATCACAGTCTATCGCTGGTGTCTCAGAACATTCCTAGAGTTCGAAAGTATGCTACCAAATTACTGATAGTAATGTGCATACAAGCCAATCATGTATGATGATAAAGCACATACTTTGTAAACAATCTTATTTATTTATTAATAAAATATTCATTTAAGGCATATAATTATCTACATGGTGCTGTTTTTATAATATGTAAATAACCCATAGTTTTAAGCAATGCTTTTAGAATCATGATGAGATCATGATAATGAGATCTAAATTCTTAGAAAGCTTAAAAACTAAAATAGTTTCCAATTGTGGGATTACTAAAATGGGGATTAGTAAATTCGGATTGATTGGTACATATGTTGCTTGCTCATTGGATGAGGATGACTGATCTCATGGTCATTTGTGTGGAGACACTAAAGCAAGTATGTAGGTGCTTATTGGAGAATAAGTTCACTGAACGTGACTCGCTATGGAATACCTAATGGAGTTTTACTCGCCTGTCAATAGGAATTCCTAATGTGATAGTAGTACAAGTGATCCTTGGACTTGAGATCATCATAGTATCTTGTATGTAACAAATTATACTTTGACTAATTCCTTAAGGCCTTTTAAGGCATATATAGGGTATGCTTGGGTATAATGAGTTACATATGGAGATAATGAATGATCAATAAAGAATCTACCACCTCTAGTAAAAGAGGAGATATGTCCTATGTGATTCGTTAAATGACAACCCAGGAATCCTTGGCCAAGGTAGAATGAAATTAGAAAGAATCTATATAAGAGAGTCTTATATCAGAAATAAGGTACGTGAATTTTTCCAAGAGTTGGGAGTACACATATTCTATAGAGATAGAAACAAGGGTTAAGCCAATAACCCATCTTCTTGAGTTCTTCATCTTCCTTGGTGGATTACCGTTAGAGGCCAAACAATTGGGTGGCTGATATTGATCAAGGGAAGGAGCCACTACAGAGGAATCAAAGGAATCAAAGGAGTAGAACTTGTACCTGAGGAAGCTTGGATCTTCAAAGGTATAATTCCATGTTCTCTCTTTTCTGTTATTGATAACTAGCACAAAGCATGATCATGCTTATGGGTTTGTATAAATTTTTGAAAACCTAATTTTTGCGCTTTTGCCCTATTTATGTGATTTGTTGCATGATTGTGTTACGTACAAACCCAACAGTGGTATCAGAGCCTAACTTTGTGCTAATTATCAATTTTATAATTCCATATATGAATTGATGTGAGAATTGAATCGTTTCTCTGGACAAAAATCGTTTTCTGCAAGTTTTTGCGACGAACGGCGCAGCTGCGCAGCTGCCCAGTTCAATACTGGCGCAGCTGCGCCGGTCTGCAAAAACTAGCTGCTTCAGGCTACCTGCGCAGCTGCCCAGTTCATTACTGGCGCAGCTGCGCCGGTACCTGGACAGACCCTGAAAATTGATTTTAATTAATTAAGTAAACTGTTTATTTAATTGATAAAGTTTTAAAATAAAGAAGTTTATTTTATCTGAAATATGATTTCAGAATGCTAAAATTAAAGGAGTTTAATTTGGATTTATTTTTGATTAAAATAAAAGAGTTTATTTTGTTTCAAAAATAAAATTTAGCAAAATTTTTGTCCATTAAATAACATCGATCCATATATGGAATAGCATTGTTATTCATGAGATGAATGGATATTTATTGATGCATATGTTGATGTGTATGATAATAAATGGGGTTGATTATGGACTATGACCAATTTGATTGTTTTTTATTTTGGATGAATGCTTGAATGTATGGGTTTTATAAAATGGGGTCTGCGTACCTCGTCTTCTCTGGTTTTATTCTCGGTGTAAAATTCTATCTCCCTCTTATGTACTTCCCCTTGACTGCTGATCAAGGTTTCTATTTAATTAAAAATAGTTTATGTAATAGAGATAGTTAGAATTATCTTGAAGAAACTGGAGACCAAGGAGCAAGGAACGCGTGAAGACCCATTTGTATGGAGCCAGGGTTTAAATGTAATAGATATATTTAAATTTAAATTCTTGCACTCCTAGGTTTGACCTTTTGGTTCACTTGGTGGCTCTAGTGAACCAATCTAGAGTAAAAGTCCATAATCAATCCGGGTAGAATATAGTATTCTATATTGCATGCTAAATATTATATATATTATATTTTATGCAAACATGCTTCGCATGTTTAATAAAATGACGCGTATTTTATATATATATATATGTGTGTGCATGCGCGCTTAACAAGATGAGACAAATAATAACAAACCCCTCAAAGAAATAATATTAAGTCTGAAGCGTTCAAATGATATTTGGAATATCGAACGTCGCCTTCTAGCATGATTAATTAATAGAGTATTAAATATTTAATATGAGTTTGTTGTGCTATCCACAAGGCGAGTATTGAATATTTAAGATGTTAATTAATCACATTTGATGCTTATCAAGAAAATTGAACGATCTAGTCTTGTTGTGCTATCCACAAGGACGAAAATTTTTCTTTTTGAATTTATGGAAGTGCTAGGCTGGACTTAACTTAAATCATTTTAGTTCGGATGTGCACACACATGACCATTATGATTTAAGAGGCAAAATAAAAGGAGTTACATGGTGATGTAATTGACAAGAGTTGTCTACCTATTTATTTGTATATCGCTTGTTGTGCTATCCACAAAGTTATATACATTTGAAATGGGATCCTTAATCTCACTAGCAAATCTTTAATTAGATGTTGTCGAACTATATAAGCGAGGGTAATATAGTTTGATGAAAATAGTGGGATATACCAATTTAAAATAAAGTCCTAAATTTATTTTGGTATGCAAAGTTAATAAAATGAATGTTTGCTAAAATGTTGTCTTTTCACATGTAGAAGTTTAAAAATGTCAAAATCACTAATCTCACTACGAAGCATATTTGATGCAAATAAGCTTATCCGCCCCGAATTATGAGGACTGGCTAAGAAATCTGAGAATTGTTCTCACTGCTGAAAAGATTTCTTATGTCCTAAATTCCACTATCCCTGAATCTGTTTCAGAAACAGCCTCTGAGGAAGAGATTGCCACTTTCAATAAGTGGCAAGATGATGCATTTGTGGCTCAATGCATCATGCTTGCATCCATGAATAACGAGCTTCAGCGTCAGTACGAAAAAATGGATGCTCCTGCTATGCTGCTTCACCTCAATGAGTTGTATGGGGAACAGAGTAGGACTGCTAGATATGAGATATCTAAGGAGCTCTTCCGATCTCGGATAACCGAGGGCACTGCCGTCGAGACTTATGTTCTGAAGGTAATCAATTTGATTGAACGCCTTGGACAGCTTGGGTTAGTTATGGATGGGGAGTTGAGTCAAGACTTGGTCTTGCAGTCGCTCCCTGAGTCCTTCTCGCAGTTTGTGGTTAATTTTCACATGAATAAGCTAGATGTCAGCTTGCCTGAGCTGCTTAATATGCTGAGAACTGCAGAAGGTCGCTTCTCATCCAAGAAGAACCATGTCTTGATGGTGGATTCTTCCAATAAAAGGAAGAGGCCCAAGGTGTCTTCTGAAAAGAAGAAATCTAAGAAGGCTAAGGGAAAAGGGAAAGAAAAGGAGCAAAAGAAACTTGAACCAGCTAAAGGAATGTGCTTTCATTGCAATGAGCCGGGACATTGGAAGAGGAACTGCAACAAGTTTCTAGCAGAGAAGAAGCTTGGAGAAGCTTCTACTTCCAATCAAGGTTTGTTTATGATTGAAATTAATTTTTCTGAAAGTCATAATTCTACTTGGGTATTGGATACCGGCTGTGGTTCTCACATATGTAATACTGTGCAGGAACTGGTCAGAAGCAGAAAGCTGAACAAAGATGAGGTGATCCTACGAGTGGGAAATGGAGCAAAAGTTGCTGCATTAGCTGTAGGAACTTATTGTTTAGCAATGCCTTCGGGCAAATCCATTTATCTTAATAACTGTTATTATGTTCCGAATTTTATTAAAAACATTATTTCAATTTCTGTATTGGATATGGAAGGTTTTGACGTTATTATAAAGAACAATGGTTGTTCTATTTATAAAGATGATGTTTTATATGGTATTGGAAATTTGCGAAATGGACTTTATACACTTGACTTACAAGAAAATATATTTTAAATTGAACAAATTAAGAAAAGGAAAAGAGATGATATTAATTATACCTATATGTGGCACTGTAGACTCGGTCATATCAATGAAACAAGATTATCCAAGTTGCATAAAGATGGGCTCCTCGAGCTATCTGATTATGAATCATATCTAACTTGTGAATCTTGTCTCATGGGTAAAATGACTAAATCTCCTTTTAGTGGAAAAGGAGAGAGAGTTACAGAATTGTTGGCATTGATTCACACAGACGTTTGTGGACCTATGACAACAAGTGCACGGGGTGGGTATTCTTATTTTATTACTTTCACTGATGATCACTCAAGATTTGGATATGTGTATTTAATGAAATACAAATCAGAATCATTTGAAAAGTTTAAAGAGTTCAGAAGTGAAGTAGAGAAACAAATGGGCAAGAGTATTAAGATACTTCGATCAGATCGAGGTGGAGAATACTTAAGCAGTGAGTTTCTCAATTGTCTTAGAGAAAATGGTATAATCTCACAATGGACTCCTCCAGGTACACCACAGTTAAATGGAGTATCTGAAAGGAGAAATCGAACACTGTTGGACATGGTTCGATCCATGATGAGTTTTACCGACCTTCCAATTTCCTTCTGGGGATATGCCCTAGAAACGGCTGCATGCCTACTTAACAAGGTACTTATCAAATCCGCCCCAAAGACTCCATATGAGATGTGGAAAGGGAGGAAACCAAATCTTAAGCATGTTAAGACTTGGGGTTGTCCAGCTTATGTCCAAAAGTTTGAAAATGATAAGCTACCGACTAAATCCGATAAGTGTAGATTTGTGGGATACCCTAAAGAAACCGTAGGGTATTATTTCTATCATCCAACTGATCAAAAGGTGTTTGTTGCAAAACATGCTACCTTCTTGGAGAAAGAGTTTATCCATGAAGGGGTCAATGGGAGTAAGATATATCTTGAAGAAGTTCAAGAACCACAAGTTACCACGGACCAAAGTCAAGTACCTAACCAAGTAGAAGAACCTACTGTACCACACCCTGTTCGTAAATCTGGAAGAGTACCGCAGATACCTGAGAGGTATAGATTCGTTATAGAGGATGACGATGAGGTACACATCATGAATGATGATCCATTGAATTACGAACAGGCTATGAGTAATAAAGATTCAGGGAAATGGCTTGAAGCCATGAATTTCGAAATGGACTCCATGTATGAAAATAAAGTATGGACTTTGGTTTCACCACCTGAAGGTATTAAACCTATTGGGTGTAAATGGGTTTTTAAGAAAAAGACTGGAGCAGACGGAAAGGTAGAGACCTATAAGGCCCGACTGGTTGCAAAAGGTTTCAAACAAAGACAAGGAGTTGACTATGATGAAACCTTCTCACCAGTAGCCATGCTCAAGTCCATTCGGATTTTGCTTGCGATTGCAGCTTACAACGACTATGAGATCTGGCAGATGGACGTGAAAACGGCCTTCCTCAATGGGAAACTTGAGGAGGATGTGTATATAACACAGCTAGAGGGATTTATCTCAAAAGTTGGAACAAATCAAGTCTGTAAGCTACAACGATCCATTTATGGGTTGAAGCAAGCTTCTCGTAGATGGAACATTCATTTTGATGAGACAATCAAAGAGTTTGATTTTATCAAAAAAGATGATGAACCTTGTGTATACAAGTAGGTTAGTGGGAGCGCAGTATCATTCCTTGTATTATATGTTGATGATATATTACTACTAGGGAATGACATTCCTATGTTACAATCCATTAAAATCTGGTTATCTAAAAACTTCTCCATGAAGGACTTGGGTGAAGCATCCTATATTTTGGGGATAAACATCTATAGAGATAGATCTAAAAGGATGCTCGGCTTATCCCAAGGAACGTACATTGATAAGATGCTAAAGAGGTTTAGCATGGAAGATTCCAAAAAAGGTCTCATGCCGATGAGCCATGGAATAAATCTCTCCAAGAAACAGGCCCAAAAGACATCTGAGGAGAGAGACCATATGAGTAAGATCCCTTATGCTTCTGCAATAGGATCTATCATGTACGGTATGATATGTACTAGATCGGATGTTGCTCACGCACTTAGTGTAACAAGCAGATACCAGTCGAATCCAGGAGAAGAGCACTGCAAGGCAGTGAAAAATATCCTAAAGTACTTGAGAAGGACTAAAGATATTTTTCTTGTCTACGGTGGGTCTGAATTAAAACTCAAGGGATTCACGGACTCAATTTTTCAAACAGACCAAGATGACAGTAAATCTGTTTCAGGGTATGTGTTTACCTTGAACGGAGGTGCAGTGAGTTGGAAGAGTTCCAAGCAGCAAACAGTTGTTGATTCAGTGACAGAGGCAGAGTATTTAGCTGCAAGTGAAGCTGCAAAGGAAGCTGTTTGGATGAAGAAGTTCATAACTGAACTTGGTGTGGTTCCTAGCGTCGGAGAAGCAGTTCCCGTATACTGTGACAACACCGGAGCAGTTGCACAGGCGAAGGAACCCAGGTCTCATCAGAAATCTAAACACGTGTTGTGGCGATTTCACTTGATCAGGGAGATCATTGAAAGAGGAGACGTCACCTTAGAGCGTGTGGACTCTCAAGACAACATTGCAGATCTATTTACTAAAGCTCTAACACAACAGCAGTTTGATCGTCACTTAGAGAAGATGTGTATGAGATACCATGGCGATTGGCTTTAGTGCAAGTGGGAGATTGATAGTTATGTGCATACAAGCCAATCATGTATGATGATACAGCACATACTTTGTAAATAATCTTATTTATTTATTAATAAAATATTCATTTAAGGTATATAATTATCTACATGGTGCTGTTTTTATAATATGTAAATAACCCATAGTTTTAAGCAATGCTTTTAGAATCATGATGAGATCATGATAATGAGATCTAAATTCTTAGAAAGCTTAAAAACTAAAATAGTTCCCAATTGTGGGATTACTAAAATGGGGATTAGTAAATCCGGATTGATTGGTACATATGTTGCTTGCTCATTGGATGAGGATGACTGATCTCATGGTCATTTGTGTGGAGACACTAAAGCAAGCATGTAGGTGCTTATTGGAGAATAAGTTCACTGAACGTGACTCGCTATGGAATACCTAATGGAGTTTTACTCGCCTGTCAATAGGAATTCCTAATGTGATAGTAGTACAAGTGATCCTTGGACTTGAGATCATCATAGTATCTTGTATGTAACAAATTATACTTTGACTAATTCCTTAAGGCCTTTTAAGGCATATATAGGGTATGCTTGGGTATAATGAGTTACATATAGAGATAATGAATGATCAATAAAGAATCTACCACCTCTAGTAAAAGAGAAGATATGTCCTATGTGATTCATTTAAATGACAACCCATGAATCCTTGGCCAAGGTAGAATGAAATTAGAAAGAGGTTTCTAATTTGCATTAGTTGGAGTTGTGCATTTTCTAATCGAAATACATATGATTAAATAAATTTAGACTTGACAGTAAATCTATGTCTTATATTTAATTGGGACATTGTATGGTGGAAGGATTGAATTGTACGGTAACTATTAACTCACAGGTTCTTTTATGATTAATGTTGAAATCTATATTATCTGGAAAGTCGTTGATCGCTAGGGAGGCTTATCCTTATTGTAGAATAAATGTTATTTATTTAAATAGATTATTAATTTAATTTATTTATTTAAATAAGATTAGAATTGTTCTAATTGATTTATTCATAACCGGTTTAATATGGAGAACCTAAAGGGTCACACCATAAAAGGAAGAAGAATTATTTAAGAAGAAAATGGCATGATAGTAATAATGCATTAAGTATAATTAATTTAATCTATGGTGATAGAATAAATTAAATAGCTTAATGTTTATTATTTAATATTTTAGAAATATTAAATATAAATTAATAAGAGGAGTCTTATTAATATTAATATTATTATTATTATTTTAATTCTAAAGGAGTTTAGGAATTAATATCATATCAGTACTCTCTCTCAATCCTAATAAAGATTAGGATATAAATTAATTAAAAGTATTTAATTAATTAAATAAAATTCTATTCTAATTGGATTAGGAGGGTTAACCTAATATCTATATAAGAGAGTCTTATATCAAAAATAAGGTACGTGAATTTTTCCAAGAGTTGGGAGTACACATATTCTATAGAGATAGAAACAAGGGTTAAGCCAATAACCCATCTTCTTGAGTTCTTCATCTTCCTTGGTGGATCACCGTTAGAGGCCAAACAATTGGATGGCTGACATTGATCAAGGGAAGGAGCCACTACAGAGGAATCAAAGGAATCAAAGGAGTAGAACTTGTACCTGAGGAAGATTGGATCTTCAAAGGTATAATTCCATGTTCTCTCTTTTCTGTTATTGATAACTAGCACAAAGCATGATCATGGTTATGGGTTTGTATAAATTTTTGAAAACCTAGGTTTTGCGCTTCTGCCCTATTTATGTGATTTGATTGCATGATTGCGTTACGTACAAACCCAACAATTGCTCTACTCCATATACCCTTTAATTTCAAACCTCATACATTCCCTCCTATTTTATCTATGTTCATATTTCTACTTCCATCTTCTGTCTGCAATGACAAGATCATTGAGTCCCCCTCTACGATCTCTGAGCAACCTTCTATCTTATAAACATCAATTTCTATTTGTTTTGAAGAATCTTATACTTCTCTGCATGAAATGTCTCATCACTCTACGAGCAATGTAAATAATATGTGTCTTCAAATCATAGAGTTTCAACCTTTTACTGATTCTACACAAGAACTTCACTCTCGGGTCGTAGAGCTCTCACACCCTACGATCGATATTGCACAACCTAGTTCCTCTATTTATTCTCCAATTGCCATAGTAGAGTCTCCTTCCCCTATTCATATATCAAACTTACTGACCACACCTCATAATTCATCTCTACATTCAGACTCCTCCTCACCGTGGTCTTCAGATTCTCCAAACATAGAGTCTCCACACCATACGTCTAATAAATCTAAAGCCTTTGTTATCATTACATCTACTGGAACTTCAGTCCCTCCTTTATTTCCCAAATAATCAAAACTATTTATTCCATTTGATATTCCCCCCTCTTCTCAAAATGAATTCTTTAATCTGCCTCTTGCCCTGATCAATTTATCTTAGGAACCTATTCCGAAGGCTACCCCTAATCAAGTCATGGAGCGTCAGATTAAAATAACTCATCTTACTGCTCAGATGTCTCATGCTATTGATGATAAGCTCAAAAAGAATAATGCTAACCTTCAGGATCATATGGATAAAATTACTACTACTGTACATGGTTTACCTGGTGTAACGGGTAGAGAAATTCAAAAGCAGCTGCAATCAATGTTTACTAATATGACTAGTCGTCTTCATGAGCGAGACCGGGTTTTCTTTGACATTATGGCCAAGCATAAACAAGTTATCTTAGCTCTTCAGCTGCAACATGAGTCCTCCCTCAAGTCACTCACTGATAAGTTTTTTGAGCTCAGTGGCACATTCTCGAACTTTATGAGATCTATGGATCTGAACACATCTAGCACTCAAGAACTAGTTTTTCAGCAAAATGATCAAGCAACTGCTCGTTGGAATAAGATTGTGTTAATATTGCAATGTCATCTTCCCAAGTTCAGGAACTTGTTGATGCGGTTCGTAGCATCTCTCGATTTGTTAATGACAAAAAGGGGGAGAAAAGAAAACAAGGAGATAGGCAAAAGGAGGATACATATCCGGCTCAGGGGGAGAAACGAAAAAGAAATCAAAAGAAAATATTCATTACCCCTTCTATCTTTAGATCACATCCTCCTCCTCCATCAGGTGTTCCTCTTGAGCAATGTTGATCCTCTTCACGACAAGAATCATCGAATAGAGTTACCTTTACAGGTATTCAGGTTCCCACTGGTGATCCTACTTATCTTCGAAGAAATCTTCAAGGAACTTATGTCGTATGAGAAGAGAGAATGGATGTATCACACCTTGTCCTAAGAGATTCTGCTGAAGAGATCACAAGAAAAGCGAACAAAGATAGAATCTGATCTAATCGCAGAAAATAATCTGAGAAGAAATTGCTCTCAAAGGAAAAAGAGTCAAATAGGTAAAATAAAGAGATTGTTCAAAATTGCCCAATATGTAATTCTTGTTTTTGAAATCTCTTGTGAACATTCATAATACATTAATAAATTTATGCTTGTGATCTAAGCAATACAGTGACTTACTTTATTTTAAGGCATATTTACTTTCAAGCAACTTCATCTTAATTATTGATGAATGTTATAGAACTACTTGTTTTGTCATCATCAAATAGGGGTAGATTGTTAGCGTTTGCATATTTAAATTTGATGATGGACGTGCTTAATGTATATTTGTACCAGTATGATTTGTACAGTTCTTATAATGACTTGCTACAATGTACAAGGACTTAGATTAGAAAGATCAAATAATGTTAGGTTGATCTTGTAGAAGCTGATCTGATGTATAGTTGATAGTTTTTTTCAATATTCGTAAAGATACTCTTTTATTATGAAAAGACGGATCGCAGAGTAAGCACATGATCACAATACATCAGATAAATCACATAGCTACTTGGAGCTATCGTAAAGTTCACTATAAATCGTAAAACATACTTCAATTCATAAAGTGGACAAATGAATCACCTAGCCAAGCAAAGCTCATTGGGAAGAATCTAATCGTAGAGTAGTCAAGTCTGACAAACTGACTGATATTGGAGCGTTGCAAATTGAAGGTCCCAATGTATTAACCAAACATCCTTGGTTGAAATCAAAGATCAGAATATGTGTCTACCAGCTAGTTGGTGATAGGTCAAGGGTGTTAGGTGAGAAAGCAGACTGATGTGACAGGCAAGCACAAAAGAAGCTGACGCCTAGGTTTAAAACATCCACATCAAAAATCCTAGAATATTTGAGCATTAAATGCACAAACGGGCATCTAGCAACGAGAAGATTTTCAGCAGATTATAAAAGGCAACACGGATTCAAACTAACGGAGAGACGAATACTGATCAAAAAGCCTAAACTCTGCAAAGAAAAAGAACGAACTCAATGATCCTAAATATATAGTTCACGCTGCTAAGTACTTGAGAAGAAAAGCTTAAACGCCATCTTAGCAACACCTCTCAACAAAAATCAATCATCAGATCATCAGAGGGCTGAGCATTCTTATCTTAGTGAGTAAATATTCAAGTCCGCTGGGCTTAAAGACGTCTTAGTGTCCTTGTCTTTATGACTAAATAACCAAGTTTACGGGGCTTGAAGAGGGCATAATGTCCTTGTCTGTGTGACTAAATCTGTAGCGCCCCTAAATTCGGCTCCCCAAAACCTCGGACCTGGTATGTTACGATACCACAATTCTATAACTATTGCGGAAGATTATAAACATAAATTATTTATACAATAAACTTTTACAACATAATCCCCAAGGTCTGTAACCTTAACTTAATACCTGCCTTCAATATCCTATAAGACGTACCATGTCATTTGCATTCAATACTATTACAAGTTTATCCTGCATCCAAATCCAATTCTGGAGTTTGTCTTTGTCTTTGCCTGTGTCTGAAGTTTTGCTTTAATCTGAAATGTTTATCATGATATAGCAAGGGTGAGCAACAAGTTTGCCCAGCAAGTTTATGTTCAAATGAAGATATATCATGATTGAAAAGAATAATAAGTTGACAAACTTTCAATAATATAAGAATTGTGAAAGAACATGAATCAATAATGCTGAATAGCTAACAATGAACATGAATAAATTTAACTGAACAATATGATAATGAAGGTGATCAGCCTTTAATACCTGGTGAACATATACAATATGCACAACGTGCGAATCAATAAATCATAGATGTGATATAATCAACAATGATTAATCACGAACATGCTTTACAATAACAACTCGAGTTTGAGTTAGGAAACTTTTCTGTACCGTCGATTACTGCTACTCAATTTAAGTTAATCGCTTTATTGAAAAGTCCTATCAGTTATAAGATTTGATCTTTCATTTAGCATAACATACCTTATAAGTAAACTATCTAACATTTAAACACATAGTCAAATATTAGATAACCTTAATACTATACATATACACAAGTCTAAACCTAGCACACATCGAGTCTATAATAATATTCAATATAGTATATTGAGTGGTTTTCCACAAACAACTAACAAATTAGTTTCTGTCTCGTCTACACTGTTTTCACAGTGAGTTAGATCGGTTACTAATTCGTAGATACCTTCCCCATATGAAGGAGTCGTTTAGCCCAGCTACTATACATCAACCATTAAAGGGTATGATTGCACTACCTTAGACTGAACACTTACTAGTTCATTTATAAGTTATTATTATAACTCGGTAAACTGTTTACTATTCAAGAGACTTAATATATCAGTTCAGTAAGCTGAAACCAAACTATTTTCTCTTGCTGAAATTTCAGTTTTCATTTTAGCAAGCTGAAATCAAACTGTCTTCCTAACATTTTCAGTTTCCATTTCAGCAAGCTGAAACCAAACTGTCTTCCTAACATTTTCAGTTTCCATTTCAGCAAGTTGAAATGTTCCTTTCAGGAAGCTGAAATTCCTTTTTCACGAAAATACCAGAACAACTTATTATTTTCCTATCCTTTGGCCAATCATATATACATATATTCCATACACAAAAAGTATTTTTCTGAAATTTTTCAACTCCCTTAAATATTTTTTAAAAATCCATTTCTAGTTAATTCCTTAACAAATTAGCTACCTTACGCTTAACTTCAAAAATTCCCAACTCTTGGCAAGATCTTTCACATGTTAACATGAGCTTACATGTTAAATTTTGTGGCCATCGAAGTTATATAACTCAGGTTATAGCGAATTCCGCCGGAAAAATGTAACTTTTGAAATGGTCATAACGTGTTCAATTTAAATCGGAATGAGCTCATTTTTGGATACAAGCTACTTTATAACATATATTTTAATGTCCCAAAAGGCCTGATTTTATTTCAAAACTTAAGTGGCCAAAACAGCCCTTTAATTGTTTGGACAGCCTACTTTTAGGTATTTTTCAGATTTTACTTCCTTTGCTAAAATCAGTCCACACACAAATCTACATGGAATTTTTCAGTGATTCCACTTGGATCTATTAGAAGACTCATATATCTAACTCCAGAATTTGACCACATGCAAAAATTCGAAATACACTAAGAGTTATGGTTGTTTGAATTTCACGTTGCGTTTTCTCAAAAATCTGATTTTTCAGTTTTCGTGATTTATACGAAATCTTCCATATCCTTACCTTTTCACCTACATAATCCATCATCAAATATCATAACACATATTAATATATCTTTTTTTCATGGATCTATCATGATCCATGATCTATTTTACCAAAAATCACCAATCAAAAGGTTAAACACAATCAAAGCTAAGAAAAATTAGGTTTTCTTACTTTTGAAAAACATAGTTTTTATTTTATGCTTTAAATCCAATTTCTAACACTTGAATATGTTAGATCCATACATGAATCTCTAGAAATCATATAGATTAAAGATTTTAAACTTCCAAATCATAAATCCCCTTTTTCCATTAAATCACTAAAAGAAAATAAAATAAAACTAGAAATAATACCTTTGCTTGCTCCTTCCTCTCCTTCTTCCTAAGATTAGATTAGGAAACTAAGAAACTTCCAAACTCCCTCTCTCTCTTCTCTCCTTACGGTGGCCGAACCCCACTCCTTCTCTTTCTCTTTAGTTTGTTCTTATTTTTCTAGCTAATAGGGAAGAGAAAAGAAAGAAAATATAATTTGGTTTTGGGTTGGTTAATAGATATATTTTGTATATCTAATTTTATCTCCCATAACTCTCTCTCTCTCTCTTGGTTTACTCATCATGTTTAAGTGTCTTGCACTCTAAGGCTTGCTTGTAAGTCTAGTTAAAGTTGGTGGCTCCATCCAAGGTTTGACACCTTGCATAGTTAGTAAGAGTGGTTAGTAAATAATGATGACATTCGCTCCCCTTTTCTCCTCTTGTAAAAATCGGCCATGTGGCTTGCTCTCACATAAATTTTGTTTTTATTATATATTATAATTAATGACTATTATACCCCTTCCACTTGGGCTAAAGTCTTGGGCCTTCATTAATAAAAATTCCTATTGGGCTTGCCTTTTTATTAAATTGGGCCATCATAATATATGTCTCATACATGTTATAATGGGCTAAATCAATAACTTAATTGCTATTAATTCAAATTAGCTACAAGTTCAATGCTTAAATAAATAATTGGGCTACTTAAATAATTCTTTGGGCCATAAAATCACTTTAGTCTCATACTTTTAATTTTATATCACCCTAATCATTTAGTTAGAATTTCCATTACACACCTTAGCAAGTTAATTCCTTACTCAAATATCTTTAATTTCATAACCCAATTAGACTTGCTTTACTTAGGTTATAAAATTACTTATTTGAGATGTACAAAATAAATCTCTTAGAGTATTTAATTACTCTACCTAACATATATATTAGGTTATATTTTTTATTCTTATTCAAATTGTAAACCTTATAGGTTCTTCTTAAAAAATATAAATCCACCAAAATCCTTCACAAAAATGTCAAATCCATACACTTATTTTCTGTCTAGGTCTATTATTTAACCTTAATTTAATCATTTAAGATTTTAATAAATTGTCTAAATTCTCGGATTGTCACATTCACCCCTTATTCTAAGAATTTCGTCCCCGAAATTTACCTTACACCTTATACCTTTCATACTCATCACCACATGCTACCCAAAACATCACTCACCAGAGTTAAAATTTTCAAATCATGCTGAGGAGTCATATAGACTACGAACTTTTATTTTCAAAAAGGTTATACAGAAATTCATCCGCTAACCGTCATGACTTACGGACACAGAGGGTAATTAGCCCGTTATGCCCTGTATTTATTAAGTACTGCTGGTCGGAATAAATTTTTTTCTCGTTCCTCTTATCCGCCTTAGGTGCACAAAATTTTCTCAAATTTTGGGATGCTTACCTCAGTCTTATCGGATTCCGCACCAAAACCATTTGGTTCCAGAAAATTTTCAAAGAACGCTCAGAATTTTCATAAACGTTGGTCTAGCTGAATCAAATAGCTTAGACTCATACCAATAATTCAATTTCAATCAAAATATTTATGTATAGCCAAACCCCGTTGCCAATTAATTATAAAATTTTTTTGAAAATGACGTCATGATACCGTACTGTATGTACAGCCCGTTTGAAGATTCCGTCATTGTGTGAGTTTATTATACACATCATACAATAGTGGGACAACGATTTTTTTTAGATCGAATTCAACACTAAGTATTCCTGTATTTACAACTTCATCAACTTTTTATCATCTCTGCACCAGGTTACATGATGCATCAATGATAAATAAAACACATTTTGATATTTCAAATCATTGTCGTCTAGCCAAAACAATTAGCATAGACTATTCTTTAAACGGTTCAAAAATTATTGTAAATCAGTTTTATCATTTCAACAGGTAACGATGTGTCAGTGTCCCGAAGTCCACACATACACACTAGTCACTAGGAGTTGAGAATAAAAATTCATTTTTAAAAGGCACATAGTGCGTATTTAGCTTAATGTCAAAAATTTCGAAGTCTAGCATAGCTAGAAGATTTAAAATACCTACACTTCCACTAATGATCCATTGCTTAATCAGTCTATCTATTCCTATTATCCTTAATACTCCATTCACACTTAATTATACCTAGTTCGTCAAACTTACCACACGCTATGAGTTCAGGAACTTTCCACAATCATATGAGTTTAAGAACTTATCCTAGACAGACCATTGGCGTTCATTCGCTAAGGGGTTCAAAATATTTCATATAATTATGAGTCACGAACTTACCATAAGTATGAGTTTTAAGAACTCGCAACTTAAGCTTATATCCTCTACCTATACTCTATCTATCTGTTATACATATGAGAAAAGAATCACCTTCTCAACATATATATAGCAAATAACGCGACACAAATATTTCAATGATTATCACTATCAGAAACTAAGTGGTCGTCAAACCAAACACAATCCCCTGCCCATACAAAGAATTGGTCAACTCGGCCTCTAATCCATATAAGAAGCTAAGCGGCTTTTACACCAAGGACAAATTCCCTGCCCATACAAAGAATTGTTCAACTTAACCACTATATCGATCAGGAAGCTAAGCGGTTCTAAAACCAAGTACAAATTCCCTGCCCATACAAGGAATCATGCAACTAAGCTGCTGACATGAGTCCTCAATTGAAATCCCCACTTAATATCTTAGCTCCATTCTTTCTCCATACGAATTGTGTTCAATCCGTATTGCATCAACCCCAACCCTTTTTCTGAGTTGGCACAATACCAATTCATAGTATAACTGACACACAGCAACTTTGCCATAAAATTTTCAATCATTCGATTGATTCTCCTCCCTGCTATGACCTTATCAAATCACGGTGTGATCCCATCGTGTATATTACGATTCATTCCTTTATTACAATCGTTTTGTTATACGATCTTCTTTCCCCGTACTTTTAGTCTTTTAGACTCTATCTATTCATTACTACTGTTCATCTTTATTATCAGAGTCGGGTAACTCTGGATCTTTTATAATTTATCAAGATTCGTCTTTGAATCTTATCAACGCACTAACTCTATTTGAGTTAGTTCTTATCCTTATCCCGCTGCGGTTAATAGCCTAAGGTAACCCTACCTAAGATTTATAACCTACAGCTTTGATACCAACTGTAGCGCCCCCAAATCCGGGTCCCCAGAACCTCGGACCTGGTACGTTACAATACAACAATTCTATAACTATTGCGGACGATATAAACAAAAAATATTTATACAATAAACTTTTACAACATAATCCCCAAGGTCTGTAACCTTAACTTAATACCTGCCTTCAATATCCTATAAGACGTACCATGTCATTTGCATTCAATACTATTACAAGTTTATCCTGCATCCAAATCCAATTCTGGAGTTTGCCTTTGTCTTTGCCTGTGTCTGAAGTTTTGCTTTAATCTGAAATGTTTATCATGATATAGCAAGGGTGAGCAACAAGTTTGCCCAGCAAGTTTATGTTCAAATGAAGATATATCATGATTGAAAAGAATAATAAGCTGACAAACTTTCAACAATATAAGAATTGTGAAAGAACATGAATCAATAATGCTGAATAGCCAACAATGAACATGAATAAATTCAACTGAACAATATGGTAATGAAGGTGATCAGCCTTTCATACCTGATGAACATATACAATATGCACAACGTGAGAATCAATAAATCATAGATGTGATATAATCAACAATGATTAATCATGAACATGCTTTACAATAACAACTCGAGTTTGAGTTAGGAAACTTGCATGTACCGTCGATTACTACTACGCAATTTAAGTTAATCGCTTTATTGAAAAGACCTATCAGTTATAAGATTTGATCTTTCAATTAGCATAACATACCTTATAAGTAAACTATCTAACATTTAAACACATAGTCAAATATTAGATAACCTTAATACTATACATATACACAAATCTAAACCTAGCACACATCGAATTTTTAATAATATTCAATATAGTATACTGAGTGGTTTCCCACAAATAACTAACAAATTAGTTTCCGTCTCGTCCACACTGTTTTCACAGTGAGTTAGATCGGTTACTAATTTGTAGATACCTTCCCCATATGAAGGAGTCGTTTAGCCCAGCTACTATACATCAACCATTAAAGGGTATGATTGCACTACCTTAGACTTAACACTTACTAGTTCATTTATAAGTTATTATTATAACTCGGTAAATTGTTTACTATTCAAGAGACTTAATATATCATTTCAGTAAGCTGAAATCAAACTGTTTCCTCTTGCTGAAATTTCAGTTTTCATTTCAGCAAGCTGAAACCAAACTGTCTTCCTAACATTTTCAGTTTCCATTTCAGCAAGCTGAAACCAAACTGTCTTCCTAACATTTTCAGTTTCCATTTCAGCAAGCTGAAATGTTCATTTCAGGAAGCTGAAATTCCTTTTTCAAGAAAATACCAAAACAGCTTATTATTTTCCTATCCTTTGGCCAATCATATATACATATATCCCATACACAAAAAGTATTTTTCTAAAATTTTTCAACTCTCTTAAATATTTTTTAAAAATCCATTTCTAGTTAATTCCTTAACAAATTAGCTACCTTACGCTTAACTCCAGAAATTCTCAACTCTTGGCGGAATCTTACACATGTTAACGTGAGCTTACAGTTTAAATTTCGTGGCCATCAGAGTTATACAACTCCGGTTATAGCGATTTTTCACTGGAAAAATACAAATATTGAAATGGTCATAACTTGCTCAATTTAAATCGAAATGAGCTCATTTTTGGACACAAGCTACTTTATAACATATATTTTAATGTTCCAAAAGGCCTGATTTGATTTCATAACTTAAGTGGCCAAAACAACCCTTTAATTTTCCAGACAGCCTACTTTTAGGCGTTTTTCATATTTTACTTCCTTTGCTAAAATTAGTTCACAAGAAAATTTACATGGAATTTTTTAGTGATTCCACTTGGATTTATTAGAAGACTCATATATCTAACTCCAGAATTTTACCACACTCAAAAATTCAAAATACACTAAGAGTTATGGTTGTTTGAATTTCACGGTTGCATTTTCTCAAAAATTTGATTTTTAAGTTTTCGTGATTTATACAAAATCTTCCATATCCTTACCTTTTCACCAACATAATCCATCATCAAACATCATAACACATATTAATATATCTTTTTTTCATGGATCTATCATGATCCATGATCTATTTCACCAAAAATCACCAATCAAAAGGTTAAACACAATCAAAGCTAAGAAAAATTAGGTTTTCTTACTTTTGAAAAATATAGTTTTCATTTTATGCTTTAAATCTAATTTCTAACACTTGAATATGTAAGATCTATACATGAATCTATAGAAATCATATAGATTAAAGAGTTTAAAATTTCAAATCATAAACCCCCTTTTTCCATTAAATCACTAAAAGAAAAGAAAATAAAATTAGAAATTATACCTTTGCTTGCTCCTTCCTCTCCTTCTTCCTAAGATTAGATTAGGAAACTAAGAAACTTCCAAACTCCCTCTCTCTCTTCTCTCCTTATGGTGGCTGAACCCCACTCCTTCTCTTTCTCTTTAGTTTGTTCTTATTTTGCTAGCTAAGAGGGAAGAGAAAAGAAAGAAAATATAATTTGATTTTGGGTTGGTTAATAGATATATTTTGTATATCTAATTTTATCTCCCATAACTCTCTCTCTCTCTCTCTCTCTCTTGGTTTACTCATCATGTTTAAGTGTCTTGCACTCTAAGGCTTGCTTGTAAGTCTAGTTAAAGTTGGTGGCTCCATCCAAGGCTTGACACCTTGCATAGTTGGTAAGAGTGGTTAGTAAATAATGATGACATTCACTCCCCTTTTCTCCTCTTGTAAAAATTGGCCATGTGGCTTGCTCTCAAATAAATTTTGTTTTTATTATATATTCTAATTAATGACTATTATACCCCTTCCACTTGGGCTAAAGTCTTGGGCCTTCATTAATAAAAATTCCTATTGGGCTTGCCTTTTTATTAAATTGGGCCATCATAATATATGTCTCATACATGTTATAATGGGCTAAATTAATAACTTAATTGCTATTAATTCAAATTAGCTACAAGTTCAATGCTTAAATAAATAATTGGGCTTATTAATTGGGCTACTTAAATAATTCTTTGGGCCATAAAATCACTTTAGTCCCATACTTTTAATTTTATATCACCCTAATCATTTAGTTAGGATTTCCATTACACACCTTAGCAAGTTAATTTCTTACTCAAATATCTTTAATTTCATAACCCAATTAGACTTACTTTACTTAGGTTATAAAATCACTTATTTGAGATGTACAAAATAAATCTCTTAGAGTATTTAATTACTCTACCTAACATATATATTAGGTTATATTTCTTTATTCTTATTCAAATAGTAAACCTTATAGGTTCTTCTTAAAATTTTAAATCCATCAAAATCCTTCACAAAATTGTCAAATCCATACACTTATTTTCTGTCTAGGTCTATTATTTAACCTTAATTTAATCATTTAAAATTTTAATAAATTGACTAAATTCTCGGGTTGTCACAAAATCCTTAGTGAAATTCCTACTCGAGGAGTAGGATAGTGAATTAGAAGTTGTTCAGTCTCCGAACCACTTAAAATTTACTTGTGTCTTTACTTTACTGTTATTATCTTTCCTCGGCTTACTTATCGTTTTTATCTTGTAATTATTCAAAATTGAGATTCATTTTCAATCTTCAAGGGATTTTTCAAAAGACATATTTTGCTGTGCATAATCAAACTGATTAATAACCATTTGGTAATATCTTATTAACTAACAGAAGATTTTTTTAAAAGATCTATTCAATCCCCCTTCTAGATCTATAAGTGCCTTTCTGCAATAAAAAAACTCATCTTCTAGAGCCATGAACAGAATGTTCTAAGCCCTTTCGTCAAGTTGCACCAACTTCTTTTTATTGCCAGTCTATTCAGCTATGTGCTTGACTGTCATCTTGTTTAGGTCATCAGTGGTTAGACTACTGGATCGAGATCTTAACATGTTAGTTTCATGTATGTTGTATTTTTGTAAAATACTGTGATGTATGGAATGTATGGTGTCCAAATATCATGGTCATACAACTTGTAAACAAGTGGGAATTAAATCAGGAAGTAGGCTGTTCGGCAGGAAAAAACTTTTCTGGGCATGAAGAGCAGCGCACCTGCGCCATTCATACGGCTTAACGCTGCGCAGCTGCTCCACTCAAAGTTGGAGCCCGAGTTTGCCAGGCAGCGCAGCTGCGCCGGTCCGGGTCAGGTCTGATCCGGGCGGGTCGGGTCGGGTCAGAAAAATTTCCAGAAACTTTATTTTCCCAGATTTTTATATTTAACCCCTGGACCTATAAGTTGCAACCTGTTTATGTAATTGAATGGTATTGTGTAATTGAATTGCATTGTTAATTGATTACATGTTAGATGATAATCCAATTGAGATAAAAGGAAATCATTATATTTCAGAGTCGTGTTCGAGAACCTAATTGCTTAACGTGACACATATGAATAGGTTACGTGAAGAGCTAGTAGATAGCGTTAATTGTAGCAGACGTATCAGGCAAGTTTCCTTACTCGTATTTAATTATGCAAGTTTCCTTACTCGGATTTGATTATGCAAGTTTCTTACCCTATTTTTCATTGATAAATTATTCAAGCCTTACTTCTTTTATTACGGTAAGGGTAAGTACCGAGCTTGTATTTATTCGTTGACACGTACAAATTCCTTTGACGTAAATTTCTACAACTTCAATTATCTTGCAAGTTTTATTGTTGATTACTCAGTTATTAATTCAACGGCTATGCTTTAAAGTTCTATCGATTTAAAAGAACTGCTTCCAAGTATGCTTTCTAGCTTTTTTTTTAGCTAGAGATTATTGATGACGAATGATTTAATTCAAATCTTTTGAAGCTATTTAATGTTTACCAATCCAAATTATTTTGGTGCGGTCTCGCACGAATACTAAGATGAACAACCTGAATAAACGGGCAAACAAATGTCGGGCATATAGTCCCATTTATGCTTATGCAATTTAAACTTTATACTTGTGCACAATGTAGGGTACAATAGGCTGATCACCTGGAGTACTTGCAGAGACTATTTACAATCTATTTGATTGTTAAACCGTCTGATGATTTTTTGATGAAACAAAGTAATGTTCAGGGTATTTTATGCCCCTTAGTATGATATTGAGAATTCTTAAACTCTTATTCTTGATATTTCTGTTTAACACTTGATAATTCTTTCAACTGTTATAGCTATTCAGATGTTTCTACTCCTGATGTATGTTTTCAAACTACTTTATATACTTGCTAGGCAATTTGTGCTCATTCTTGCTTAAACCTTTCAGTTAAGGATGAGAAGGCTGAGGGCTCGGGCAAGGACAAGGGGAAGTCTAAGATGAAATGATGCTAGTTACCTTATGTAATAAGTTTATATTTCCGCATATGATGTAATGTAGCGATAAACACTAAGTTTAAGTTGTGGTTTATTAAAGGTTGTAAAGACTTGGGATTTTATTTGGAGTATGTACGTAATAGTTATAATATTATTATTTTTATGGGAATTTACTTAGATAGATGATGATGTATGTTGTATCATGAGCACCATGTCCTGTAATCGATATTACACGGATTTGGGGGCGTCACAGGTTGGTATCAAAGCCGTAGCTTATAAACCTTAGGTGGGGAACCTTAGACTATAACCTTAGGGAAGTTAGTGGAGGTAATAAGGAGATGAACTCACGTAGAGTTCTAAGTGTAGCGTTGAATCTATTTTTCTAAAAACAAAACCAATATCTATTTTAAAATGCAAATCGAGTTCTTTGTCTTGATTGTAGGATGTCAGGAGAAGAGGAGGTTAGAGATATTCACGTCGTGAGTGAGCAGTTGGTGACAGCTGTACCTGAGCCCATAGCTGAGGCAGCAGCTGAGTCAAACCCAGAGGAATATCCTGAAGGGGAAGAGGAGCCCGAGGAGGACTCCGAGGAAGCACCTGAGGATACTATGTTGGATAAGTTGATGGATAGGATTACAGAATTGGATGACAAGGTCCATGAGTTGGAGGAGCTATATCAAGGGGAGCAGCAGGCTGCAGCATTGCTTGGGCCATTGGTGCAACACCTGATAATTAGGAACGGGGATCTGGCTGACAAGCTGCGAACAACAGGTCAGAAGGCAGACAGGCTGAAGGATGAGAAAGAAGCTATCAGGACCCACTTGGGACATACCATTAATGGGTTAGAATCGAGGATACAGAGTCTCGAAAGTGACAAGCAGATTATTACCACTTTCTGGGGAGATGAGATGAGAGGCCGTGTTCGGGCCGAGAAGCTAACAGGCGAGTTATAAGGAAAAGTAAGAGATAAGAAGGTTAGGGTGGATAAAATGAAGTACGCGTTTAAGTCAGCACATGGGAGGTTCCTGTTGGGTTTGTATGAAATCGTGACGCAATCAAATTGCAAAAATTAGCGGAAGCATGGTATATCAGAGTTTAAAAAATTTCTACAAAACCATTACCCGGATCATCCTTTATGCAAATTATTAATTTAAAACGATAAATAAGAAGTTATGGAATCATACCCTTGTAGAACGAAGCTCCCACAGGTACTAGTTCAACTCCTTGTTCTTCGTGATCTCCTTGAATTTTCGGGTTAGATTCTTTCCTTTGATCAACGTTAGCCACCCAAGTGTTTGGCCTCTAGAGGTGATCCACCAAGGAAGATGAATTATCAAGAAGGAGGGTGTTTGGCTTAACCTTAGTTTTCTATCCTCTATAGAAAAGGAGTACTCTCCAACAATTGGAATTACATCAATCTAATATCTATTATAAGACTTCTCTTATATAGACATTGGTCAACCCTTCTAATCCTATTAGACATGGGATTTCTTTTAATTAATTAAACTCCTTTAATTAATTTAGGCTTCCCACCACATGGGAATAATTAATTAAATTCATTTAATTAATTTATCTCCTAATCTTATTAGGAATAAATGAGAGTACTAAATATTAAATTAATTACTAAACTCCTTTAGAAATTAAAATAATAATAATTGTAATAATATTAATAAGACTCCTCTTATTAATTTATATTTAATATTTCCAAAATATTAAATAATAAACATTAAGCTATTTAATTTATTCTATCACCATAGATTAAATTAATTATACTTAATGCATTATTACGATTATGCCATTACCTTCTTAAATAATTATTCTTCCTTTTATGGTGTGACCCTTTAGGTTCTCCATATTAAACCGGTTGTGAATAAATCAATTAAAACAATTTTAATCTTATTTAAATAAATAAATTAAACTAATAATTTATTTAAATAAATAATATTTATTCTACAATAGGGATAAGCCTCCCTAGCGATCAACGACTTTCCAGATAATATAGATTTCAACATTAATCAAAAAGAACCTGTGAGTAAATAGTTACCGTACAATTATCCTTCCACCATACAATGTCCCAATTAAATATAAGACATGGATTTACTGTCAAGTCTTATTTTATTTAATTATATGTATTTCGATTAGAAAATGCACAACTCCAAATAATGCAAATTAGAAACTCCTTTCTAATTTCATTTCACCTTGGCCAAGGATTCCTGGGTTGTCATTTAACGAATCACATAGGACATATCTCCTCTTTTACTAGAGGTGGTAGATTCTTTATTGATCATTCATTATCTCCATATGTAACTCATTATACCCAAGCATACCCTATATATGCCTTAAAAGGTCTTAAGGAATAAGTCAAAGTATAATTTGTTACATACAAGATACTATGATGATCTCAAGTCCAAGGATTACTTGTACTACTATCACATTAGGAATTCCTATTGACAGGCGAGTAAATCTCCATTAGGTATTCCATAGCGAATCACGTTCAGTGAACTTATTCTCCAATAAGCACCTACATACTTGCTTTAGTGTCTCCACACAAATGATCATGAGATCAATCATCCTCATCCAATGAGCAAGCAACATATGTACCAATCTATCCGGATTTACTAATCCCCTTTTTAGTAATCCCACGATTGGGAACTATTTTAGTTTTAAAACTTTCTAAGAATTTAGATCTCATTAGCATGATCATCATCATGATTCTAAAAGCATTGCTTAAAACTATGGGTTATTTACAGATTATAAAAACAGCAACATGTAAATAATTAAATGCCTTTAATAAATAAATATTTTATTAATAAATAAATAAGATTGTTTACAAAGTACGTGCTTTATCATCATACATGATTGGCTTGTATGCACACTACTATCAGTCTCCCACTTGCACTAAAGCCAATCGCCATGGTATCTCATACCCATCTTCTCTAAGTGACGATCAAACTGCTGTTGTGTTAAAGCTTTAGTTAATGGATCTGCAATGTTGTCTTGAGAGTCTACACTCTCCTCTTTCAATGATTTCTTTAATCAAAGTGCCGCAACACATGTTTAGATTCAAGATGAGACTTAGGAACTATTCCTAGTTCTGTAATGAACTTTTCATCTAAAACATCAACTTGCAGCTTCACTTACAGTTATATACTCTGCCTCTGTCACTGAATCAGCAACTGTTTGCTGCTTGGAACTCTTCCAACTCACTACGCCTCCGCTCAAGGTAAAAACATACCCCGAAACAGAGTTACTGTCATCTTGGTCCGTTTGAAAACTTGAGTCTGTGAAGCCCTCGAGTTTTAATTCAGACCCACCGTAGACAAGAAAAATATCCTTAGTCCTTCTCAAGTATTTTAGGATATTCTTCACTGCCTTCCAGTGCTCTTCTCTTGGATTCGACTGGTATCTGCTCATTACACTAAGTGAATGAGCAACATCCGGTCTAGTACATATCATACCGTACATGATAGATCCTATTGCAGAAGCATAAGGGATCTTACTCATTCGGTCTCTCTCCTCAGGTGTCTTTGGGGCCTGTTTCTTGGAGAGATGTATTCCATGGCTCATCGGCATGAGTCCTCTTTTGGAATCTTCCATGCTAAATCTCTTTAGCATTGCATCAATGTACGTTCCTTGGGATAAACCAAGCATCCTTTTAGATCTATCTCTATAGATCTTTATCCCCAAAATATAGGATGCTTCTCCCAAGTCCTTCATGGAGAAGTGTTTAGATAACCAGATTTTAATTGATTGTAGCATAGGAATGTCATTCCCTATCAGTAATATATCATCAACATATAATACAAGGAATGAAACTGCGCTCCCACTAACCTTCTTGTACACACATGGTTCATCGTCATTTTTGATAAAATCAAACTCTTTGATTGTCTCATCAAAACGAATGTTCCATCTACGAGAAGCTTGCTTCAATCCATAAATGGATCGTTGCAGCTTACAGACTTGATTTATTCCAACCTTTGAAACAAATCCCTCTGGCTGTGTCATATACACATCCTCCTCAAGTTTCCCATTGAGGAAGGCCGTTTTCACGTCCATCTGCCAGATCTCATAGTCGTTATAAGCTGCAATCGCAAGCAAAATACGAATGGACTTGAGCATAGCTACTGGTGAAAAGGTTTCATCATAATCAACTCCTTGTCTTTGTTTGAAACCTTTTGCAACCAGTCGGGCCTTATAGGTCTCCACCTTGCCGTCCGCTCCAGTCTTTCTTTTAAAGACCCATTTACACCCAATAGGCTTAATGCCTTCAGGTGGTGAAACCAAAGTCCATACTTTGTTTTCATACATGGAGTCCATTTCGGATTTCATGGCTTCAAGCCATTTCCCTGAGTCTTTATTACTCATGGCCTGTTCGTAATTCAATGGATCATCATCATTCATGATGCGTACCTCATCGTCATCCTCTACAACGAATCCATACCTCTCAGGTATCTTCGGTACTCTTCCAGATTTACGAACAGGGTGTGGTATAGTAGGTTCTTCTACTTGGTCAGGTACCTGACTTTGATCCGTGGTAATTTGTGGTTCTTGAGCTTCTTCAAGATATATCTTACTCCCACTGACCCCTTCATGGATAAACTCCTTTTCCAAGAAGGCAGCATGTTTCGCAACAAACACCTTTTGATCAGTTGGATGATAGAAATAATACCCTACAGTTTCTTTAGGGTATCCCACAAATCTACACTTTTCGGATTTAGTTTGTAGCTTATCATGTTCAAACTTTTTTGACATAAGCTGGACAACCCCAAGTCTTAACATGCTTAAGATTTGGTTTCCTCCCCTTCCACATCTCATATGGAGTCTTTGGGGCGGATTTGGTAGGTACCTTGTTAAGTAGGTATGCAGCCGTTTCTAGGGCATATCCCCAGAAGGAAATTGGAAGGTCGGTAAAACTCATCATGGATCGAACCATGTCTAACAGTGTTCGATTTCTTCTTTCAGATACTCCATTTAACTGTGGTGTACCTGGAGGAGTCCATTGTGAGATTATACCATTTTCTTTGAGACAATTGAGAAACTCACCGCTTAAGTATTCTCCGCCTCGATCTGATCGAAGTATCTTTATACTCTTGCCCGTTTGTTTCTCTACTTCACTTCTGAACTCTTTGAACTTTTCAAATGATTCTGACTTGTATTTCATTAAATACACATATCCAAATCTTGAGTGATCATCAGTGAAAGTAATAAAATAAGAATACCCACCCCGTGCACTTGTTGTCATAGGCCCACAAACGTCTGTGTGAATCAATGTCAACAACTCTGTAACTCTTTCTCCTCTTCCACTAAAAGGAGATTTAGTCATTTTACCCATGAGACAAGATTCACAAGTTGGATATGATTCATAATCGGATAGCTCGAGGAGCCCATCTTTATGCAACTTGGATAATCTTGTTTCATTGATATGACCGAGTCTACAGTGCCACATGTAGGTATAATTAATATCATCTCTTTTCCTTTTCTTAGTTTGTTCAATTTGAAATATATTTTCTTGTAAGTCAAGTGTATAAAGTCCATTTCGCAAATTTCCAATACCATATAAAACATCGTCTTTATAAATAGAACAACTATTGTTCTTTATAACAACGTTAAATCCTTCCATATCCAATACAGAAATTAAAATAATATTTTTAATAATATTCGGAACATAATAACAATTATTAAGATAAATGGACTTGCCCGAAGGCATTGCTAAATAATAAGTTCCTACAGCTAATGCAGCAACCTTTGCTCCATTCCCCACTCGTAGGATCACCTCATAATTGTTCAGCTTTCTACTTCTGACCAGTCCCTTCACATTATTACATATGTGAGAACCATAGCCGGTATCCAATACCCAAGTAGAATTTTGACTTTCTGAAAAATTAATTTCAATCATGAACAAACCTTGATTGGAAGTCGAAGCTTCTCCAAGCTTCTTATTTGCCAGAAACTTCTTGCAGTTCCTCTTCCAATGACCCGGCTCGTTGCAATGGAAGCACATTCCTTTGCTAGCTGGATCAGATTTCTTTTGTTCCAATATGTTCACTTTGCCCTTGGTCACCCGAGATCGGAAGAGCTCCTTAGATATCTCATATCTAGCAGTCATACTTTGTTCACCATACAACTCCTTGAGGTGAATCAACATAGTAGGAGCATCCATGTTTTCTTGCTGACGCTGAAGCTCGTTATTCATGGATGCGAGCATGATGCATTGAGCTACAGATGCATCATCTTGCCACTTTACAATGGTGGCAATCTCTTCCTCAGAGGTTGTTTCTGGAACAGTTCCAGGGACATGTGAGTTTAGGACATAAGAAATCTTTTCAGCAGTGAGAACTATTCTCAGATTTCTTAGCCAGTCCGTATAATTCGGCCCGGTAAGCTTATTAGCATCAAGTATGCTTCGCAGTGAAATTAGTGATTTTGACATTTTTAAAATTCTACATGTGAAAAACAACATTTTAGCAAACATTCATTTTATTAATTTTCCATACCAAAATAAATTTAGGTCTTTATTTTAAATTGGTATCTCCCACTATTTTTATCAAACTATATTACCCTCACTTATATAGTTCGGCAACATCTAATTAAAGATTTGCTAGTGAGAATAAGGATCCCATTTCAAATGTATATAACCTTGTGGATAGCACAACAAGCGATATACAAATAAATAGGTAGACAACTCTTGTCAATTACAACCCTATATAACTCCTTTTATTTTGCCTCTTAAATCATAATGGTCAAGTGTGTGCACATCCGAACTAAAATGATTTAAGTTAAGTCCAGCCTAGCACTTCCATAAATTCAAAAAAGAAAAATGTTCGTCCTTGTGGATAGCACAACAAGACTAGATCGTTCAATTTTCTTGATAAGCATCAAATGTGATTAATTAACATCTTAAATACGCAATACTCGCCTTGTGGATAGCACAACAAGCTCATATTAAATATTTAATACTCTATTAATTTATCATGCTAGAAGGCGACGTTCGATATTCCAAATATCATTTGAACGCTTCGGACTTAATATTATTTCTTTGAGGGGTTTGTTATTATTTGTCTCATCTTGTTTAGCGCGCATGGACATATATATATAAAATACGCGTCATTTTATTAAACATGCGAAGCATGTTTGCATAAAATATAATATATATATAATATTTAGCATGCAATATAGAATATTATATTCTACCCGGATTGATTATGGACTTTTATTCTAGTTTGGTTCACTAGAGCCACCAAGTGAACCAAAAGGTCAAACCTAGGAGTGCAAGAATTTAAATTTAAATATAACTATTACATTTAAACTCGGGCTCCATACAAACGGGTCTTCACGCGCTCCTTGCTCCTTGGTCTCCAATTTTTAAAGATAATTTTAACTATTTCAATTACATTAAACTATTTAATTTAAATAGAAACCTTGATCAAAAGTCAAGGGGAAGTACATAGGAGGGAGATAGAATTTTACATCAAGAAAAAAAAATTAGAGAAGACGAGGTACGCAGACCCCATTTAATAAAACCCATTCATTCAAGCATTCAACTAAAATAAAATCCAATCACATTGGTCAAATAGTCCATAATCAATCCCCATTTATTTTCATACATATCACCATATATATCAATAAATAAATATTCATCTCATGAATTAAAACATTCCATATATATATGAGTATCATTTAATGGGCAATTTTAAATTGCATGAAATCCAATTTCAAGATTAAAATAAACTCTTTATTTTAATTATAAAATTATTTAGAATATAATATATAAATATATCATATTTATTTTTTAAAAAGAAGTCACCTTCTTTTATTAAAAGAGTCCTGCAGGTTTATTAAAAAAGTCCTTTCCTGATGGGTCACCTTCTTTTTGGAGTAAGAAAGAGACAACACCTTTTCTTTGCAGAATTCAAGATTAGCAACAAAAAAAAGATTGTGATTCTTCCCAAAAAAAGTCTTTTTTTTTCTTTTTTTTTTCCTTAAAAAATATAATTTTATACAATAAAATTATGCCCAATAAATTATTTTAAATACATACCCATATGTATATGAAATCAAAAATAAATTAATAATTGCATAAAGATTTGGCTCTGATGCCACTGTTGGGTTTGTACGAAATCGTGACGCAATCAAATTGCAAAAATTAGCGGAAGCATGGTATATCAGAGTTTAAAAAATTTCTACAAAACCATTACCCGGATCATCCTTTATGCAAATTATTAATTTAAAACGATAAATAAGAAGTTATGGAATCATACCCTTGTAGAACGAAGCTTCCACAGGTACTAGTTCAACTCCTTGTTCTTCGTGATCTCCTTGAATTTTCGGGTTAGATTCTTTCCTTTGATCAACGTTAGCCACCCAAGTGTTTGGCCTCTAGAGGTGATCCACCAAGGAAGATGAATTATCAAGAAGGAGGGTGTTTGGCTTAACCTTAGTTTTCTATCCTCTATAGAAAAGGAGTACTCTCCAACAATTGGAATTACATCAATCTAATATCTATTATAAGACTTCTCTTATATAGACATTGGTCAACCCTTCTAATCCTATTAGACATGGGATTTCTTTTAATTAATTAAACTCCTTTAATTAATTTAGGCTTCCCACCACATGGGAATAATTAATTAAATTCATTTAATTAATTTATCTCCTAATCTTATTAGGAATAAATGAGAGTACTAAATATTAAATTAATTACTAAACTCCTTTAGAAATTAAAATAATAATAATTGTAATAATATTAATAAGACTCCTCTTATTAATTTATATTTAATATTTCCAAAATATTAAATAATAAACATTAAGCTATTTAATTTATTATATCACCATAGATTAAATTAATTATACTTAATGCATTATTACGATTATGCCATTACCTTCTTAAATAATTATTCTTCCTTTTATGGTGTGACCCTTTAGGTTCTCCATATTAAACCGGTTGTGAATAAATCAATTAAAACAATTTTAATCTTATTTAAATAAATAAATTAAACTAATAATTTATTTAAATAAATAATATTTATTCTACAATAGGGATAAGCCTCCCTAGCGATCAACGACTTTCCAGATAATATAGATTTAACATTAATCAAAAAGAACCTGTGAGTAAATAGTTACCGTACAATTCAATCCTTCCACCATACAATGTCCCAATTAAATATAAGACATGGATTTACTGTCAAGTCTTATTTTATTTAATTATATGTATTTCGATTAGAAAATGCACAACTCCAAATAATGCAAATTAGAAACTCCTTTCTAATTTCATTTCACCTTGGCCAAGGATTCCTGGGTTGTCATTTAACGAATCACATAGGACATATCTCCTCTTTTACTAGAGGTGGTAGATTCTTTATTGATCATTCATTATCTCCATATGTAACTCATTATACCCAAGCATACCCTATATATGCCTTAAAAGGTCTTAAGGAATAAGTCAAAGTATAATTTGTTACATACAAGATACTATGATGATCTCAAGTCCAAGGATTACTTGTACTACTATCACATTAGGAATTCCTATTGACAGGCGAGTAAATCTCCATTAGGTATTCCATAGCGAATCACGTTCAGTGAACTTATTCTCCAATAAGCACCTACATACTTGCTTTAGTGTCTCCACACAAATGATCATGAGATCAATCATCCTCATCCAATGAGCAAGCAACATATGTACCAATCTATCCGGATTTACTAATCCCCTTTTTAGTAATCCCACGATTGGGAACTATTTTAGTTTTAAAACTTTCTAAGAATTTAGATCTCATTAGCATGATCATCATCATGATTCTAAAAGCATTGCTTAAAACTATGGGTTATTTACATATTATAAAAACAGCAACATGTAAATAATTAAATGCCTTTAATAAATAAATATTTTATTAATAAATAAATAAGATTGTTTACAAAGTACGTGCTTTATCATCATACATGATTGGCTTGTATGCACACTACTATCAGTCTCCCACTTGCACTAAAGCCAATCGCCATGGTATCTCATACCCATCTTCTCTAAGTGACGATCAAACTGCTGTTGTGTTAAAGCTTTAGTTAATGGATCTGCAATGTTGTCTTGAGAGTCTACACTCTCCTCTTTCAATGATTTCTTTAATCAAAGTGCCGCAACACATGTTTAGATTCAAGATGAGACTTAGGAACTATTCCTAGTTCTGTAATGAACTTTTCATCTAAAACATCAACTTGCAGCTTCACTTACAGTTATATACTCTGCCTCTGTCACTGAATCAGCAACTGTTTGCTGCTTGGAACTCTTCCAACTCACTACGCCTCCGCTCAAGGTAAAAACATACCCCGAAACAGAGTTACTGTCATCTTGGTCCGTTTGAAAACTTGAGTCTGTGAAGCCCTCGAGTTTTAATTCAGACCCACCGTAGACAAGAAAAATATCCTTAGTCCTTCTCAAGTATTTTAGGATATTCTTCACTGCCTTCCAGTGCTCTTCTCTTGGATTCGACTGGTATCTGCTCATTACACTAAGTGAATGAGCAACATCCGGTCTAGTACATATCATACCGTACATGATAGATCCTATTGCAGAAGCATAAGGGATCTTACTCATTCGGTCTCTCTCCTCAGGTGTCTTTGGGGCCTGTTTCTTGGAGAGATGTATTCCATGGCTCATCGGCATGAGTCCTCTTTTGGAATCTTCCATGCTAAATCTCTTTAGCATTGCATCAATGTACGTTCCTTGGGATAAACCAAGCATCCTTTTAGATCTATCTCTATAGATCTTTATCCCCAAAATATAGGATGCTTCTCCCAAGTCCTTCATGGAGAAGTGTTTAGATAACCAGATTTTAATTGATTGTAGCATAGGAATGTCATTCCCTATCAGTAATATATCATCAACATATAATACAAGGAATGAAACTGCGCTCCCACTAACCTTCTTGTACACACATGGTTCATCGTCATTTTTGATAAAATCAAACTCTTTGATTGTCTCATCAAAACGAATGTTCCATCTACGAGAAGCTTGCTTCAATCCATAAATGGATCGTTGCAGCTTACAGACTTGATTTATTCCAACCTTTGAAACAAATCCCTCTGGCTGTGTCATATACACATCCTCCTCAAGTTTCCCATTGAGGAAGGCCGTTTTCACGTCCATCTGCCAGATCTCATAGTCGTTATAAGCTGCAATCGCAAGCAAAATACGAATGGACTAGAGCATAGCTACTGGTGAAAAGGTTTCATCATAATCAACTCCTTGTCTTTGTTTGAAACCTTTTGCAACCAGTCGGGCCTTATAGGTCTCCACCTTGCCGTCCGCTCCAGTCTTTCTTTTAAAGACCCATTTACACCCAATAGGCTTAATGCCTTCAGGTGGTGAAACCAAAGTCCATACTTTGTTTTCATACATGGAGTCCATTTCGGATTTCATGGCTTCAAGCCATTTCCCTGAGTCTTTATTACTCATGGCCTGTTCGTAATTCAATGGATCATCATCATTCATGATGCGTACCTCATCGTCATCCTCTACAACGAATCCATACCTCTCAGGTATCTTCGGTACTCTTCCAGATTTACGAACAGGGTGTGGTATAGTAGGTTCTTCTACTTGGTCAGGTACCTGACTTTGATCCGTGGTAATTTGTGGTTCTTGAGCTTCTTCAAGATATATCTTACTCCCACTGACCCCTTCATGGATAAACTCCTTTTCCAAGAAGGCAGCATGTTTCGCAACAAACACCTTTTGATCAGTTGGATGATAGAAATAATACCCTACAGTTTCTTTAGGGTATCCCACAAATCTACACTTTTCGGATTTAGTTTGTAGCTTATCATGTTCAAACTTTTTTGACATAAGCTGGACAACCCCAAGTCTTAACATGCTTAAGATTTGGTTTCCTCCCCTTCCACATCTCATATGGAGTCTTTGGGGCGGATTTGGTAGGTACCTTGTTAAGTAGGTATGCAGCCGTTTCTAGGGCATATCCCCAGAAGGAAATTGGAAGGTCGGTAAAACTCATCATGGATCGAACCATGTCTAACAGTGTTCGATTTCTTCTTTCAGATACTCCATTTAACTGTGGTGTACCTGGAGGAGTCCATTGTGAGATTATACCATTTTCTTTGAGACAATTGAGAAACTCACCGCTTAAGTATTCTCCGCCTCGATCTGATCGAAGTATCTTTATACTCTTGCCCGTTTGTTTCTCTACTTCACTTCTGAACTCTTTGAACTTTTCAAATGATTCTGACTTGTATTTCATTAAATACACATATCCAAATCTTGAGTGATCATCAGTGAAAGTAATAAAATAAGAATACCCACCCCGTGCACTTGTTGTCATAGGCCCACAAACGTCTGTGTGAATCAATGTCAACAACTCTGTAACTCTTTCTCCTCTTCCACTAAAAGGAGATTTAGTCATTTTACCCATGAGACAAGATTCACAAGTTGGATATGATTCATAATCGGATAGCTCGAGGAGCCCATCTTTATGCAACTTGGATAATCTTGTTTCATTGATATGACCGAGTCTACAGTGCCACATGTAGGTATAATTAATATCATCTCTTTTCCTTTTCTTAGTTTGTTCAATTTGAAATATATTTTCTTGTAAGTCAAGTGTATAAAGTCCATTTCGCAAATTTCCAATACCATATAAAACATCGTCTTTATAAATAGAACAACTATTGTTCTTTATAACAACGTTAAATCCTTCCATATCCAATACAGAAATTAAAATAATGTTTTTAATAATATTCGGAACATAATAACAATTATTAAGATAAATGGACTTGCCCGAAGGCATTGCTAAATAATAAGTTCCTACAGCTAATGCAGCAACCTTTGCTCCATTCCCCACTCGTAGGATCACCTCATAATTGTTCAGCTTTCTACTTCTGACCAGTCCCTTCACATTATTACATATGTGAGAACCATAGCCGGTATCCAATACCCAAGTAGAATTTTGACTTTCTGAAAAATTAATTTCAATCATGAACAAACCTTGATTGGAAGTCGAAGCTTCTCCAAGCTTCTTATTTGCCAGAAACTTCTTGCAGTTCCTCTTCCAATGACCCGGCTCGTTGCAATGGAAGCACATTCCTTTGCTAGCTGGATCAGATTTCTTTTGTTCCAATATGTTCACTTTGCCCTTGGTCACCCGAGATCGGAAGAGCTCCTTAGATATCTCATATCTAGCAGTCCTACTTTGTTCACCATACAACTCCTTGAGGTGAATCAACATAGTAGGAGCATCCATGTTTTCTTGCTGACGCTGAAGCTCGTTATTCATGGATGCGAGCATGATGCATTGAGCTACAGATGCATCATCTTGCCACTTTACAATGGTGGCAATCTCTTCCTCAGAGGTTGTTTCTGGAACAGTTCCAGGGACATGTGAGTTTAGGACATAAGAAATCTTTTCAGCAGTGAGAACTATTCTCAGATTTCTTAGCCAGTCCGTATAATTCGGCCCGGTAAGCTTATTAGCATCAAGTATGCTTCGCAGTGAAATTAGTGATTTTGACATTTTTAAAATTCTACATGTGAAAAACAACATTTTAGCAAACATTCATTTTATTAATTTTCCATACCAAAATAAATTTAGGTCTTTATTTTAAATTGGTATCTCCCACTATTTTTATCAAACTATATTACCCTCACTTATATAGTTCGGCAACATCTAATTAAAGATTTTCTAGTGAGAATAAGGATCCCATTTCAAATGTATATAACCTTGTGGATAGCACAACAAGCGATATACAAATAAATAGGTAGACAACTCTTGTCAATTACAACCCTATATAACTCCTTTTATTTTGCCTCTTAAATCATAATGGTCAAGTGTGTGCACATCCGAACTAAAATGATTTAAGTTAAGTCCAGCCTAGCACTTCCATAAATTCAAAAAAGAAAAATGTTCGTCCTTGTGGATAGCACAACAAGACTAGATCGTTCAATTTTCTTGATAAGCATCAAATGTGATTAATTAACATCTTAAATACGCAATACTCGCCTTGTGGATAGCACAACAAGCTCATATTAAATATTTAATACTCTATTAATTTATCATGCTAGAAGGCGACGTTCGATATTCCAAATATCATTTGAACGCTTCGGACTTAATATTATTTCTTTGAGGGGTTTGTTATTATTTGTCTCATCTTGTTTAGCGCGCATGGACATATATATATAAAATACGCGTCATTTTATTAAACATGCGAAGCATGTTTGCATAAAATATAATATATATATAATATTTAGCATGCAATATAGAATATTATATTCTACCCGGATTGATTATGGACTTTTATTCTAGTTTGGTTCACTAGAGCCACCAAGTGAACCAAAAGGTCAAACCTAGGAGTGCAAGAATTTAAATTTAAATATAACTATTACATTTAAACTCGGGCTCCATACAAACGGGTCTTCACGCGCTCCTTGCTCCTTGGTCTCCAATTTTTAAAGATAATTCTAACTATTTCTATTACATTAAACTATTTAATTTAAATAGAAACCTTGATCAACAGTCAAGGGGAAGTACATAGGAGGGAGATAGAATTTTACATCAAGAAAAAAAAATTAGAGAAGACGAGGTACGCAGACCCCATTTAATAAAACCCATTCATTCAAGCATTCAACTAAAATAAAATCCAATCACATTGGTCAAATAGTCCATAATCAATCCCCATTTATTTTCATACATATCACCATATATATCAATAAATAAATATTCATCTCATGAATTAAAACATTCCATATATATATGAGTATCATTTAATGGGCAATTTTAAATTGCATGAAATCCAATTTCAAGATTAAAATAAACTCTTTATTTTAATTATAAAATTATTTAGAATATAATATATAAATATATCATATTTATTTTTTAAAAAGAAGTCACCTTCTTTTATTAAAAGAGTCCTGCAGGTTTATTAAAAAAGTCCTTTCCTGATGGGTCACCTTCTTTTTGGAGTAAGAAAGAGACAACACCTTTTCTTTGCAGAATTCAAGATTAGCACCAAAAAAAAGATTGTGATTCTTCCCAAAAAAAGTCTTTTTTTTTCTTTTTTTTTTCCTTAAAAAATATAATTTTATACAATAAAATTATGCCCAATAAATTATTTTAAATACATACCCATATGTATATGAAATCAAAAATAAATTAATAATTGCATAAAGATTTGGCTCTGATGCCACTGTTGGGTTTGTACGAAATCGTGACGCAATCAAATTGCAAAAATTAGCGGAAGCATGGTATATCAGAGTTTAAAAAATTTCTACAAAACCATTACCCGGATCATCCTTTATGCAAATTATTAATTTAAAACGATAAATAAGAAGTTATGGAATCATACCCTTGTAGAACGAAGCTTCCACATGTACTAGTTCAACTCCTTGTTCTTCGTGATCTCCTTGAATTTTCGGGTTAGATTCTTTCCTTTGATCAACGTTAGCCACCCAAGTGTTTGGCCTCTAGAGGTGATCCACCAAGGAAGATGAATTATCAAGAAGGAGGGTGTTTGGCTTAACCTTAGTTTTCTATCCTCTATAGAAAAGGAGTACTCTCCAACAATTGGAATTACATCAATCTAATATCTATTATAAGACTTCTCTTATATAGACATTGGTCAACCCTTCTAATCCTATTAGACATGGGATTTCTTTTAATTAATTAAACTCCTTTAATTAATTTAGGCTTCCCACCACATGGGAATAATTAATTAAATTCATTTAATTAATTTATCTCCTAATCTTATTAGGAATAAATGAGAGTACTAAATATTAAATTAATTACTAAACTCCTTTAGAAATTAAAATAATAATAATTGTAATAATATTAATAAGACTCCTCTTATTAATTTATATTTAATATTTCCAAAATATTAAATAATAAACATTAAGCTATTTAATTTATTCTATCACCATAGATTAAATTAATTATACTTAATGCATTATTACGATTATGCCATTACCTTCTTAAATAATTATTCTTCCTTTTATGGTGTGACCCTTTAGGTTCTCCATATTAAACCGGTTGTGAATAAATCAATTAAAATAATTTTAATCTTATTTAAATAAATAAATTAAACTAATAATTTATTTAAATAAATAATATTTATTCTACAATAGGGATAAGCCTCCCTAGCGATCAACGACTTTCCAGATAATATAGATTTCAACATTAATCAAAAAGAACCTGTGAGTAAATAGTTACCGTACAATTCAATCCTTCCACCATACAATGTCCCAATTAAATATAAGACATGGATTTACTGTCAAGTCTTATTTTATTTAATTATATGTATTTCGATTAGAAAATGCACAACTCCAAATAATGCAAATTAGAAACTCCTTTCTAATTTCATTTCACCTTGGCCAAGGATTCCTGGGTTGTCATTTAACGAATCACATAGGACATATCTCCTCTTTTACTAGAGGTGGTAGATTCTTTATTGATCATTCATTATCTCCATATGTAACTCATTATACCCAAGCATACCCTATATATGCCTTAAAAGGTCTTAAGGAATAAGTCAAAGTATAATTTGTTACATACAAGATACTATGATGATCTCAAGTCCAAGGATTACTTGTACTACTATCACATTAGGAATTCCTATTGACAGGCGAGTAAATCTCCATTAGGTATTCCATAGCGAATCACGTTCAGTGAACTTATTCTCCAATAAGCACCTACATACTTGCTTTAGTGTCTCCACACAAATGATCATGAGATCAATCATCCTCATCCAATGAGCAAGCAACATATGTACCAATCTATCCGGATTTACTAATCCCCTTTTTAGTAATCCCACGATTGGGAACTATTTTAGTTTTAAAACTTTCTAAGAATTTAGATCTCATTAGCATGATCATCATCATGATTCTAAAAGCATTGCTTAAAACTATGGGTTATTTACATATTATAAAAACAGCAACATGTAAATAATTAAATGCCTTTAATAAATAAATATTTTATTAATAAATAAATAAGATTGTTTACAAAGTACGTGCTTTATCATCATACATGATTGGCTTGTATGCACACTACTATCAGTTCCAGCATAGGGTGTATCACTTTCCACATGAGGAGTACCGGTCTCGACATGCCATAAGCCGTGGGCTGGTGCTGGAGATAGCGGATGAAGAGCATGAAGACGCCATTAGGCGGGGTCTTTAGTTTGTTCGTGTTAAACTTTTACTAGTAGCGTGTAGAATGCTTATCTATGAAATAAAACTTGGTTTCCAATGTTACTAAATATGATGGTTAAAGTGATGTAAATGGCTTAATGCCATAAGACGATGAAATACCTTGGGTATTATGTTTATAAATAAATATGCTTTTATTTAAATATGTGATGTGATGATTAAGTTTTTATATGAATTATATATGTTGTAGGAATAAGTTATGAGATGATAACATTAAGTTTATTTAAACAGATAGATGGCTAGAGGAAGACGTCGTCAAGTACCAGAAGGGTCAGGCGGTAATGCTAGGGGTCCACCGAACCCCACGCAACAATTCGTAGACATATTAGCTGGGGCACTTCAGAATCGAACCCCGAATACCAATAACCCTCCAGCGGGCCAGGTGGCACACTTTAAAGACTTTAAGAGCGCGGGACCACCTGAGTTCAAAGGAACCACCGAACCTATTGAAGCCCAAACTTAGGTCAAGGAAATCGAAAAGGCGTTCGCTATTGCTCGCGTAGGAGATGATCAGAAAATAATCTTCTCCACTTACATGCTGAAGGGTGAAGCCAATTTCTGGTGGGAGGCAAACAGATCAGGGCGGGAGAAGGTGTGATACCTTGGGAAGAGTTTAAGAAGATCTTCTTCGAAAACTATTTCCCTGCGAGTATGCAGAGTCGTATGGAGATGCGATTCTTGGAGCTGAAGCAAGAAGACATGACTGTACCCCAGTACGCCGCAAAGTTCAACGAACTGGCGAGGTTCGCGCCTCATCAGGTCGACACTGAGGAGAGGAAAATGAGGAGGTTTGAGCAGGGTCTCAAACCATGGTTATACAGTAGACTTTCGGTGTTGCAGACGAACAGCTTCGCGACTCTCCTGGAGAAGGCTATAATTGCTGAGGGCAGAAGTGAAGCCCTAATGAAGTTTAATAAGGAGAAAAAGAAGAAGAATGAAGGAGGGAATCGCGGGGAAGGTAGCAGCAGCAGTGGTGCAAACAAGAGGAAGTGGAACAACAACAACAACAATAACAATTTCAACTCGAGAAACTCTGGGGGAAAACCAGGGGAAGCAAAGAAGAGAACTGAGGCGTGCAAGGAGTGTGGGAGGAATCACTCGGGTGCATGTCTAAAAGGGAAGAATGTTTGTTTTAATTGCGGGCAAGAGGGGCACATCTCTCCCAATTGCTCTGCACCAAAGATAAATGGATGTTTCAATTGTGGAGTATTGGATCATCAGGCAAGGAATTGCCCAAAGAAGAATTCAGCAGGAGGAAATGGAGGAAGGGGACCAAGCGGTGGAAATCTCGCAATTACTGGACCACCAACTCAGAATCGACCAACAGCAAGGACTTTCAACATGACGGTTCAGGATGCAGTCGCATCCAAGGACGTGGTTTCAGGTATCATTCCGGTCAATGATATATCTGCTTACATATTATTCGATTCGGGTGCTACTTGTTCCTTCGTGTCGCATGAATTCTCCCAACGATTAAACTTACCCCAGGAAGAACTAGAATATCCTATGAACATTGAAGTCGCTAATAAGGAAGTTATTCCCGTTAGCCATGTCTATAGGAATTGTGTTGTAGATATCAGTGGGTATAAGTTGCCTGTTAATTTAATTCTGATTCAATTAGGGGAATTTGATGTAGTTCTAGGAATGGATTGGTTATTTAACCATAGAGCGATGATAGATTGCCAGAAGAAGTGTATAAACCTTAAGACTCCAAATCAGTCTAAGGTAGTATTCTACGGGAGTAAGTCGCCGAGACACTCGAGTTGTCTGACGATGTTGCAAGCGAGGAAGTTGCTAAGGAAAGGATGTGTAGGATATTTGGCCCATATCGTCGATACACAGAAAGTAGGTGTAGGAATGGGACAGATACCAGTAGTGAATGAATTTTTGGATGTATTTCTGGAAGAGTTACCAGGACTTCCACCGGATAGAGAGGTCGAATTCGTTATAGATTTAGTACCGGGAACGGCCTCGATTTCGAAAGCCCCATACAGAATGGCGCCGGCAGAGATGAAAGAGCTAATGGTACAGTTGCAGGAATTATTGGATAGAAAGTATATTCAACCGAGTGTGTCTCCTTGGGGAGCACCAGTTTTATTGGTGAAAAAGAAGGACGGATCGATGAGACTTTGTATCGACTATCGAGAGTTGAACAAAGTGACGATCAAGAACAAGTATCCGTTACCTAGGATAGATGATCTGTTCGATCAGTTGAAGGGAGCGAAATATTTTTCCAAGATCGACTTGAGGACGGGATATCACCAATTGAGGGTGAGGAAGGAAGATGTTCCTAAGACAGCATTCAGGACTCGTTACGGACACTGAGTTCCTGGTGATGTCATTTGGATTAACGAACGCACCGGCGGCATTTATGGACATGATGAATCGGGTATTCAAGCAATACTTAGATAAATTTGTGGTCGTGTTCATAGATGATATCCTGATCTATTCCAAGACTCAGGAGGATCATGCTGAACACTTAAGGTTGGTATTGGAGGCGTTGAGGAAGGATAAGTTATACGTAAAATTTTCAAAGTGTGAGTTTTGGTTGGAGAAAGTTCAATTTCTGGGTCACGTGATCGATAAGGACGGAATCTCCGTGGATCCAGCAAAGGTGGAAGCGGTGCAGAATTGGGAGCAACCAAAGATACCGACTGAAGTAAGAAGTTTCTTAGGACTGGCAGGCTATTATAGACAGTTTATCCAAGATTTTTTGAAGATAGCAGGAACTTTGACTAATTTAACGAAGAAGTCGGTCAAATTTGTCTGGACAGAGAAGTGTGAAGAAAGTTTTTGGGAACTTAAGAAAAGATTGAGTGAGGCACCGGTGTTGTCTTTACCAGACGATACATGTGATTTCGTGATTTTCAGTGATGCGTCGCATAAAGGACTTGGCTGTATACTTATGTAACATGGTAAAGTTATTGCGTACGCATCACGTCAGTTGAAGGATTACGAGAAGGGATATCCTACCCATGACCTGGAATTGGCAGCGGTAGTATTTTCCCTAAAGATTTGGAGGCACTATTTATATGGTGTAAAGTGTGAAATATACACGGACCATAAAAGTCTGAAGTATATCTTCACGCAGAAGGAGTTGAATATGAGACAGAGACGATGGTTGGAACTAATAAAGGATTATGATTGCGACATCTTATATCATCCGGGGAAAGCTAACGTGGTCGCAGATGCGCTAAGCAGAAAGGGCAGTGGCAGGTTGGCAATGCTAACGGCTCAAGAGGAGTTGATTAGGGAAATGGCCAGTTTGGAACTCGAGGTAAATAGTCCGAGCGAGTCAGATGGGAAGTTGTCCGCAATGGAGGTTCGACCGACTCTATTAGACAAAATCAAAGAAGAACAAAGCAGCAATGAAGAATGCGAGAAGGTGAGGAAAAGAATTTCAGATGGAGAGGAGCTTAAGTTCAATGTGGGTATTGATGGATTATTAAGGTTTAAGAGGAGAATTTGGGTGTCAGGGGTATCCGAGTTAAAGGAGGAAATCTTGCAGGGAGCTCATAGCTCAAGTTACTCAGTTCAACCGGGAAGCACAAAGTTGTATCAGGATCTTCGCCAACATTATTAGTGGCCCAATATGAAGAGAGAAGTGGCAGAGTGCGTCAGCAGATGTTTGACATGTCAGAGAGTTAAGGCGGAACATCAAAGACCGAGCGGGTTACTTCAACCATTAGAAATTCCAGAATGGAAATGGGAGCATATCACGATGGACTTCGTGGTAGGACTTCCAAATACACAGAAAGGTTACGATGCAGTTTGGGTAATCGTTGATCGATTGACCAAGTCAGCGCATTTCTTGCCAATCAAAATCAGATATACCTTGGATCAGTTGGCAAAGCTTTATATCAAGGAAATCGTTTCCAGGCACGGTGTACCTATATTAATTGTGTCAGATCGCAATCCGCGGTTCATAGCTAATTTCTGGAAAAGCTTTCAAGAACGCATGGGAACGCAACTGAGGTTGAGCACCGCGTATCATCCTCAAACAGACGGGCAGAGTGAAAGAACTATTCAAACATTGGAGGACATGCTGAGAGCATGTGTTATGGACTTCAAAGGAAGCTGGGATGACCACCTACCATTGGTTGAATTTGCATACAACAACAGTTACCACGCGAGCATCGGGATGCCACCTTATGAAGCTTTATATGGAAGGAAATACAGAACGCCATTGTGCTGGGATGAAGTAGGAGAACGTCAATTGCTAGGGCCAGAATTAGTGCAGCAAACTGCAGATGTGATCAAAATAATACGAGCGAGATTAGTGACAGCTCAGGATCGATAGAAGAAATATGCTGATCAACATCGACAACAACGAGACTTCGACGTCGGCACTTATGTGTTTCTAAAGGTTTCACCTTGGAAAGGGAAAATGAGGTTTGGGAAGAAGGGAAAACTTAGTCCCAGATTCATAGGACCCTTTGAAGTGCTAAGCCGAGTCGGTGAGGTAGCTTATGAAATAGCTTTACCTCCGGAGTTAGAATATATACACAACGTGTTCCACGTATCAGTTTTACGACCCTATAAGTAGGATTACAAGCACGTCATAGAGTATGAACCCATTCAGTTCGAAAAGGACTTAACCTATGAAGAGGTTCCAGTACAGATAATTGATAGAAAAGAACAAGTGTTAAGAAATAAGATAATACCTTCTGTTAAGGTAGTATGGAGGAACCACAATGCCGAAGAGGCTACGTGGGAACTCGAGGAGAAAATGATGAAAGATTACCCTAGTCTTTTTGTTTGATGTGTAATGATTCCGGGGACGGAATCCTTATAAGGGAGGGTAAATGTTATATCCGAGATTATTATGTCATTTAACAATTATCAATAAACGAATTTATGTGAAATTCTTGTGTGTTTTCTTTTATTAGATGTATATATGTTATACATACATGTGTTATTTGGGTATATGTGATGAGGAGTATTTAAATGGTTGGTTCAGTTTAATTCAACTATTTAAATTGGTTAAGTATGGAATTAATTTTATTAATTTCGTGGGAAGGCTTTAAAGCATGATTTTGAGTTCGGAGTGGAATTTAGAGACGCGGACTGCGTATTTGACTCCGAAACGTCAAAATTAGTCAGGATAGACTGTAACCACGAAAATGTGTCACGGTTGACTTTTTGGTCAAAGTCAACCAGTTGACTTTTTCAGGTAAAAAAGTCAACCACGAATTTTGGAGGTGAATTTGACAAAACGGATAGTCCCATGACGTCCGGGACGTCGATTCTAGTAGGAATCGATATAAGTATTGCAACATTCGGCTACGGAGGGCAAAATGGTCAAAATGGTTATTTAATTAATTATAATATTATTTTAATATGTTGATCAGCAGCTGGAGTGGGCCCACATGACAACTGATTTGGGACAAGGGAGTATACGTTTTAGAAGATTTAGAGAGGAAGGGAGTTACAATCCTTTACACCCACAAACTCTTCCATTCTCTAACTCCTCTTTTCATTTTAATATTAGTTAATCATGCAATATGTGTATAACCGTTATGAGAACATGGAGGGGCTGATGATACCAGCCTCTATCAAGCTATATCAATCTCTATTTATACTCTCCACCCAAAACACTACCTCTTTTGCTAAAAACTTCATTCCGTGAGAGAAATTGAGAGTAATAGTTAGTGTGGAGTTATTCTGGAAATTTGCAAAGACTAAGCAAGCAAGGAGGGAAGCATTCTCGGATTCCTTGATCAGAGAATAGCGTTCAAGGTAAGAATACGAACTTATATTATGTTCTTAAGGAAATAGTGAAGAAAATGCATGTATAATTATGGGAAATATTTCGTTGTGGTTTCGTGATACTATGTTAGTGTGTAATACTGATATATGGGTGTTAAGAACGAAAGTTCTGGTCTAATCATGTTTCAAATTCGTAGAGAATCGTAGAATTCATGCATGCATGCTAACTATTCGATAAAATGCCTCTTAGATGTCAATTTGTTCAAAACATAAAAAGTTAGTGAATTTGATTATTGTAACATGTGTATATGTGTTAGTAGAGGTGATCTGGACAGTAGCAACTAGTTCCATTGCATGCTAGAATCAAAATCATGAATTTTTGTCAAAGTGGGTTAACTTAGAATCTGTGACTTTTTGGGTTTTTCGGAGCCTTGGAATCATAGCTTCTGTGAATCGTTGGTTGTATGTGTTAATTTTGTAAAATACTATATAGTATGATGTCTCACCTGACCAATTTTCAAAAGAAACGGAGTTAAAATGAGCAAGTTATGAATTTCATAAGCAAGCATGTTGGTATAAAAATCTGCAGAATTCTGGGAATTTCCAAAAAATTTCTAAGTCTGGAAGGCAGTCTGGCACGCTTATCTAGACTGCTGGATCGAGGTCTTAACATGTTAGTTTCATGTATGTTGTATTTTTGTAAAATACTGTGATGTATGGAGTGTATGGTGTCCAAATATCATGGTCATACAACTTGTAAACAAGTGGGAATTAAATCGGGAAGTAGGCTGTTCGGCAGGAAAAATCTTTTCTGGGCATGAAGAACAGCGCACCTGCGCCGTTCATACGGCTTAACGCTGCGCAGCTGCTCCACTCAAAGTTGGAGTCCGAGTTTGCCAGGCAGCGCAGCTGCGCCGGTAACACGGCTTGAGGCTGCGCAGCTGCGCCAATCCGGGTCGGTCCGGGTCAGGTCTGATCCGGGTCGGGTCGGGTCAGAAAAATTTTCAAAAACTTTATTTTCCCAGATTTTTATATTTAACCCCTGGACCTATAAGTTGCAACCTGTTTATGTAATTGAATGGTATTGTGTAATTGAATTGCATTGTTAATTGATTACATGTTAGATGATAATCCAATTGAGATAAAAGAAAATCATTATATTTCAGAGTCGTGTTCGAGAACCTAATTGCTTAACGTGACACATATGAATAGGCTACGTGAAGAGCTAGTAGATAGCGTTAATTGTAGCAGACGTATCAGGCAAGTTTCCTTACTCGTATTTGATTATGCAAGTTTCCTTACTCGGATTTGATTATGCAAGTTTCTTACCCTATTTTTCATTGATAAATTATTCAAGCCTTACTTCTTTTATTACGGTAAGGGTAAGTACCGAGCTTGTATTTATTCGTTGACACGTACAAATTTCTTTGACGTAAATTTCTACAACTTCAATTATCTTGCAAGTTTTATTGTTGATTACTCAATTATTAATTCAACGGCTATGCTTTAAAGTTCTATCGATTTAAAAGAACTGCTTCCAAGTATGCTTTCTAGCTTTTGTTTCAGCTAGAGATTATTGATGACAAATGATTTAATTCAAATCTTTTGAAGCTATTTAATGTTTACCAATCCAAATTATTTTGGTGCGGTCTCGCATGAATACTAAGATGAACAACCCGAATAAACGGGCAAACAAATGTCGGGCATATAGTCCCATTTCTGCTTATGCAATTTAAACTTTATACTTGTGCACAATGTAGGGTACAATAGGCTGATCACCTGGAGTACTTGCAGAGACTGTTTACAATCTATTTAATTGTTAAACTGTCTGATGATTTTTCGATGAAACAAAGTAATGTTCAGGGTATTTTATGCCCCTTAGTATGATATTGAGAATTCTTAAACTCTTATTCTTGATATTTCTGTTTAACACTTGATAATTCTTTCAACTGTTATAGCTATTCAGATGTTTCTACTCCTGATGTATGTTTTCAAACTCCTTTATATACTTGCTGGGCAATTTGTGCTCATTCTTGCTTAAACCTTTCAATTAAGGATGAGAAGGCTGAGGGCTCGGGCAAGGACAAGGGGAAGTTTAAGATGAAATGATGCTAGTTACCTTATATAATAAGTTTATATTTTCGCATATGATGTAATGTAGCGATAAACGCTAAGTTTAAGTTGTGGTTTATTAAAGGTTGTAAAGACTTGGGATTTTATTTGGAGTATGTACGTAACAGTTATAATATTATTATTTTTATGGGAATTTACTTAGATAGATGATGATGTATGTTGTATCATGAGCATCATGTCCTGTAATCGATGTTACACGGATTTGGGGGCGGCACAACGAAGACTTTCCAAAAAGGTATCGCACGCCTCAAACGAATGCTCCGATAAAAAGTTAGAAAGTTTTGACTTTGACCTCGCGTTGCTCGGAGTGCACATACTTTGAGCACCATGTGACCGCCATGTGGGCCCTATCACATGTAGCCGCACCTCTACCTGCGGCAGCAGCAGGTAGAGTGGAGGCTACCTGGTCTATAAATAAGAGGGCACCCCCCTCTCATTTTTATAATTCAGAAACGCCCCGAACCTCTGCCCGTTTAGTTTTCTGTCTATTTTCTTATCTTCCAAATCCAAATTTTTTTACTCTAACACGTAGATATACCCACATACTACCACATATCAGAAAATAACCGATAGATTTGGACGTTTAAAGCCTACAATTTGGCAAAAAGCCCGTGTAGCAGTCCATTGTGAGTATTTTTACGATCAGAAAGTGATTCTTACTTATTCGCACTTTTATACACTTGCATATAAAGTTTTGTTTTCTAAATATGCCCGGAACTCAGTTCCGTGGCCGTTTTTGTCAACTTTTGGAACATTTGTGTACATAAATGCATTTTCTGGCATTTCTATAATTCGGATTGACGATCCATCGCTTCCAGCAGCTTTTACATACTTTCACCTTTGTTACTGGCAACTTCGCCGGACTGGGTTATCTTCCCAGTCCGGGTTTGGCTTTTTATGTATATATTTAACTATATATATACTAACTTTTCAATTCTGTCAATCCCGGATGTCAAATCCGTGGTAGTTTTACAGCTTTTATATATAAATATGCATATATAAGCAGCCTTCACCACACTGGGTTATCTTTCCAGTCTTGGTTGACTACTTTTCTGTCTCTATATATATATATATTTACATTTCAGTTCGGCCTGGATTATTTTGTTGCTTTTTTACTGCTTTTATATATATTTATGCATATATAAGCAGCCTTCACCACACTGGGTTATCTTCCCAGTCTTGGTTGACTACTTTTCTTTACATTTACATTTTAGTTTGGTCTGGCTCTTTCTGTGGCCTTTTTACTGCTTTTGCACCATTCACCATACTGGGTTATCTTCCCAGTCTTGATTGACTACGTTTTTGTATATATTAATATTTCAGTCCGAGCACGGGCGTGAAAACCCATCGCCCTGACATATTTGCGGGCGAACTAGATTTATTTAAATCTCGCCAACTCTAGCTTTTAAATGGTTCAAAATAGGTACAGACAGAATCGAAAAGCTAGAATGGTTGATATTTATTTAAATCTAGCTTTTTCTAGTTTCAGTTATAAAAGCAACCTCGCGGCCCTTAGATCGCTATCTAGTGGGAACGAAACGCTTCGGCTATGTGCGAACCAGAATTTACTGAATGAATCCTCGGTTCTGGCGACATTTGGGATATATCTCTTTTCTGTACAAATTTAAGCTGTGCAGGTTTATTGACTACTCATATATGAGCCTAGGAATCGTGGGATTCATGATCAAACTGATCAGAATCTGATTCCCACGATGGACAAACTCCACTTTATAAATGTACCCTACCAGTTTCAGTTTTTCTGTAAAAATGTATATACAAAAGACCTTAAAACGGTTATCCGGATTTAAGGTCTCAACATAGTGAAAATATGATTTGTCTTGTCAGAGTCCCTCCGATGGCTGTCATGCCCATGAGGAGAACGATATTTGTATATATGTTGTGGTCGAGAATGATTCGCAGCCCGACAATCACCATTCAAATTGAGCCTTAAGGCTAAAAAGATAAAACTGAAGTATCGATATGCTTCAATTCCTATGTTAGTGTAAGGGTTTGAAAATCTTCTTTCAAAACATCATTCAACAAATATTTTCTTAAAAAGAAGCTTTTGCAAATCAAATCAAACACTTTTGCAAATCAAATCAAAGACTTTTTGCAAATCAAATTCAACGATGCATAAGACATACTTTCAATCAAACATAGGCCCAATTTCAAGCAACATTCACACACATATTTTAGTTTTTTAAGGGAAATATTGAAAAGATGCAGCATCGTGTTTACACGGGAGTTGTGGGGTGCCTAACACCTTCCCCACACTTAACCAAGCCCTTGAACTTAAACTTTGTTTTCAAAGATCAAGTTTCAACAGTGTTCAGTAATTGGGCCTTTTTCAAACAAAACTCGGTTGAGTTGGTACAACCTTTTCAAATCTACTAACTGGCGACTCTGTAAAATGTTCAAATCATCGACATGATACATGTTAGCCTTTTCCTAAAATCCTTCAAAACCTTTTTTGCAATAAAAAGAGTAAGGGTAGAGATAAGCTAGGAAGAGAGAAAGATCCGGGTTATAACCCGACCCGCGGATTTTTTTTCCCTACGCCGACAGGTGGTGACTTTGCTGGGGACAGTAGAGGGCTTAGGCCGCGTTCAAATCTTTTCAAAAAAAAATCCCTTTTAAAACTATGTATGTGTGAATGCTGCGTCTTTACATTAAATGAATGTGAATGAATGCTTTCCTATTTTTTAGTGCTTCGCACCCATATTAGTGCTTCGCACCAATGTCATCATATGTATACGGTAAGGCGCGATGTATGTGAATGTATGTTGTGTGATTCCTCCTTCGGGAGGCAAAACCCGTTGGTGATAAGTAATGACTCTGGGGATGGCTAAGTCTCTGGGGGCTCATGAAAATGCACCACCCAGATTCGTTCCAGTTGAAAGATCGAATTAATTTCCCCTCTAGTAGATTGCGATGATCTGGAGACCTTTATGCCTAAAAAAGTCACGAGAGTAACCTAAGATAGGTCAGCCTCTGATTAACCAAATCTGATGGGAAACTTCTTCATGCCTTCCTCTTTCAATTAAATGTCAAGTTTTTAATTCCAATGTAAAGGAGCACAATGTAAATATCATAATGAAATTTTACATTCTCTATTGATACATCCTGTCATATCATCCTGTCATCAAAATAATTGACCTCTGTTTTGCAGGATAAGAATAAAAATATGAAACATTACATAATATGTATATGGTTGGTGTCTATCAAGACTAAACTACCTATTCGTCTTGTAGGTAAGAGTAGTCTTATTACTCGATCATAATCTAAAAAGGCACAAAGCCTATTCACCGACATGGCTGAAAGTGGCCATCACGAATCAGGTTTCGTATCTCAAAAGAAGTTTGAGGGACTTAAGAATCAAATAGCAGAGTTGGCTATCCTCCTAAAGGAACAAAGTAAAAACACTCTGGGCCAGACAACGCTCAAACAAACATAGTCCTCCTCATAGGGTGGGAATCAAAGTGCTGACAAAAAGGGGGAAATGCAGATCCCTGAACCTCGATCTACTCAAAGAACCAACAAAACCCCTGAAATTACGAATCTCAGGGAAGATCGGGAAATTGGCAATATCCGAAGGAAAGTCCGACAAATGGAAGAAACCATCCGTTCAATCAAAGGGACTGGAAACCTTGGAAGTGTCACCTATTCAGATCTCTGCATATTCCCAGGAGCTAGATATCCTGACAAATTCTAAGTCCTGGAGTTTGAAAAGTACAATGGGGCAGGCGATCCCTATACGCACTTGAAAATATACATTGGCGAGCTAGGGTCTTATGCTAAAAATGAAAGCCTCAGAATGAAGCTTTTCCAAAAGAGTCTCACTGGAGAGGCCAGGACATGGTATGCCCGACTTGATAATGCAAAAATCCACAGTTGAGAAGAGCTAGCTCATGCCTTCCTAACTCAATACAGCTTCCAGTCTCAGATTGCTCCGGATCGGTATCAACTGTCCAAGATTAAAAAGCATAGTACTGAGTCTTTCCTTGAGTATGCCCAAAGATGGAGACGTCTGGCAGCACAGGTCAGCCCGCCTATGACAGAAACTAAAATGGTGATGACCTTCATAGACATCCAAGAGGCACCTTACTATGAGAGGATCCTAGCTGGAATAGGAAAGCCCTTCTCAGAGATGATCAAACACGACGAAATGACAGAGATGGGCCTGAAAGCAGGCAAGATTAAAGATCTCACGACATTAAAAGAAGTCGTCGAGCATATACAGTCTGGCAACTACGCGAGTGATCCCATGAGGATACCTAGGAAAGGTGATGAAGATGTATCCCTCATTGTAAAGGGGCAGTCTAGGAGACCCAACCATAGTCCCCCCATCTAGAAGAAGGAATGCAATCTGTCATTACAACAACAAACTGCATTCAACCAAAGCCAGGACAAAAAGAGAAAATTTGAAAGAATGGAAAATCGGGAGTTCACTCCACTAGGCGATTCCCTTGAAAACATGTTGGTGATGTTAATAGATCACAAGAAAATTATCGAACTGGCTCCACCTCTGGATCCAAAAAGAAAACGATACAATCCTAGCCAGAGATGTGCTTACCATTCAGGATCTCCAGGACACGATACACAAGATTGTTGGTCTTTGAAGCATAAAATCCAAAACTTGATCGAAAATGGCGATATTGTGGTCCAACAACCTAACCATCCAAATGTCAACACTAACCTTCTGATGCCGCATGATACGAAAGGAGTAAACATGATCGGGTCAAGAAGAGATGAAATCCATCCAAATTATAAATACATACGAAGTATGGAGGAATACCCCCAAAGGAACATAACAAATGTCCTAGAGGTGGAAAATTCAGAGGAGGGTATGACAGTGATGCAAAAATTGGATGCGATCCAACATCAAGTAGCTCTGCTGGCTAATCTGATAGTGCGCCAATATCAAGATACAAGGCAATTTTTCACACAATTATCAAAAGGCCAAGAGAAAGAGAAGGTTATTCAGAATATAAGTGTTACAACCCCAAAATTCATACAATATAATTCTCATCCTCGATCGTTAGCAATACATCTTTAATCTATCTTTACATCATTATTCGATATTAAAATCACTAAAAATGCGGAATATTTAAAATTTTTATAAACTTTCTTTCTATATTGCCCTGAATCGCAACCTTAACATTACAAATATTTGATTCAATTCTATTACACGAATCACTACAACGAAAGGAACTATACAAAGTTTTACATCACAAAGCAATATCCATTATACGTCGGATAGCTCAACTTACAACTTAACAATTAAGTTACAATGAAAACATCAACTATAATTTGAAATTTAACAAAATTAATATTCTTGAACATTGATCTCTATAAATCACTTAACACGTATCTTTACCTTGCATCCTTGACCTGCAAAAATGGTTATTTGCAAGAGTGAGCTCGACAGCTCAGCAAGATCTAACAATTTTCATGCATCACATAGCACATAATTAACATGCTCAACATTAAAGTAACATGGCATACATGCTTTAATCACATAACAAATATAAAGATTGAGTTCCTTACTCAATCAACATTATTAAATCAATCATTGTAGTCATAAATTGACTTTAACAATTCATGCTTGCAGCATCTATAACATAGCATACTCTTTGCAATATAATTTAAAACAGTTCATAATATCATCAAGTTCACATAGAAAATAGGAACCGAAAGACTTGCCTGGCTCGTAGATTACCAATTACCGAAAAACAGCTTAATATAATCTGCTTCATGATCCTACATAACGTATTACCATACGCATCAATTATTAGTCACCTAGCAACGCTTATCAAACGTCTAAGTAAATAATACTTTATACTTTCTAATTCTTTTCTATTTACTCATTTGACACTCGCTGTCAAATCATATGTATAATTAACAATATCAGTTAATTATCACATAGCTAATCCTCATCGTTGGTTAACCAATTTAGGTTAACTCATTTCCCTTTAACTCATAAGTTAATAATTAATTACCACATAATTAATCACATCACATAATCATTTTACATTTCTCATGATTAATCAACTAATAATTACATACTCATTTTAAATTATAATTAAACAAATTATGATTTAAACATCCACTTTAATCAAACTATAATTAAACAATCATAATTTATAATAAATCAACTACATCATGCATTAAATCATAATTTAAGCATATTTAACTTAACCCATTACTTAGATTATAAATACTCAATTTCTATTCATGCCCTCATTAAATTATAATTATATAAATTATAATTTAAATTACACTTTTACCTTGATTATAATTATTCCAAATTATAATCGCATATTAAGTTATAATTAAACAAATTATAACTTATAATCAATTAAACTATATCATGCATTATAATTACACAAATTATAATTAATCATGCAATTATTAATTTATAATCCATAATTAAACATGCATTTATTAAATTATAATTTAAATTAACATCTAATTGATTAAAATAAATTAACTAATATTCATTATAATTTAACAAAAATTATAATTTAATTTAAACATTTACTCTTGATTATAATTATACAAATTATAATTAACCAATTCACCATTAAACAATAATTCAATTAATACTTTAAGGTTTTCAAAACCTCTTTTCTTTTACAATTATCAAATTGTCAAATTCATGTTATCAACATACTATTGCAACTTAAATATATGATCATTATTCTAGCAACAATGTAACTTAGTCATAAAAATAAACTGCACACTTGATTAGAACTCACTGCCTCTGCCCAAGACACGGCGCAGCTGCGCAGCCTCAAGCCTTGGCACCGGCGTAGCTGCGCAGGTGACCAGCCTGAGAAAACCCAGTGGCGCAGCTGCGCTGCTTCTGACTGTGCTACCGGCGCAGCTGCGCAGGTACGCAGACAGAAGCAGGCAGTGCAGCCTCCTTGTTTCACCGACTAAACCCAACATGCCATCAAACAGCAATTACAAGCAATTCCCACAATGTAAGGTACTCACATGCACAATACACATGCTATACATGATCCAAATCACAAAATTTTTGTCTAAATCAAAAGTTTTAGAAATCAAATTTGATATTTTCATAAAACTTATATATTTTATAAAACCATTCACTGTAAATCACTTTCTCAAGCAATTTAACTCTATATACATGCATTATATACGTAATTGAAGATAGCATCAAACAAATTCTTAATAAACATATTAACATATATCAATTTCATCAATTTTTTCAAACTAAAATCAACCATAATATTTAAAACTCATATAAACTCATATGAACATAACTTTTCTATTAAAACATATTTCTACAATCAATTTGATTTTTGAAAATCATTGTTTATGGCATCTAATTAAATTTATAAACAGTGTATTAACAAAATTCCAACATATATTCAACAAAATTACTAACTTTCATGAAAAACGTTTTTACAGAGAAGTTCCACAACATAAAACACATTATTAAAACTAAATTTAGAAGTTATACCCTTTGATTAGGCTTAGGAGAAGAAGATGATGGCTTAGCGAGAATTCTTTCAAGGTCTCTTTCCCCTTTCTTTATCTTCTTCTTCCCTTCTTCTCTTTTCACTCCATCTTTCTCTGTGTTTTCTCTCTAACACAGACTAACCTTTGTTTTGTTCTTTTAACCAACGTATATACAAAATATACATACAACATATATACATAATATGTAACTTACAATATTAATGTATATAATAAATCCTATACTAATTACAATTAAAATAGAGGTTACACCTTTGAATTTTTTAAAAGCCCTAAGGCTTGTTTGGCAATACAAGTTATTTTAAAAACAGATTTCTAGTAGTTAAGGCCATGTTTGGGTAAAACAATTTTAAAACAAAAGTAAGGGCCTTGTTTGGGAAAAATCATTTAAAAACTCTTTTCTTTATTTTAATAAATCATTTTAACACATACTTTAATGTTACATTTTAATTAATTAAATCTTAACATTCTAATTTAATTAATTAAAAATTAACATCAATTAATCACACAAACATTGTCACATAATTATAATTACTTGCTAATTATAATTTTATATAACATTCATCATATAACTCATCTAATTTAATTATCTCAACTAAATTAGAACTATAACATAAAATCATTATATCAATTAAATTAAATACTAAATATTCATTTAACTAATATACTTCACTTAATTACATTACTCCATAACAATCACATAATTATTTATTTAACTCAATAAATAATTTAATTAAAATATTTATTTACTCCAATAAATATTAAAATTAACATTTAAATTATCTTCACATAAATTCACATATTTCACCATATATGACACGTATTCACATACTCAAACTCAAAATATCAGATAATAAGAATTTTATTTATTAAATTCTCATTTATAAATTCTAAAAATTTGGGATGTCACATCCTTCCCTCCTTATAAGGATTCCGTCCTTGGAATCAACGAAACCTTCCTTACTCTGGTTTTCATCAAATTTCTCTTTCACAATTTTATTGTTGAATAACTTCAACACATTATTTTAACGACATTTATATAAACTACACAGATATCTCTACTAAATTCACCTCTTCAACAGGGTTAAGGTTTTATTACATAACCTTCAATCAAACACAATCGTATATCAAATATTATATATTTTTTTAACTCATTCATTCCCTTACTAAGGATCATTACCATATATTCTATTCGTAGAATTAATATACTACATAATTCACCATCTATAATTGTTCGGGTTATCACATTCACCCATTCTTCTAAGAATTTCGTCCTCGAAATTTTTATTAATCTTCATTCATTCAATCTATCAAAGTAGATTTTACGTTAATCTCTACTCACTGGATTAAAGCGTTCAACAACTACTTCTTTCTAAGCAATATCCTTCTCGCTGCATTCTCCTTCAGAATAATAAGAATCTTCCATAATTGCTCAATAATTGGAAAGCGATATAAATAACTCAGGAATTTAAAAGATTCCAAATCATGCTGAGTGGTCGCAAGACCTTGAACTTATATTTAGGTTTAATAGTGCTTCACCCCCGGTACTTCACACTATAAATCACATCGGTACTTTAGGTGGCCAGCCTATCGTACCCCTACGTCGGCCAAACGTAGTACATCGTAACGACTATATGCGTTACATTCAAAACTATAGTCTCCGATAACATGTCCCCCTTTATAGGGTTGTTCACCTCAGCTTCTTAACATCTGAATCCTCACCAAAACAATTTGGTTTGGCATAGTTTGACCAAGAACGCTCGAATTTCATGAACATCTTTCAACATTTATCTAGCTGAATCAAATAGCATAGCCTTCTAGCAACAATTCGGACATCAATCGAAATCCTTAACCAACTCAAAATTTTATTTTTTTTATTTTTTTTTTCGTTTAAAGAAACTAAAAGTAAATAAATCTCTTTTTTTTATATAGTTTAAGGAAACTAAAAAAATAATAAATCTTTTCACAATATCCTGATACCGTATTGTATTACTGATACGTTGAGGATTTCGTCATTACATGACGTCGTCATATTACGTCAAACCATAGTGGGCTGACGATCATACGATCACATCCAACACTAGGTTTAACTGCATTGATAATTTCCTCGATTATTTTTACACCATATCAAATGATGTATAGAACACATAAAATACATTTTGAAAATTTGAAATTATTTTTGTCTAGCTAAAGCAATTAGCATAGACATGTGAATAATAGCACTATTTTAAAAAAAATTCATTGGTTCCATCATTAATCCAATGTTTTTCAAGAAAACAGGAGTGCAACATCAGCACGAAGTCAATAAAATTTGAAAATCTAGCAAAGCTAGGAGATTTAGAATATAAAACTTTCTCTATCAATATAAATCTTAATTCCATCATTACTTAATCATTCTATCAACCTTAAACAACATCAATGCTTCATACATCATAACTTTTCTATACCCAGTATAGTTCATCAAACTTACCACACTTTGGAAGTTCAGGAACTTGCCACAATAATATGAGTTTAAGAACTTGTCCTAGCAATACGTAGTTAAAGAACTGATCAGGGACTGTCCATATGCTTAGGGGTTCAAAACATACATACGATTATGAGTCACGATCTTATCATAAGTATGAGTTTTAAGAACTCGCCTAACCTTAAGATCATCTAATGTAATCTTAATATCATCTAATCTAATCTCTATTGACTCTAACTATCAAATGTAATATGAGAAAAGAATCACCTTCTCGTCATATATATATCGATAGCGCGACACCAACCTTCCAACGATTATCAGTATGATAAACCAAGTGTAAGCACAAAACTCTGCCCATACAAAGATTTGTACAACTCAGTCACCACATGAGTCCTCAGTTGAAATCCCACTTAACTCTATCTTACTTATAACATCTCGTTCTATACTCGATACAGACTTCCTGTATCCCATCATTTATAACTCCCCGTGAGTTAATCTCGTACTATATCATAGTACATTCTCGTTATAGCATGATTAAATCATTACAGACCATCTGTCTTTTACAACTTCAAAAGATCACGTTGTGATCTTATTCTATAATCATCTCACTTATGATTCTTCCATATCTCATTATCGTTTTGTTTGAAAACTTCTTATCTTTTCCTTTCATCATGTTATATCATGATTGTATTATTCTTTTAAACTTATAGACTTCGTCTATTCATCGTTATTCGTCATCTTTATTGTTGGAGTTAGGTAACTCCTGATTCTCATCTTCATATCTCCTCAAGATTCTTCTTTGAATCTTGTTTATTTATTAACTCTTCTTTTAAGAATTTCTAATTCCATTCATATAGCTCAATATTTTATTCGAGTTTTATTCCTCGTTATCCTCACTTTCTTCTTATAACATTACTAGGACTTCACACATCCTACACTTCTACGTATGTGAAAGGAATCACCTTTTCGTTATACGTAACTTAACTTCTCATTCTCTAAGGTCATAGCCTAAGGTACTCTTACCTAGGGTGTATAACCTATCAGCTCTGATACCAACTGTAACGACCCCAAAATTCATACAATATAATTCTCATCCTCGATCGTTAGCAATACATCTTTAATCTATCTTTACATCATTATTCGATATTAAAATCACTAAAAATGCGAAATATTTAAAATTTTTATAAACTTTCTTTCTATATTGCCCTGAATCGCAACCTTAACATTACAAATATTTGATTCAATTCTATTACATGAATCGCTACAACGAAAGGACTATACAAAGTTTTACATCACTAAGCAATATCCATTATACGTCGAATAGCTCAACTTACAACTTAACAATTAAGTTACAATGAAAACATCAACTACAATTTGAAATTTAACAAAATTAATATTCTTGAACATTGATCTCTATAAATCACTTAACACGTATCTTTACCTTACATCCTTGACCTGCAAAAATGGTTATTTGCAAGAGTGAGCTCGACAGCTCAGCAAGATCTAACAATTTTCATGCATCACATAGCACATAATTAACATGCTCAACATTAAAGTAACATGGCATACATGCTTTAATCACATAACAAATATAAAGATTGAGTTCCTTACTCAATCAACATTATTAAATCAATCATTGTAGTCATAAATTGACTTTAACATTTCATGCTTGCAGCATCTATAACATAGCATACTCTTTGCAATATAATTTAAAACAGTTCATAATATCATCAAGTTCACATAGAAAATAGGAACCGAAAGACTTGCCTGGCTCGTAGATTACCAATTACCGAAAAACAGCTTAATATAATCTGCTTCATGATCCTACATAACGTATTACCATACGCATCAATTATTAGTCACCTAGCAACGCTTATCAAACGTCTAAGTAAATAATACTTTATACTTTCTAATTCTTTTCTATTTACTCATTTGACACTCGCTGTCAAATCATGTGTAATTAACAATATCAGTTAATTATCGCATAGCTAATCCTCATCGTTAGTTAACCAATTTAGGTTAACTCATTTCTCTTTAACTCATAAGTTAATAATTAATTACCACATAATTAATCACATCACATAATCATTTTACATTTCTCATGATTAATCAACTAATAATTACATACTCATTTTAAATTATAATTAAACAAATTATGATTTGAACATCCACTTTAATCAAACTACAATTAAACAATCATAATTTATAATGAATCAACTACATCATGCATTAAATCATAATTTAAGCATATTTAACTTAACCCATTACTTAGATTATAAATACTCAATTTCTATTCATGCCCTCATTAAATTATAATTATATAAATTATAATTTAAATTACACTTTTACCTTGATTATAATTATTCCAAATTATAATCGCATATTAAGTTATAATTAAATAAATTATAACTCATAATCAATTAAACTATATCATGCATTATAATTACACAAATTATAATTAATCATTCAATTATCAATTTATAATCCATAATTAAACATGCATTTATTAAATTATAATTTAAATTAACATCTAAACGATTAAAATAAATTAACTAATATTCATTATAATTTAACAAAAATTATAATTTAATTTAAACATTTACTCTTGATTATAATTATACAAATTATAATTAACCAATTCACCATTAAACAATAATTCAATTAATACTTTAAGGTTTTCAAAACCTCTTTTCTTTTACAATAATCAAATTGTCAAATTCATGTTATCAACATACTATTGCAACTTAAATATATGATCATTATTCTAGCAACAATGTAACTTAGTCATAAAAATAAACTGCACACTTGATTAGAACTCACTGCCTCTGCCCAAGACACGGCGCAGCTGCGCAGCCTCAAGCCTTGGCACCGGCGCAGCTGCGCAGGTGACCAGCCTGAGAAAACCCAGTGGCGCAGCTGCGCTGCTTCTGACTGTGCTACCGGCGCAGCTGCGCAGGTACGCAGACAGAAGCAGGCAGTGCAGCCTCCCTGTTTCACCGACTAAACCCAACATGCCATCAAACAGCAATTACAAGCAATTCCCACAATGTAAGGTACTCACATGCACAATACACATGCTATACATGATCCAAATCACAAAATTTTTGTCTAAGCAACAATAATCAAAAGTTTTAGAAATCAAATTTGATATTTTCATAAAACTTATATATTTTATAAAACCATTCACTGTAAATCACTTTCTCAAGCAATTTAACTCTATATACATGCATTATATACGTAATTGAAGATAGCATCAAACAAATTCTTAATAAACATATTAACATATATCAATTTCATCAATTTTTTCAAACTAAAATCAACCATAATATTTAAAACTCATATAAACTCATATGAACATAACTTTTCTATTAAAACATATTTCTACAATCAATTTGATTTTTGAAAATCATTGTTTATGGCATCTAATTAAATTTATAAACAGTGTATTAACAAAATTCCAACATATATTCAACAAAATTACTAACTTTTATGAAAAACGTTTTTACAGAGAAGTTCCACAACATAAAACACATTATTAAAACTAAATTTAGAAGGTATACCCTTTGATTAGGCTTAGGAGAAGAAGATGATGGCTTAGCGAGAATTCTTTCAAGGTCTCTTTCCCCTTTCTTTCTCTTCTTCTTCCCTTCTTCTCTTTTCACTCCATCTTTCTCTGTGTTTTCTCTCTAACACAGACTAACCTTTGTTTTGTTCTTTTAACCAACGTATATACAAAATATACATACAACATATATACATAATATGTAACTTACAATATTAATGTATATAATAAATCCTATACTAATTACAATTAAAATAGAGGTTACACCTTTGAATTTTTTAAAAGCCCTAAGGCTTGTTTGGCAATACAAGTTATTTTAAAAACAGATTTCTAGTAGTTAAGGCCATGTTTGGGTAAAACAATTTTAAAACAAAAGTAAGGGCCTTGTTTGGGAAAAATCATTTAAAAACTCTTTTCTTTATTTTAATAAATCATTTTAACAAATACTTTAATGTTACATTTTAATTATTTAAATCTTAATATTCTAATTTAATTAATTAAAAATTAACATCAATTAATCACACAAACATTGTCACATAATTATAATTACTTGCTAATTATAATTTTATATAACACTCATCATATAACTCATCTAATTTAATTATCTCAACTAAATTAGAACTATAACATAAAATCATTATATCAATTAAATTAAATACTAAATATTTATTTAATTAATATACTACACTTAATTACATTACTCCATAACAATCACATAATTATTTATTTAACTCAATAAATAATTTAATTAAAATATTTATTTACTCCAATAAATATTAAAATTAACATTTAAATTATCTTCACATAAATTCACATATTTCACCATATATGACACGTATTCACATACTCAAACTCAAAATATCAGATAATAAGAATTTTATTTATTAAATTCTCATTTATAAATTCTAAAAATTTGGGATGTCACATCCTTCCCTCTTTATAAGGATTCTGTCCTCGGAATCAACAAAACCTTCCTTACTCAGGTTTTCATCAAATTTCTCTTTCACAATTTTATTATTGAATAACTTTAACACATTATTTTAACGACATTTATATAAACTACACAGATATCTCTACTAAATTCACCTCTTCAACAGGGTTAAGGTTTTATTACATAACCTTCAATCAAACACAATCGTATATCAAATATTATATATTTTCTTTAACTCATTCATTCCCTTACTAAGGATCATTACCATATATTCTATTCGTAGAATTAATATACTACATAATTCACTATCTATAATTGTTCGGGTTATCACAGTAAGCATATCTCCCTCCAAGTTCATCCAACTAAATGAAGAAGATCAAAGCATGCTGAGTAGACGAGAAAGACAGAATGATAAAATTACCAGAAGAGCTTGACAAAGAAAAAATCATCCAGAGGAATGCGAATTCCAAAATAGGAAATATCAAGTAACATCCCAAACATTGGCAAACCCTCAAAATCCTACCGCGCCGAGAGTCAGGGAGAGTAGGCGGAGAAAGGGTATTCACACCTTTGGGGGACTCGTTGGAAAATGTGTTAGCGTTATTGGTTGGGCAGAAAAAGATTACTGAGTTGCTGCCTCCTGCCAAGCCCGAGAAGAAAAGTTATGATTCCACCAAGATATGTTTCTACCATTCTAACTCACCTGGGCATACAACTGAGGAATGTTGGTCTCTAAAACACAAAATCCAGGATCTCATTGAAATTGAAGGACTGAAGCTAGAAGTCCCCATGACCAGAAAAGGCAAAAGGGAAATAAGAAGCTTAAGATGTCCACTCGAAACAAGCAATTCAAAGGATGTGACAGCTATAAGCACCAATCCTGGCAAAACACAAGTTGGACTGATCTTAATGCCGGAAGTGACAGAGGAGACAAGAGAGTCCTCTGAGGAAATTTATCTGCCACCATCAAATATCTTGTTGCCCAAAGCTAGCAACCACATTCCTGATGTTACCCTCCTGGATGATGAGAAGGAGATACTGATCCTTCCCCGTGTGGAGAGAGCCCAAAAGGAAACTTCCTTGCGAGAAATACAACAACAGTGCGAGAGTGATTTCATACTCAAATCCTCTCAGGCCTATGAGAAAGGTGAAGGAACAGATGAAGGAAAAGGTGGTGAAGTTCTCGAGGAAGCCAACCCATCGAGGAATCTAGAGTTCATCCCTTTCTGCGATAAGTCCAGTTTGAGCCTCCTTAAGGGATATGATGATTCAGGAGGCGATCAATTTATGGCAGTGATTGAAGATATTCATGACCAGGAGGTAACCTCTATCACAAGCCTCAAAGGCAACATAACCACTGATGACTGGACTATCAGGCCTCAGCTAACCAGGAAGACGTAGATCCAGAGGAAAGTTGCGAGTTCTGAGAGATGTTGGAACATTATCACTTTCTTAGGGTTATGCATTTTATTTTCCATGCATATAAAAATAAAAAAAAATTAAAAAATCAAAAAAAAGAAAAATCAAAATCAATCAATCAGGCAAAGTCGGAACTACGAATGACCTGATCTTCCTACACCGGGAGTACGCAGGCATCCATTCCTGGTGCGGTCAAACCAAAACAAAAAGTTCAAAAATCCATCAAATCAAATTCAAACCCAAAAGAGACACTTTTCAAACCTCTCACACAAAACCTAAATTACGAATGACCTGATCTCCCTCCACCAGAGAGGTGCAGTCTGATCTTCAAGAAAAAACAAAAGCCAATAAAAAAAACCAGTCCCAAGACACTGAAACCCGATAAAACTTGAATTCTATCAACCCTCCTGGTCCACAAGCCCTATTGAGGAAAAATATAGACAATCTATGAACCTATGGACAAGCGGGATAGCAGTGCCAACATGGCATCTCTCTCAGAAGATGGAGGGGCAGCTACAAGTTCCTGACCATCGATCTCCATACGAGCCAGAACAGCCACTGTCATCTGCATAGTTCTGCTATCACCACCTATGAATGTGACGCCCCCAAATTATCTACAATCCCTATAGCAGATTTGGTGCTCACATATATATTCCATAAGATAATAACTTCTATCAGTCCAAAATTCATAGTATCCCATAACAATAGTAGTTCTCGTCAGAACAATTACTGTATATAGATACCCTCACTTGGATGTATAGATTTATAATCTCATGGATATTTCTTTCATATCAATAATTCTTATCTATCTGACATTCACAGTATTAATGATAAGATTGTTCTTGGAACTGAGGGGCGCAACCTCAATTTTTACAAAACTCCCAAGATCATTCAATACCCTCATTCAGATGCATAGTTCATATAGATACTGTACTTCTTTCTAACTTCTTAAAGAATGTAAAAGCTAAGTTATTGACAAAAGCTAATAATATATACACATCATCCTGACCTCTATCAGTTATAAAAACTTAGAACCCCGAGATTGATCTGTTCAATCGGACATAATAATCACTTCTAAAGGTCATATAGACTTAGGAGTCATTAGCATCATTCTGGCTTCTATCAGTCATAAAGACTTAGAATCCCGAGATTGATCTATTCAATTAGACATAGTAATTACTTCCATAGATCATATAGACATAGGAGTCATTAGCATCATTCTGGCTTTTATCAGTCATAAAGACTTAAAACCTCAAGATTGATCTGTTCAATCAGATATAATATGCATATCTCAAAAAGGTCAGTGTTATAACTGCCTATAACCGTCGATCAGCACTATAACTGTCGATTCTAAATATTATCAGTATATATATGTACCAAACATTATTGGTTCCATCACAGTCTATACTTTGATATCAAATCAAATCAAATTTACGCAAATAAAAACTCATTTTATTTGGTTGTGCTCGAACAAGAAGCGATAACCTTTCAATAACAGATATCACGAATAATGTTTATAACAAGTTCGTATATCAATATATAAGACTTGCATTTAATACAGAAATTAAATGAATTTAGAAAACTTGCATAAAAATAAAAAGTTTGCACATAGTGCATAAAAACTTGCCTGATTCGCCTTTACCATTTATGATAATTTTTCGTCTCTCGGTTCATCTATACAATTATAAGTTTATATAGACTAATTAAGCATTTAACGATTAAATCTTTTAAATTTTATTTCGGGTATTATAACCGATTATAAATAAGACTCCTGGTACTATACATGAAATAATTTCGGTATTATAATTGCTTATAAAATGAATATTCATCAACTATATTTAAAATAAATTGAGCATTATAACTGCTTGTAAAATGAATATTCGTTTACTATGTTTGAAATAAATCGAGCATTATAACTTCTTATAAAATGAATATTCTTACTAAATATTTGAAGAAAATAGAACATAGTAACTACTTATAAAAGTATATTTTCTATTTTATAAGAGAAATAAATCGTACATTATAACTGCTTGTAAATAGGACTTTTATACTATATACTTAAAATAATTTGGGCATTATAACTGCATATAAAAGTATATTTTTACTAAATATATAAAAAAGAATGAAAATAATAAGTTGCAAGCTTTAACTAATCCTTTGCAATCTTGAAATTAATCTAACTCACAAGAATTCTCTCTTTCTAATTCTTGATTATAACTTTTCTTAGTAAATTGGTGAAGAAAATGAAGAGAATGACTTGTTATTTATAGGATTTTTAAAGTTAGGGTAAAATGGTCTTTTTTCCTAATTTTCATGGCTAATTACACTTTTACCCTTGGCATATTCTTGGAATATTTCATTCTTAACTTTTAAAATGGAATATGCTTGGAATATGCTTTTCTTAACTTTTAAGTTTCCTAAATTTAACCACACCAAACTAACTCATGTGTGGATAGTTGGTGGAAAAGTAGAAAAATTTAGCCACTTTTGTGGACTAAGACTTTTTGACTTTAATTTTTCGTATTTATACCGTATAATTTTTGTTTTATACGCGTATTATACTCCGTATTATTTTTGTATTATACGACGTATTATAATTCGTATTATACTTGTATTCTTGTCGTATAATAATTCGTATTATTTTTGTATTATTCTTCCGATTTAATTGACTTTTTGATAATTAAGCTAGATTCAATGAATGTTTTGTGTTTAGGTGTCCATTTGTGGCTGGCATGGGTTTTTTTTTAAGCACATGGGAAATTTTCCTGTGGTGAGTCACCAAGATTTAGCCTTATCTTTTATTAAAAGATAAGACAAAGAGTATTTTGGTCATTTCATACATACTAAGGGTAATTTGGTAATTTCATAATTAAATTTAAGGGTAATTTAGTCATTTCACATGTCTCCCTTAAATTTTTAAATATCATCTAATAATACATGTATTAAGAATCTTGACTAATAATCCTTATTAGGGTTTAATAATTGAATTAAGGTTTAAGGTTTCCAAATCCTAAATTAGGGTTTCCTAATTAAGTTTAGGATTTCCAAATTTAATTCACAATTATTATATCCCATTTATTGTTATATAACAATACTTAATATTAATCATATAATACACATAATCCCAAGTATACTTATAATAATAAATGTATTACTATTCATAATTTCTATTAATTAGGGTTTCGATTATTACATTCACTCCCCCTTATAAGAATTTCGTCCCGAAATTAAGATACATTTTACGAAAACAAATGTGAGAAAATCTTTTCGCATTTTATCCTTGATCTCTCACGTAGTTTCTTTAAATATTCTGATTTCTCCAGATCACTTTAATGAATGATATTACTTTACTTGTTCCGTCCGAGTGATTATCTAAACAGGAACTTCCACATAAGATACATCTTTCTTAATCTGGACAGGTTAGTAGTTTATAACGTTTTTATGATACGGCCGTAATATCTAAAATGATTAAGTAAATCTTTAACTCAATTTCCTCTCCTTACCAGAACGTATCTTGCCCTTCAACGGAAACATTTTCAAAAATACATGACTCCCGACCTTAAACTTTCATCTAACGTTGACTCCCTTCACATAACTGTAAGTCCTATCACAAAAATTTTAATGATATACTCCCATTTATCGTTTAGAAATTTCTAAAAAATTTCATCGATTAGTCTTGACTTCCTTATCTTAGCTTCAACACTGTTGAAACTCATTCTTTCTTTTTACCTTTTGGTAATTCTTTGACTTATCTTTTTGCATTGAGATTATGCCTTTTTCATTCTTCAATTTATATACTAAATTATAACTTTCATGGTATTTTAACTATAACACTTCACAATGGTACCTATCAGTTTTCCACCGACCAACTCGGCGTCCCCTATGGAGAGTCTGGCTTTGGTGCATCCCTTTATAAATTCTCATCAAATTCTTTCTTTGTATCCTAGTACCTCCATCCTATCTACTCTAAATTTCATATTATTTTCCATGAGTTATCTTAGTTTTATTCTTTTGATACACTTTATCTTTCTACTGTATTTCTTTGTCTCTGTTTTATTAAGGTCAAACCATTCTCTATAACTTATGGATAGAGTTAGTTGGAACTTTTATATCAATATCATGTTTGTTAAACTCTTTTATCAGTACCTCGTTGTTATGTTATTACAATTAACTTTTCTTGATTCTTCCAACTTACACTCTCTTTCTCGATAATAGGAATATCTTAATTATCACCAAACATTATCTTGTATTTCTATATAACCTTAAAGTTTATCATTTTCTTAATCTAACTCTGCTCCACAGTTTACCAATTCTCTTCTTAAAGTTTCCTTGTTTACTTTCGGAGTTTCCTAGATCACTTTTTATTCAATATTTTCTTTCCTTTCATTACTTCTGAGTTTTACATTGTATTTCAATCTTATTTCCTTAACCTGTTTTCTAAACATCTCATGTTCCTCTGTTTCTCCTTCTTCTGTTATCCCTTCTTCCGTCTCTATATAAGCCTCGTTAGGATTTGAGTCTCCCTCTTCACTTAGTTCCAACTCCGGTTACTCTTCATAATTACCTTCTAAATCTATTATAATTCTACTTCTACAGTTTCAAGTGTTTTTTTGTAAACTACTTCAATTGGCGCTTCTTCTATAATATCCTATGGATCATTCTACCGATTCCCGCTCAGGTACTAGCTTAAACGGAACAATCAGTTCCTCACTCACTATGTGAATATCTTTAAATTCTTTACTTCATGATATCTATATTTAATAAATAGTCCTGATTTACACATAACAACACTCATAATAAACACTATTTATTTTATGTTATTTTAATTCAACTTCTTCTGATGAATTTCCTTAATTCATCCCATATAAACTCTTTTTGAGTTTATCTTTTTACTATCTTCTTTACTGCTCTAATTTCTCCAAGGTTATAGCCTAAGGTGTTCTCTCCTAAGGTTTCTAACCTATAGCTTTGATACCAAATTGTGACGCCCCCAAATTATCTACATTCCATGTTGCAGATTTGGTGCTCAAGTAAATATTTCATAAGATAATAACTTCTATCAATTCAAAATTCACAGTATCCCATAACAGATAGTAGTTCTCGTCAGAACAATTACTGTATATAGATACCCTCACTTGGATGTATAGATTTATAATCTCATAGATATTTTTTTCATATCAATAATTCCTAACTATCTGACATTCACAGTATTAATGATAAGATTGTTCCTGGAACTAAGGGGCGCAACCTCAATTCTTACAGAACTCCCAAGATCATTCAATAACCTCATTCACATGTATAGTTCATATAGATACTGTACTTCTTTCTAACTTCTTAAAGAATGTAAAAGCTAAGCTATTGACAAAAGCTAATAATATATTACATATTTTAAATTTTGATTACATAGATCCCAATTTTACATTATTATTACATCAAAATCTGTAAAGATATAACCAAGTATAACACAATAAAACTTAAAACTAGTAGAGTCCTTCTATCCACAAGAGTGAGTGCAAGAACATCATGGATTATCATTTGACACTGCAAAGGAAAATAATATTTTGCAAGGATTAGCTACAAAAGGCTCAGCAAGTTTTAAACAAGTTATATTTTAAACTCACACTGTATCTGAATTGAATGAGCATGTAGTTCAAGATTTTTCCACATATATATACATCATTCTGGCCTCAATCAGTCATAAAAACTTAGAACTCCGGGATTGATCTGTTCAATCGGACATAATAATCACTTCCAGAGGTCATATAGACTTAGGAGTCATTAGCATCATTCTGGCTTCTATCAGTCATAAAGACTTAGAATCCCAAGATTGATCTGTTCAATCAGACATAGTAATTACTTCCATAGATCATATAGACTTAGGAGTTATTAGCATCATTCTGGCTTTTATCAGTCATAAAGACTTAAAATCCCGAGATTGATCTGTTCAATCAGACATAATATGCATATCTCAAAAAGGTCAGTGTTATAACTGCCTATAACCGCCGATCAGTACTGTAACTGTCGGTTCTAAATATTATCAGTGTAAATATGTACCAAACATTATTGGTTCCATCACAGTCTATGCTTTGATATCAAATCAAATCAAATTACGCAAATAAAAACTCATTTTATTTGGTTATGCTCGAACAAGAAGCGATAACCTTTCAATAACAGATATCACGAATAATGTTTATAACAAGTTCGTATATCAATATATAAGACTTGCATTTAATACAGAAATTAAATGAATTTAGAAAACTTGCATAAAAATAGAAAGTTTGCACATAGTGCAGAAAAACTTGCCTGATTCACCTCTACCGTTTATGCTAATTTTTCGTCTCTCGGTCCATCTATACAATTATAAGTTCATATAGACTAATTAAGCGTTTAATGATTAAATCTTTTAAATTTTAATTCGAGTATTATAACCGACTATAAATAAAACTCCTTGTACTATACATGAAATAATTTTGGTATTATAATTGCTTATAAAATGAATATTCATCAACTATATTTAAAATAAATTGAGCATTATAACTGCTTGTAAAATGAATATTCGTTTACTATGTTTGAAATAAATCGAGCATTATAATTGCTTATAAAATGAATATTCTTACTAAATATTTGAATAAAATAGGACATAGTAACTGCTTATAAAAGTATATTTTTTATTCTAAAAAGAAATAAATCGGACATTATAACTGCTTGTAAATAGGACTTTTATACTATATACTTAAAATAATTTGGGCATTACAACTGCGTATAAATGTATATTTTTACTAGATATATAAAAAAGAATGAAAATAATAACCACTAGAGTAAATACCTCTTGAAGTTGCAAGCTTTAACTAATCCTTTGCAATCTTGAAATTAATCTAACTCACAAGAATTCTCTCTTTCTAATTCTTGATTATAACTTTGCTTAGTAAATTGGTGAAGAAAATGAAGAGAATGACTTGCTATTTATAGGATTTTTAAAGTTAAGATAAAATGGTCTTTTTTCCTATTTTCATGTCTAATTACACTTTTGCCCTTGGCATATTCTTGGAATATGTCATTCTTAACTTTTAAAATGGAATATGCTTGGAATACATTTTTCTTAACTTTTAAGTTTCCTTAATTTAACTACACCAAACTAACCATGGTTAAAAACTAACTCATGTGTGGTTAGTTGGTGGAAAAGTAGAAAAATCTAGCCACTTTTTGTGGACTAAGACTTTTTGACTTTAATTTTCCGTATTTGTACCGTATAATTTTTTTTATACGCGTATTATACTTCGTATTATTTTTGTATTATACGACGTATTATAATTCGTATTATACTTGTATTCTTGTCGTATAATAATTCGTACTATACTTGTATTATTCTTCTGATTTAATTGACTTTTTGATAATTAAGCTAGATTCAATGAATGTTTTGTGTTTAGGTGTCCATTTGTGGCTGGCATGGGTTTTTTTTAAGCATATGGGAAACTTTCCTATGGTGAGTCACCAAGATTTAGCCTTATCTTTTATTAAAAGATAAGATAAAGAATATTTTGGTCATTTCACACATACTAAAGGTAATTTGGTAATTTCACAATTAAATTTAAGGGTAATTTAGTCATTTCACATGTCTCCCTTAAATTTTTAAATATCATCTAATAATACATGTATTTAAGAATCTTGACTAATAATCCTTATTAGGGTTTAATAATTGAATTAAGGTTTAAGGTTTCCAAATCCTAAATTAGGGTTTCCTAATTAAGTTTAGGATTTCCAAATTTAATTCACAATTATTATATCCCATTTATTGTTATATAATAATACTTAATATTAATCACATAATACACATAATCCCAAGAATTGCATCTCGGGTAAATCGATCCTCGTCTCTCTCAACCAATGTTATATCCCGAGTAGCTCGAGCCTCGTCTCTAGTAGCAAAAGTTGTGTCTCTGCTAGAAAGGGCTGTCAACATCAATGCTCTAGCTTGATCTATCTTAAAAGTCATCCGAGCTAGTGAATCAGCAATAGTTGATCTGTCCCGGCAGGGATACTCAAAGGATCACTGACTAAAGATGCTTTCAAACCAACAAATGAATCATCCTCGGTGGGAGAATCAGGATCCTCCATAGGATCCTCCTCATCTGAATCAATATTCGGAGCTGACTGGACAGCCACAACTAATGAAATATCATACTCCAGCCATGCCGAATACTCTGGAGAACGATCTGGATGGCTAATAGAGAAATCAGCACTCTCCCTGTAAGTCCAACACTAGTAAATCCTGATCGGGTCAGCTGGTGAAAAAGATGAAGCTGATACCTGCTGTTCCATAGCTCCCTCAAACGGGTGGAGACTCTAAAACTGATCAAAATAACCCATGAATCCCAACGAACGGTAGGTAGTCACCCCTCTCAAACCCGCTAAGGGGCAAATAATACATGCCAACTGCATGAGTGATGAAGCTGTAGGGGGGTTAAGCCCTGAGCATGGCAAGATCAAAAAGAGATGGTCGATCTTCGACAGAAAGGCCGACCATGTCGCTACATCTGAACACTCCACTGGCTGGAAGGAGTAAGAGATGGATATCTCATGAGTAAAGCAGTACCCATGATGTCTGAAAGTGCCGATGGGACTCAAGTGTGTCCTGAATCATACATACAGCAGAACGGCGCTACCTCTAAAAATCCCCTTGGATGGGTACTGCAGAAAGCATCCGACCTTAGAGTCTCGGCTAATATAATCTGCAAAATCATACAACCCTGTCTGAGGGCACGAACCACTACCATCAAGCCAGTATCTAAGTGGTCCATATACAGAGGCATGTACAGATAAGCAGTGATGCACATCAACAGAACATCCACTAGTGTAAATTGCCACTCACCTGCCGGAATGATAAAATCCCTAGAGTAGCGCTCGTAGCTGTCCAACCTACTAAAGCGATTAATCAAAAAGTCCATGGACACTACATGTCCGACAGTAATCTCCTCAGTCACTACTCTGCGTCTCAGACCAGTCATGGTCACGAACTGTCATCTCGTATCATCAATGGTTGTCCTATCACATGGAAGATCTAAGGCCAAACCCATGAGGCGTTCATACTCCAACAGCATAGGAGTAAACTCATGAAGGCCAAACCTGAAACACTAACATCCAAGAAAGACACTCAAGATCGATGACACAGGTTAAGAGGACCCAACGGCACCTCAATGTTGTTCTATCAAATCCGGAGCAAGTCTCGAAAGGAAGAGACATCGATACATTAAGATGACCAGTCACAGGGATGAAATGGCAATCATCATAGGATGCAACCTGTCAGCAACTCATCACTCCTGATGTGCGAGAAGACTTAATCTCCTTTCACCCAGAGAAGCTCATGGGTTACCGTCGTGGCAAAGTCTATCTCACACCCGACGACCTGTTCCCTGAGCAAAAGGCCACGGATTAAACCTCACAGATCAAACCAAATTCGGTCAAAGTCATCATATCACCAACCATCATAAGCCTTTGAGTCCAATTCAGTGGAATTCGCAGGCCTTTCGATATCAACCATCAAAGTCAATTGCGCCCATAAGTCAGAATTAATGATTGGGGCATCAAAACATCAAGGCCCCTATCCACTTCATATTCACCATATGGGTTATGAGATAAAAAACTTTAGTGATCTTGACATCTTATCAGCCCATCAGTCAAACATACAATAAAGCAATCATCCTATATGACAAGCAAGACCGGGGCAAGTTCAGAATCAAAGACAACCCGATGTTGAGACCCTTACAACAAGACTGGACCAATTTCAGAAATTGGGACAATTCAACATTGGGGCATTTATCAACCATCCAATGAAAATGCACCAGTCAGCACCATCATCATGGTTTGTCATCATCAGAGCTTCCATTATTGGCGATCCGGTATGACCAATTTGTCTTTTCCAATCATAATTTTCTTAGAATACTGCGATCCACTAATAAGGTACGACTCTTTCATCTCTTTATGTGCTTTCAATTTCTAGTCACATGCATTGGCAATGGTATACATGTTAAGTATAGATAAATCTTGTGTTAGAATCTTAGGAATTTAAAAAGAGAAGATTTTTGCTTAACTTGTTATGAATTGGATTAATTTCGATAAGCGTCCGTGCAGCAAGAATCACGGGAACGATTAGAGAATTAAGACAATTCGACCTTTTGATTAGGCACGACATCCTAGTTTAAAGCACTTTTTAGAGCAAACTTGACCTCATATGCATGTCTGCACTTTGCGATTGCCTTAACTCTTAGCTGTGGGGTATGAAACTATGGCGACAAGGATGACAATTAGTAGCTAGCCCAATGTCTTGAATCATGGCCCGGGTTACTCGAGTTATTAAGCTTGAGGGGTGTCTATACACCTGGTGCCCTAAAGCTATCTGGTTTGGGAGCCACTAGCCCAACGTTAGTTACATAGGTAACTCAGTGCCTAAGAAAGCGAGCATTAAAAGAAGAAGAAGGCAAAACCTATGCAGATCCGAATCGTGGCCTAGGTTACTCGAGTAATTAAGCCCGAGGGGTGTCTCTACACCTGGTGCCCTAAAGCCATCTGCTTTGGGAGCCATCAGCCCAACACTCGCTACATGGGTAATTTAGAGCCTAAGAAAATGAATCTTGTACAAGCTCAGGCAAGGATAAAAAAAAGTAGACCGCCTGACTTGTCTCAAAGTGTGGCCTTTGTTACTCGAGCCAGTAAACCCGAAGGGGTGTCTTAACACCTAGCGCCCTAAAACCGTCTGTTTTAGGAGTCATTGGTCCAAAACTCGTTACATGGGTAACTCTGAATAGCCTAAGAAAATGAGACAAAGTTTAGCGAGGAAAACAGAAAAATTTTGCAAGATAAAAATGAGATCATCTAAAGTCATAGAAGAGAAACCCCTGCTAAGGGTTGCGTCACTCATAGTGCACATATCGTATATGTTTAAATTTTGTGAAACAGTGTCTAGAGCAAAGATGAGGTGTCTTTGATGAAGGGAGATGGGTCTTTTGAATCTGATCCTACCCATGAAAATGACCATGGACGCTTAAAAGTTTTCTTGAGATTTCATAACTTGTCAAATGAAAATTTTGATTTCCTTAGGAAAAATTCATTTTCATGCTCCCTTTCAAGATCTTTAGCGATAAGATAAAAGCTTAACAAATACAAGCATTCAATTTCATAAACTTTGACATCAAATGCCTCATTCATAAGATCATACTAATCTTGACAGCCCGAGCCATCAAGCTTTTGGCACACATTGTTATTTGTTTGAATGTGCAGGATATAGCTCACCATGGATATGGTCAACAAAGCGAGTTTCTTCTGTGAACCCGAATAACAACCTGCAAAAGGGTTGGGGCATTGCCGATTCCAAGAAATAGAAAGGATCTACGGCGAGACCAAGTTCCTCATCAAAAGAAAAGGGAGAATTCCTGAAAGAAATCAAGGCGACATAAGCTGTCCCTCCATAAAAGGGAAAATTCTCAAAAGAGTTCTTAACTCAAAAAAAAATAGATGCCCGAGGACAAAAAGTCTGACAAATGAAATCTACATCATTAAACATGTCAACCTGGGCTAAGTCCTCACAAATCAAGGCATCTGCACTACATTTCAATTCTGGGCAATGAAGGAACAGGCTACATCCGCCAGGACATTAGCATCACCTAGCTCATCAGCCAAGCCAGATCTAATCCAGTAAGGTCACCAATAAAGAGCTCTCCCCTTTTCATAATCACTGATCAAACCGTTGGCGCCAATCCAGCATAGCATCAGAGAAGGAACCGGTGATGTAAGCCATTGAACACTACTTCAACGAAGATACCAGGATATCTCCTAAAAAAGCCATCAGTGTCTGAACCGGCAGAAGTACCAGCGCCAGATCTAGATTCAGAAATAGCCGCCTCTACGAGATCCCCACCAAAGACGATATATGAAAGGGGAACATCTGAATCTGCCATGCCAAAAGAAGTCATAAAGGAGTTAGAGTTGTTAAGTCTATCAAAATCCATGCCTGAAAAAAAACTCCAAATCACCTCAGAAAGGGTGAGGTATGGTTCTACATCAATTCAATTAAGCATATACATTAACCTAGGACAAATTAAGATCAACATATCATGTCTGGTCTGCACATGTGCAACAAGCGCTACATCAGCGCACATCTTCATTAAAAAGTTAGGCATACATACCTAGTAGGATTAAAAATGCATACACATTTAAATACACAAACTCGATGAAAAAGTCTGCTACCGTTCGAGTAGGCATTGGGACAGTCTAATGATCAACCATTGTCCCTACCATTAGATTAGGCACTGTTGCAAACTACCGGTGTAAGTTATCATCAGGATATGCATCAAGAGCACCCACTGAGGTAACTCGGCAAAAGAGATATATCCCCAGCAGAGGAGCCTTCAGAAATATACAACGGCATCAGCCAAGAGAAAATTTGCCCATTGATAGTATTGACAGATTGGGGAAACCATTGGTGTAAAAACTAAGGTAACAGCAAAGGCTATCATAAAGGATGTCATCCCCAGCAGAAATATGGGAAACATTTCAGTTTATCCTCATCAAACAAGCATCGGCAACACCGATGGAAATTAAACCATTGGAATTAACACCACCATAGACATCAGCAGCACTGATGAAAGTCAATCGTTGAGATCAGCCCCAGCACAGGCATCATTTATGAACGATCAGGGTAAGCGATTTGCGATGCGATATGTGATTTACGAAGTGCGAAATGCGATTTGCGAAAACATGTTAACATTCATTGCATTGCAATATGCATCATTAATATCCTGTCATATTTCAAGTGTCTAGTAAATCTTTATCATGTTCATTCCATTGCATTGCATAAACATGATAAAGAGGGGCATCTGTAGACACTCAAAATTTTTATATTCCTGGTACTAACCATGCAGGAAGGCAAAACCGCCAACTCAACTCCGGTCACCAATAGCGGGACAACCACAGCCCCGATCACCAATATCGGGATGTCAACTCAACCCTGGTCTCAATATCAGGCCATCAATTCAACCCCGGTCTCAATACCAGGCCATCAATTCACCCCCGGTCTCAATACCAGGCCATCAGTTCAACCCTGGTCTCAATATCGGGCCATCAGTTCAACCTCAGTCTCAATACTGGGCCATCAGTTCAATCCCGGTCTCAATACCGGGCCGTCAGGTAAACCCCGGTCTCAATACCGGGCCGTCAGGTCAACCCCGGTCTCAATATCGGGCCATCAGGTCAACCCTGGTCTCAATACCGGGCTATCAGGTCAACCCCGGTCTCAATAACGGGTCATCAGTTCAACCTCGATCTCAATACCGGGCCATCAGTTCAACCCCGATCTCAATACCGGGCCCTCAGTTCCCCCGGTCTCAATACCAGGCCATTAGGTCAACCCCGATCTCAATGTCGGGCCATCAGATGAACCCTGGTCTTAATACCAGGATATCAATTCAGCCCTGGTCGCAACTCGGGAGGTACAGTTAAGCCTCGGTCACAATCGGGAGATTCAGTTCAGCCCTAGAGATAACCCTGGGAAGCTAATTCAACCTTCAAAGACAAATTCGAAGTATCACATCATCCCCAGACATAACCCGGAAGGCCAAGTCAACCTCGGAGATGACCTTGAGGACAAACAAAATTCGACTGGGATCCAAACCTCAGAAATAACTTCGGGAAGTCAGCCAAAGACCATGTCAACACTAAAGGCAACCTCGGGAGGGGCAAAATGGTCATTTTGCAAACTCTAAGCCAATTCGGTCAAACTCAAGTCGAATTAATGCCACCAAGGTAAGAACGAACCATAACGATGATCCCGAGTGCAAACAGCGCAAGACAGCTCAACGGACAAACTGCGGGGAATCAAAGACCTGGTTATGAACCCGTCTTCTTGGACCTAGAAAATGTTTTATCCCATGTCATTTGGACACTCTCGACGAGGGCTTTTCGAAAGGTATTGCACGCCTCAAACTGATGCTCCGATCAAAAGTTAAAAAGTTTTGACTTCGACCTCGCGTTGCTCGGAGTGCACGTACTTCGAGACAACAGAGCCTGCCACATGGGCCCTACCACATGTAGCCGCACCTCTACCTGCGGTAGCAGCAGGTAGAGTGGAGGCTCCCTAATCTATAAATAAGAGGGCACCCCCCTCTCATTTTCATAATTCAGAAACGCTCCGAACCTCTGCTCGTTTGGTTTTCTGTCTATTTTCTTATCTTTTAAACCTAAATTTTTTCACTCTAACATGTAGATATACCCATATACTACCACATATCAGAAAATAATTGGTAGATTTGGATGTTTAAAGCCTATGATTTGGCAAAAAGCCCGTGTAGCAGTCCATTGTGAGTATTTTTACGATCAGAAAGTGATTCTTACTTATTTGCACTTTTATACACTTGCATATCAAGTTTCATTTCTAAATATACTCGGAACTCAGTTCTGTGGCCGTTTTTGTCAACTTTTGGTATATTTTTGTACATAAACGCATTTTCTGGAATTTCTACAACTCGGATTGACGATCCGTCGCTTCCAGCAGCTCTTACAGACTTGCACTTTTGTTACTGGCAACTTCGCCGGATTGGGTTATCTTCCCAGTCCGGGTTTGGCTTTTTTTATATATTTAACTATATATATACTAACTTTTCAATTCTGTCAAGCCCGGATGTCAAATCCGTGGTAGTTTTACTGCTTTTATATATAAATATGCATATATAAGCAGCCTTTACCACATTGTTATCTTCCCAGTCTTGGTTGACTACTTTTCTATCCATATATATATATATATATATATATATATATATATATATATTTCAGTTCGACTTAGATTATTCTGTGGCCTTTTTACTTTTATATATATTTATGCATATATAAGCAGCCTTTACCACACTAGGTTATCTTCCCAGTCTTGGTTGACTACTTTTCTATACATTTACATTTCAGTTTGGCCTGGATCATTCTGTGGCCTTTTTACTGCTTTTGCACCATTCACCATACTGGGTTATCTTCCCAGTCTTGGTTGACTACGTTTTTGTATATATTGATATTTCAGTCCGGGCATAGGCGTGAAAATCCATCGCCCTTTTTACTGTTTTTCTATATATATTTCAATTCTGTCCAGCCTGGATCATTTCGTGGCTTTTATACAGCTTTTATAAATAAATATATATATATATATATATATATATATTTCAATTTCAGTCCGGGCATCGGTGTGAAAACCCATCGCTCTTTACAGCTTTAGTATATATAATTACATATATATTGCTTTACTCGCTTTTATTAAATTGTTGCTTTAAATATTCATTTTATATGAATCGGCATTGACATATCTGCAGGCGAACTAGATTTATTTAAATCTCGCCAACTCTAGCTTTTAAATGGTTCAAAATAGGTACAGACAGAACCGAGAAACTAGAATGGCTGAGATTTATTTAAATCTAGCTTTTTTCTAGTTTCAGTTATAAAAGCAACCTCGCGGCCCTTAGATCGCTATCTAATGGGAACGAGATGCTTCGGCCATGTGTGAATCAGGATTTACTGAATGAATCCTCGGTTATAGCGACATTTGGGATATATCTCTTTTCTGTACAAATTTGAGTTGTGCAGGTTTAATAGCTACTCATATGTGAGCCTAGGAATCGTGGGATTCATGATCAAACTAATCAGAATTTGATTACCACGATGGACAAACTCCACTTTACAAATGTACCTTGCAAGTTTTTCTAAAAAAATGTACATACAAAAGACCATAAAACGGTTATCCGGATTTAAGGTCTCAACATAGTGAAAATATGATTTGTCGTGTCAAATCCCTCTGATGGCTGTCATGCCCATGAGGAGACCGACATTTGTATATATGTTATGGTCGAGGATGCTTCGCAGCCTGACAATCACCATTCAAATTGAGCCTTAGGGCTAAAAAGATAAAACTAAAGTATCGATATGCTTCAATTCCTATGTTAGCGTAAGGGTTTAAAAATCTTCTTTCTAAACATCATTCAACAAATCTTTTCTTAAAAAGAAGTTTTTGCAAATCAAATCAAACATTTTTGCAAATCAAATCAAAGACTTTTTGCAAATCAAATCAAACCCTTCGTATATAGGTTCAACAATGCATAAGACATACTTTCAATCAAACATAGGCCCAATTTCAAGCAACATTCACACACACATTTTAGTTTTTTAAGGAAATATTGAAAAGATGCGGTACCGTGTTTACTTGGGAGTTGTGGGGTGCCTAACACCTTCCCCACACTTAACCAAGCCCCCGAACTCAAACTTTGTTTTCAAAGATCAAGTTTCGACAGTGTCCAATAATTGGGCCTCTTTCAAACAAAACTCGGTTGAGTTGGCACAACTATTTCAAAGCTACCAACTGGCAACTCTATAAAATGTTCAAATCGTCGACATGATACATGTTGGCATTTTCCTAAAAAACCCTTCAAAACCTTTTTCGCAATAAAAAGAGTAAGGGTAGAGATAACTTAGGAAGAGAGAAAGATCCGGGTTGCAACCCGACCCGCGGATTTTTTCCCGACGTCGACAACTTCCATTTTACTCATTAGTCAATTTAAACTAATTACATTAATTAGTTTGTTAAATCATTAATTTCTCATTTCTCAACACACAATATGTAACTCATTTCTATACACCGCATCATTACACATAAAAAATTTCCAAGCTAAATTTCTCTCATTAACAACACTTTTACATGATTTTCTTGGTCTTTTCATTTCTTTTATCTATTTCAGGATTCCTTCCCTGGAATCACTATTACTGTTACATTTTAATTCTATTTACTTCTCACTCTTACATAATCTTTTCTCATCAAATAATTTCATCAACTTACTTTATCATAGGTGTTATATTATCACCTTTTTCATTTCTCATTATTATTCAATTTATGTAAAAATCTATTCTTAGCCCAAGTCTTTTTAGACTTGTTCCGGCTCATCATTACTTATTTATTTTAGGTATTAACATCTTCATCATCATCCAATATCCTAACATTTCCTACTTTCGCCCCTTAATTTCTCATTATCTCTCACCTTCTTTTAATTCATGACACGGTCTACTCATTATCAAATAGTCAAAGTTCTTTTAAATTTAATGTTATAGCATTTTTCTTTATAATTATAAACTTCATATAACACAATCTTCCTACTTTTCTTCATCTTCTCATTTCTCATTCTTCAACACTTCTATTCTTTGATATATAACTTCCTTTATTCTAATTCAATAATAATTTATAATTTATTCATCTATCGAGTTACTAAAATATCATGCTTCAATGACTGTTCTACTAACCTCTCCTCATAACCTCCTTATAGACTTTTACAACAAAAGTCTCTCTTCTCATTATTACACATATTATATATTTCCTTTCTGAAACATAAATTAGATTAAAAAATTTATTCATTTCTCTATATATTCCCCTATTCCAAATCTATGTTTTTACATCTCAATCTTTTATCGCATTTAATTACATTCCAAGCCTTATCCTTTCTTTAATGGCTACCATTCAACTGCCTTATACAAGGGTCGTCATCCATTACTATCGTATGTATTATTTAAAAATTATATTTACTAGCTTCCTAAATATTCGAGGTATTACAACAGGGGCTTCTCATTTGAATTCATTGTTTTGTTTTTCAATGAGCTTCTTGTTTTCTTTCCAAGCTGATAGACCGTGAATGGTTTATCTTTGGAAAAACTCAGCTTAGGCAAACCTTTTACTAGATATTTGGATACAAGCTTTGATATGCTCTTGAATTTGAGATGGGATAATCTTTAGTGCCACAACTAACTTACATCTTCTGATGCTTTTGCAAAGAAGCAAGTTTTTTTTATAGAACTGAGCTCAGAGAGATTAACCACATAAACATTTCCTTCTCTTGATCCAATCAGCTTTAATAAGTTGGATTCCAGGTCTCGAACTTGACACTGGTTGTTGAGGAAGATGACTCGATGTTTTTTATCACACAATTGATTGATGCTTAACAAATTATGCTTTAATCCATCAAGATAGACGACTTTATTAAATGACACTGCTCTATTTTTTATAGAACCATAACCTCTAGTTTTCCCAGAGTTGTCTCCAAAGATAACAGTTGGTCCATCTTTCTCCTTGAAGCTTGAAAGAAGAGCCTTGTTGCCAGTCATATGCCTTGAACATCCACTATAATGATACCAGATGGATTCAGTGGAGCTTGACACATATATATGAAGTTATCATTCATTTTGGAACCCAGACTTACTTGGGTCCTACCTTGTTAGTGCTCTTAGGAACCCAAATTTGATTGACATTAGGTCTATTATATGCTAGATGATAATCTCTATAACATATGACAACTACATGACCATATTTATGATATGTATAACATTTGATATTATGCATGTGTGAGTGTATGTGTGTGTGTGTGTGTGTGTTCGAATATCTTCTCATTTGAGACATGTGTGGAGGATATGCTTTTCTTCTTGACTTGTACTCTCTCTACTTCCACACTGTTCTACAACTTTGTAAATTCGTAGAGTAGGAACCAGCTCTACGTTTAGCACTCGGTTGGTTCGTAGAATGAGTCCTACTTGACTTTACAACCCTTCAAGGTAAAATCATAGACTGTGGTTTACTTTGTAGTTTAACAAAACCTAGACCAGTATGTGATATGTTGTTCTTTGGAACAACACTCTGATCCACAGATATTGTTAGGCTTTGAATATTAGGCTCAGCGATTTCTGTGGATTTCACAAATATAATACCTCTATGAGAAGAAGAGGCATTAGTATTATTAGTCTCCATTGAATTTTTCACACTTACAACTGGAGAAGAATCTCCAAATCCTAATCCTGACTTATCAGAGACAGATCTTTGACTTATGATCATAGAGTCCATAGATGCAAAACAATGATTCCACATTGAGATTTTCTTCTCTAGATCATCTATCTTAGAGGTTAGAGTCAACTCTCTTTGTACACTTTGTTCAGTAATCTTTCTAAAGTTCTCATTCTCAGCCTCAAAATTGGTCGAAGAGGCAACACATCGTAGAGTAGTTTCCAACTCTACAAGAACTTTATCTTTTTCCTCTTAAAGAAGAGAATGGTCCTTTGATAGAACTCTAAACCATTCCATATACTGATGCAGATCCATATTTATAAAGTGTAATGCAGTTCTAAGATCATCAATATTTATATCAAGAGATTTAAAATCAAATACCTCACTGATGTCAATTTCTCGATGATCAGTAGCTTTTTCTACCCTTGCTTCAATAGCCATTAGGCAAAGATTGGTCTTCTGAGGTGCTTCATCATCACTGGACTCAAAGCTTGAATCATTCTCTGAATCGCTCCACGATCCCTCAGCTGCAAAGTCTTTCTCCTTATTATAATACTTCTCATAGCCCTTGAATTCTTTCTGTGGATAGGACTTCTTCTTGTCTTTCTTCAAATCTTCTCATAGAGGTTTGGTGCACTATGCGATATAGTGACCAGACTTCTTGTAATTAAAATAGAGGTCTTTTTCTTAATTTCTGCTACTATTGCCTTTGTTGTAGTAGTTCATTAGCTTCAACTGATGCTCTTTTGCATGAACTTTTTCAGCATTCTTGCAAGCAAGGCTAAGTCTTCATCATCATCTTCATCAGCATCTTCATCATCAAAATCTTCTCTTACTGGAGCTTTAGAGATTGTTGCTTCTGATACTTTAAAGGCAACTCTTTTATCTTTTTTTCTTGCTCTCTGATGTAGTTTATGATCGCTTATTTAGCTCTATCTCATAGGTAAGAAGATTACCATAGAGCTTCTACACTGTCATCCCATGAAGATTCCAAGATTCATGAATAGCAGTGGTTTTGGTATCCCACTTGCTAGGAAGTGCTCTCATGAACTTGATGTTGAGGTCCTTATTTAGATAAACATTTCCATAAGCTCTCAGGGAGTTGAGCAGAATTTTGAATTTATCTTAGGTAGAAGTTATGTTCTCTCCTGGAGTATGAGAAAATATTTCATACTATTGAGTCAAAAGAGACTGCTTATTGAGTTTCCCAAACTTCTTTAGATGTTATGTAGTTGACTACATTTTTGAACAACTCTGTTTAAGTTTGCATATTACATCTGAATTGCATAGATACATGAAGTTGTTCAGGGTTCTATCAAAAGATTATTCTCTTCTTTAAGAAGAGGAAGAGAAAGAGAAAGTCCAAGTGGAGTTGGAAACTACTCTATGAAGCACTGCCTCTCTATCCAAGCGCTTGAAGTTGAAAATAAGAATTTGAGAAAGATAACAGAGACAAACACATTGATGGAGTCTGCTCTAAAGCTCTAAAATAGAGGAACAATATAAGATAATCTCTATGTGGAATCTCTTTTCCTCATCTATGGATTCACTGATCACAAGTCAGAGAGTTGTTTCTAACATATCAGGAATGGGGTTTGAAGGTCTATCTTCATCCAACCTAAGTATGAAAAAATCAGTGGAAGTTAACAAAAATAATGTTTCTCCCTCCCATAGAAGTATTGCTTTTGTAAAATCCAAAGAGACTGTTGAGCCAAGTATTTCATGTCGTCCAATCTCTGATGACCAGATTGTTGTTCCAAAGGATAACAGGTCACACACTCATTTAGGTTTTGTAAAATCGCAATGTAAAACCACCAAGTCTACGACCATGCCTCGAAGAGTCGTATAGTTTGGAAACAACTCTACGAGTTAACCTGAAATCAATCGTAGAACTGGTTCTTACTCTACGAAATTTCAAAATCATAAGACAGTATGGAGGTTGGGAGGTCAATCAAGAAGAAAGGTATATCTACCATATATGTTCCAAGTGAGAAGATATCCATACACATACTCACACATGCAATATATAAATTGCTATAAATGTCATAAATATGGGCATAAGACTGTTGATTGTTATTTTGAGCATACTGCATATTGTAGACCCAAGATTAGGTAAGTCTGGGTTCCCAAGGTAACTAACATTGCAGAACCTAGGAGAGTATGGGTACCAAAATAAACAACGATTGTACATATAGGTACCAAGGTCAATGGAATCAGTTTGGTATCTTGATAGTGGGTGCTTAAGGCATATGATTGGCAATAAAGCTCTCCTGTCAGATTTTAAAGTTAAAGATGGTCCAGCAGTTATCTTTTAAGATAACAAATCTGGGAAAACCAGAGGCTATGGTTCTATAGGAAAATGAGTTATTTCATTTAGTAAGGTAGCCTATGTTGATGGACTAAAACACAACTTGCAAAGCTTGTCAACTAGGAAACACTACTACAAAACGGTAAATAGACAACACTTAATAGACAACGTTTTTCAAAAAAACATTGTGGTTTTTTTTACACAACGTTCTTTGAGAAAGTGTTGTAGTTTGATATAAAAAAATGTTGTGTATTGAGAAGGGTCAACTTTTTGTGTTAAACTTATAACGTTTTCTTAAGAAAACGTTATCTATTACAAAAAAACACGGAGCTACTCTTCTCTCGCTATTTCTCTCAACTCTCTGGTTCTCACTATTCTCTTCAATAAGTGGCTCACTCTTACTCTCTCTGGTTCGCGTAGTAGGGGATTCAACAAATCAAACCCTCAATCTCCTTACAGTCTTCTCCATTCCTTTCCCCGCTCTCTAACCCTTTCAATCTCCAGACTCCCAACCTCAAAACCTAAATCTTCTTAGCCGAAACCTAAATACTGTTAGCCTAATCACACCCTAAGTAGACGGTCACTCTCAATCGAAGGTCAATGGAACCAAAGCTTGCTCTCAATCGACATATACTGGGAGGGGATAACGTGAGAGGGAGCTACCGGGACCTTCATCCCGATCCGGTGAGCCTCCTGCACTGGAGCGACTGTTGACAGTAACACAAAACATACTGAAGCTCACACTTTTTCATTAAACAAGAGAGCTGTACATATATGGTAAGGTAAAACTAATTTACATCTAGATACAAGGAAATATCCTAGTCTTAAAGAAGACTTAACAAATTGCTGAATACAAGTAATGTTTGAATTTAAAATATAGATGATAATAACTGAATTAATCTATTCTGATATGCCCCCTCAAGATAGGCCACGTGTAGAGAGGCCAATCTTGTCTGGTAATTTCTGAAATTGGGAACGATGCAGAGGTTTGGTAAGAATATCAGCAAGCTTGTCTGTAGAGGAAACATGAGCCACGCGAAGATCACCAGATTGAACTTGATCACGAATAAAGTGATAATCAACTGCCACATGCTTCATTCGAGAATGAAAGACTGGATTTGAACTTAACTGTGTGGCACCTACATTATCACAGTAGACAACTGGTGGGCTGATCAGATTGATGCAAAGTTCAGATAGCAAGGAGCGAATCCAACATAGTTCAGCTGCAGTAGCAGCAACTGAGCGATATTCAGCCTCAGTAGAAGAACGAGCCTCAGTTTTCTGCTTCTTAGAGCTCCAGGAAATGAGATTGCGGCCAAGGTAAACAAGGTAACCACCAGTTGAAGAGTAGTCATCTTTGTTACCTGCCCAGTCAGCATCGAAAAAAGCATGAAGTGATTCGGAGAAAGCATGAAGAGATAGCGGTGAATTACAGTGAAGAATAAGGCCATCATTTAAGGTACCACTGAGGTAACGCAAAATTCTTTTAACAAGAGTCCAATGTTCGTCTGTCGGTTGATGCATAAACTGAGACATCTTGTTAACAGCAAAAGAAATTTTTGAACGAGTGAGAGAAAATTATTGAAGGCTTCCCACGATTGTTCGATATTCAGTGGGATCCGAGAGAGATGAACCAAATGATAACTTGAGGGAGGACGAGCTGGTTGGTAAAGGAGTAAGTACTGGTTTAGCCTCTTGCATATGTGTGCGAGTAAGTAGGTCCTGTATATATCTCCGTTGGGAAAGGAGGACACCATGCTGATGAGGAACAACTTCAACACCAAGGAAATAGGAGAGAGTACCCAGATCCTTGAGAGAAAACCGATGAGCTAAACAAGCAACAAATTGGGATACCAAGTCGTTATTATTTCCAGTTAGTATAATATCATCAACATAGACTAAGAGGTAGATCAATTTGGTGTCAATATTGAGAACAAACAATGAAGTGTCAGAATGAGAGTTTTTAACCCAAAATTAACAAGGAATTGACGCAACTCATGATACCACGCCCGAGGAGCTTGTTTGAGGTCGTAAATGGCTTTGTGAAGTTTACATACATGAGTTGGATTATCAGAGTCAATGAAGCCAGGAGGCTGAGCCATATACACAGTTTCTGGTAAATTGCCTTGAAGGAAGGCATTGTTGACATCTAATTGGCGAAGGGACCAACCATTGCTGACAGCAAGACTAAGCACCAATTGGACAGTAGTTGGCTTGATTACTGGACTGAATGTTTCAAGATAATCCACACCCGGGCGTTGATGAAAGCCTTTGGCCACAAGACGAGCTTTAAACCTGTCAATAGAACCATCAGAATTCCTTTTGATACGAAATATCCACTTACAACCTACAAGATTGGTGATACTAGCGGGAGAAACAAGTTCCCATGTGCCATTGCGAACAAGAGCATCATACTCTTCTGACATTGCTTTTCGCCAATTTGGGTCTTTTAAAGCCTGGGTAATGGATGATGGTTCTGTGCTAGGTGAAGGGGCTAAGTGAGTGTGAAGGTTTAGTTTTTGAATTGGTTTGGTGATATGGTTTTTAGCTCAGGTAGTCATTGAATGGCGAGGGGGTGGTGTAGTGTTTGAGGTTGAGGTAGGAGAGTGAGGTGGGGGAGAGTCTGCTTGAGGGGATGTGGATGGCGTTGTTGTAAAGGGATCTACAACAGGGGGTAAATCAGGAACTTGTACTTCTGAAGTGTGAGAAGGCGGTTGTGCTTGAAGAGGTATGGAAACTGTAAGAACCGGTGGAAGCCATGTTGAAGCGGTAGTGGAGTTGGGATGAGGTAGCTGATTTTGGAGAGTGGTGTAAGGAAAGACGGATTAAACAAACTGAACATGGCGAGAGACATAGGTTTTAGAAGTTGATGGTTCAAAACAGAGATAGGCACTCTGAGATAATGAGTAACCTAGAAAGACATATGGTTTAGATTTGGGTTCTAGTTTGTGGGATGAATAAGGATGAAGCCATGGATAACATAAGCACCCGAAAATTTTAAGTTTAGAATAGTTTGGTATGGTTTTGAAAATTAATTCAAAGGGACTTGCGAGGTTGAGTTTTGGGGTGGGCATTCTATTAATTAGATAAACAGCAGTAGTGAATGCATGAGACCAAAAGGTTAATGGAAGGGAGGCATGGGAGAGTAGGGTGAGTCCAGTTTCGACAATATGACGATGTCTACGTTCAGAGTAGCCATTGTGTTCAGGTGTATGAGGTGGCGTGGTTAGATGATTGATACCAGCTTTAGAAATGAACTCTTTGGAGCCCATATATTCTCCCCCCATTGTCGGAGTAGAGAGTGATGATTTTGTGGTGAAAATAATTTTCAACACTAGTTTTATATCTTAGAAATACTTCTTGAACATCAAATTTTCGTTTGAGAGGATAAACCAGATGTATTTGGTAAAGTGATCGACAAAGATGACATAATATTTGAAGCCATTAAAAGTCATAACAGGAGAAGTCCATACATCAGAAAAAACAATTTGAAGAGGATGTGTAGACACAAGAGATGAAACAGAAAATGGTAGTTTATGACTTTTATTACATAGGCATGCATTACATGAGAAATCTTTTGTCAAGGATGAAGATGATTCTAAGTGGTATCTAGATAGAACATGCTGTAAAATAGGAGAAGCTGGATGTCCTAAACGATTATGCCAGTTGGTGGATGTTGTTTTCGTAGTAGAGAATGCTAGAATCGGGGAAGACACAGGTGTGGTAACCGGCCATTCATACACTCCATCCTTAGTACTGCCCTGAAATAGAATTGCCCCCGAGCGAAGATCCTTTACAAAAAAAAAGAAGAGGGTAAGAATTCAACAGATGCATTATTAGTGACGCAAAACTGAGAAATGGAAATCAGATTTTTTTTCATAGATGGTACACAGAGTACGTCAGACAATTTAAAAGTTGAGTTAGGAGAAGAAAGATGTGTAGAACCGGTGTGTGTGATGGAGAGACCTGTACCATCTCCAATCATAACATCATCTGATCCATTGTAACGTGAGTGAAGAGACAGATTGTTTAAATCTGTTGTGACATGATGAGATGCGCCACTGTCAAGTAACCATGTCGGGTTGGTGGCTGTGTTGGTGGCTGCAAAGTGGACTTTCGCCTGCCAAGGGGTTGTGGGATTGTTGGATGATGTAGGTGCAATGGTAGAGGACTGAATTGGTATCACCTGGAAGGAGGGACATCTCTTGGCTGTGTGTCCTTGAATGCCACAGATTTGGCAAAAACCTTGATAGGGGCGGGATGGAGGGCGGTTGTTGCGATATTGGAAGCGTGTGTCGGAGAATAGAGGAGGACGACCAGTTGGGTCAGCTGAAGGCCGCCAATTTGAGTAACCAGCAGGTGAGGAATGGGAGGGACGCCAATTGTTGTTGATTTTAGGTGGACGCCATGTTTGATTGGTCTTTTGTGTGGGATTGGCTGTAATGGGCAGATGTGTTACTAAACTGTTGGATGTTGGTGTGGAGGCCTCGAAGGAGAGAAGCTTTTCATGAAGGTCATCAAAGGAAATGGATGTGTCACGAGCTTGGACTGCACGAACAAGTTCTTTGTAGTCGTCTCCTAGGCCATCCAGTATTTTGTCTGTGAGATCTTCGGGATCTAGTGGGGCAACTAGTATGGCCAGTTCATCAGCACAGGCTTTCATAGAGTGTAGGTATTCAGTGATGGTCAGAGTGCCTTTGGTTGGGTTTTTGAGTTGGTTTTTGACCTGTTTAATACGGCCACGAGAGGGTTTGGCATACGTGTTTGCAAGTATGGTCCAGGCTTCCTTAGCAGTCTTTGCACGGGCAATAAATGGAATGATGGTAGGGGAGACAGAGCCAATCAAGGCATTGAGTAGTAGCTGATCCTGGCGAATCCAGAATTTATGAGACGGATTGGCTACTGTGATGTTGTTGGCGGTGATGGTGTCTAGGAGGACATGGTGTAGATCCATTGATATACCCAATGAGATCATATCCAATGAATAGAGTTTCAAATTGAAGTTTCCAGGAGATGTAGTTTGTGGATGTGAGTTTAAGAGGTGCTTGAGCAGAGATATTTATTGTGATGAGGGGAGTTTCAATAGCTGAAGGGTTGGTTTGGGTGGTCATGATAAGGTTGGACGAAAACAGAATAAACAAATGGAGGAGAAAAGAAAATTAATGGAGGAAAGTATTGTACTGCTTTGATACCATGTTGACAGTAACACAAAACATACTGAAGCTCACACTTTTTCATTAAACAAGAGAGCTGTACATATAGGGTAAGGTAAAACTAATTTACATCTAGATACAAGGAAATATCCTAGTCTTAAAGAAGACTTAACAAATTGCTCAATACAAGTAATGTTTGAATTTAAAATATAGATGATAATAACTGAATTATCATCACAAAAAATAATCTATTCTGATACAAGTAATCTATTCTGATAGCGACAGCACAAAAAATCTGCATCAAAATCCCCTATCCCTTGAATTGATTTTATTTTTAACAGGAACGAAGTGCATTCTCGATGTTATAGAACATAGTTCAAGATTAGAGTGATTCGCAGCTTTATCAGGTACATTTTATTTGAATTTTGTTGTTTGTTTATCGCCATTTAAAATTATTGTCAGCTTTTGCTTGGGAGTTAAATGATTATTTACTGAGAGACTAGAAGATTATTTGTTGTATTTTTGTGGGTTTTAAAAGATATGATGTTATGTGGTTTGCTATTGACGAGTATTTGATGCAAGACACATAATACGGTTCTGGAAATTTACATTCAAAATCAACATACATAATACCTGAACTAGTAAGCACAATGACCTAGTTTATAAATTAATACAAATACTTGAGTAATTGATGTAAATCTTTTCCGGTTAGTTTTTATTCTTGGGCAGTAAATATGTTAAATTAAAAATCTCGTTGAGAACTTTTGATTTTTAATGTGGATTCTTGTAGTCTTGTTTTTGGATAGATGCAGTATATACCAAAAGGGTGGTAGTATATAAGTAAGTGACTTTCATAGGCAAGCACATCGGACATCTTTGGGGTTTTAAACCTTCAAATGGAATGGTTGTACTTTATTTTTAGTGTCTATAGATGTTTTCTTTTATCCGGGTTGCTAGGTTTGCTTTGGCTTGACTTCTTAAAGCACAATTTTTATCTGTATTACACGGACTCTTCACTTTGCTCTAAAGTATCCATTTCCGACACTCGACACTCGGACAAGAAAATTGGCAAAATTGAGGTGTACCCTTGCTGGAAACTTCATTCGAGTCCATATAACATAGGTTTTAATTACCTTTATAAACATATTCTACCCGTCTTAAAATGAAAGTCCTATTTTTTATTTCAAATATTAAGGTTTGTCAAAATTTTCTCAATTTTTTTTTGGGTAATGATTTAACTGTTTGATGTTTAGTAGCGAAAAAGAGGTCATCCAAAACAATTGTTTAAATGTGTTCATAACAATCATCTAAACCTTAATGTTTAAAAACATTAACAAGAAAGTAGGACTCTTATTTCCAAATGACATATGTTTGTTTATATATGTAATTGATGATTAGAGTACATTTTAATTGATTTAGAATGAATTGAATGTATCCTCTTTGTAATTATATTCCATTTCCAGTGTTTGATACTTATAAATTTCTTTGGTACAAGCTTTTTTAATGCATATAATATTGCTTCTTTTGTAGGTTTCATATATTTGCATATGTCAATATTTTCAATCTCAGCTACTGGGAACTTGATTACCCTCCCCTAGCTTACTGCCTATCAGAATTCAGAGTTATGTCCATGGACTTCTCCTCAAATCCTAATTCCATCCAGACTCTGTTTCATTTTATACTTCACGAGGCCATGAATCCTAATTCCATCCAGACTCTGTTTCATTTTATACTTCACGAGGCCATGAATCCTATCTGGTGTCTTTAAATTTTTTAAAAGAAATTCTTAAGTGAGCATTTTACAAATACTACTGTAATACATTATCAATAATAGACTTCTAACTAACACTTTATTTAGTTTTTCCATTACTAACTGTTAACATTGCCCTTTAGGTTTGCCAACCTCTTCTTTTCTTTCCCCTGCAAAAAACTACTTATGAGATGGACAGTTTTATCCTCTCATGTTCTTTCCTGCACTTCTTTGTTTTGTCATTGCATATTATTCTGGACAGTCAAGAGGACATGCAAGTAATGTAGCATGGCACATTGCAATGATTTTACTTGGCCCATGCCTCATCCTGATTGATCATGGTCAATTTCAGGTATTATTTCTGTTGGAGTTATGATTATTTTTTGGGATAGGCAACAATCGAAGTTATGAATATTGTTGTCTTAATTTATAGCTATTATTATTTATAATGGTAGAAGTCTAGAGTTCTTAGCCATTTGTTTTTAACTTGTCAGTATAATTGTATTAGCCTGGGCCTTACTGTTGGAGCTATTGCCGCCATTCTCTCTGGCCAAGATCTTGTTGGTTCTATCCTGTTCAGTCTTGCTCTCAACCATAAACAGGTTTCTTCATTTCACATGGATACTTGCACGTTACTAGCTCACCTTTCATTTTTTCTTTCTTAATTGCTTCGGTAGTCCACATTTCGTAATAAAATCATTAAATTCAACATTGATACGATGAAAATCAGTAATTAAGTCTTAAGTTGCAAGAGAATGAGTCAATAAACATGCCATGCTATTAGCAGTCACATCCTCCCATTATAGGAAGACATCTGTATGGAGTGACTGTCTTACATTGGAGCATAAGTAAATTAATTAACAAGCAAATGACCAGCTTATTCATTGATGTCTCAACTACAGAATAAATCTCTAGTGTCATAATGATTTTCTGATATCTACCGTCTACGCACCTTGCTGATCTGATTTGGGAGGATGATTTTTTCTTATGTTGTGCAGACGAGTGCTTATTTTGCGCCAGCACTTTTTAGCCATCTCTTGGGTAAATGTTTAAGGCGTCGAAACCCATTTCTTGAAGTATTAAAATTGGGTTTGGTGGTCTTAGCTGTCGTTTGGAGGCACCATATCTTCATTCTTTGGATGACTTGAATTAATATATGTTGTTCATTCTTTTTGCCTACTTCAACATGGAGGTATGACAAATGCAACAAATTGCATTCAATCCCTGCTTTTCCAATTGTTTAACAGATACCCACCCACCCACAGCGAGATTGAATCCCTGCTTTTCCAATCTGGAACAACTGCTCACATATGTTGAATCCTCAACACCAGCAGGTTGCATCAGGACAGTTCAGAAATACAAATTCTGCAGACATGGTAGCGAGGAAAGCACTGCAGACTGACCTGCAGACCAACTTAGGTTATCAGTACCAGCAATTAGTGCCGGGGAAATTCACGGGTATCAATTCTGGATCCATGATTGCTGGGCATTCGCAAGTATTGCAGACACAGCTGCAGAACCAGCATTCGCAAGTATTGTGTACTTCATGGATTTTCTTAAGCAAGGCATGATCACAAATACAAGGTGTATATTGGGTGTTCATTTCTTTTTCCCTTCTCATTGTAATTGGATGGATGGTATGGTCAAAACATTTTCTTCCCATCACTCTTGGGCTGCAATTATATATGCCAGTTATTAGTTTGTTTTAGTGGAACATCAAACTAGCAACCAGAATGAATAAATGGAAACTAAAACTTGCACTTGCATTTGGTTTATGGAGGACTAAGTGTACTGTTTGGCCGTGAACACAGATTTTAGAGTATAAACATTGTCAATAGTTCAACTATGAGCTATAAACGTTATTGATTTCCCCATATCATTGCCTTCTTGCTGACTATCTGGTTTTGCCTTAATCATCATTGTCCGGAATAAAATTGTCTATTGATTTTTTTTATAAACACAACTATGCATCTAGTTTATATATATAAAGACTTGAATGCAAACGAATGTCATTACGCCTGATCTTGCTAGAGTATAGTCCTTTGGGATTTACATGCATTTTCTGTGGTGCGCAGGAAGATATTAAACTCATGGCGGACACAGGCTTGGAGGCCTATAGGTTTTCAATCTCATGGCCAAGACTTATCCCTAGTACGTTCACCTAAATTTGTCACGTTAGCAGCATTAAGCTAGCTATGCTACGAGTGTTCTTTATGATTAGTGTTCTTACTGTTTTCAGATGGACGAGGACTTGTCAACCCAAAGGGCTTACAGTATTACAGCAATGTCATCAATGAACTTATTAGACATGGTTACCCATTTGTGCATCATTCATTTCAGCTAATAACTGTTTGGTTGACATTTTGAAATATTTCCCAATCTCGTGTCTGAAATATCTCTCTCTGCTGAGTGCTGATCATGCAGGAATACAACCACATGCTATATTATTTCATTTTGATCTACCACAAGTGCTCGAGGATGAATATGGTGGATGGCTTAGTAAAAAAGCAGTGTACAGTTTTTACTCTCCATATATTCTATTACTTGTACAGATTATGATAACAGCATATATTGTACTCATAGCACTGTATACAAGATGAATTTGAAGAAATTATCCTTTTACAATTGCAGGAGAGACTTCCATGCGTATGCTGATGTATGCCTCCAGGCCGCTGCTCTTCACCATTCGGAATAAATTGTACTAAAGGAATTTAAGACATGCTAGGACCGATAAAGGTCACATCTTTAAAGTATAAGTTGAACCTTCATGTCTACTGATCAACTTATGAATTTTCCATTGATTATTCTCAAATCTTGCTACATTATGTAATCTGAGTTATAACACATGATGCAGGTTCGCAGCATGGTTTCATAGGACTAAATGTTTTAGCCTATTGGTTTGTTCCTTACACAAATGCAATGGAAGATGTGATTGCAACTCAGAGAGCCAATGAGTTTTATGTTGGTTGGTGAGTCAGAATAATTCTGTTAAAATTCTTAATCGATTTCAATTGAATATCGTAATACCAATTTGTATATATTTCAGCTTTGTGAATCCCTTGGTGTTTGGTGACTATCCTGACATAGTGAAGAAGAATGCAGGCACAAGAATTCCTGCCTTCACAAAAGCTGAATCCAGGTGGCTCAAAGGTTCAATCGACTTCCTTGGAGTGAACCATTATTGTAGCGCCCCCAAATTCGGGTCCCCAGAACTTCGGACCTGGTACGTTACGATATATCATTTTTATAACTATTGCGGAAGATATAAACATAAATTGTTTATACAATAACTTATTACAACATAATCCCCAAGGTCTGTAACCTTAACTTAATACCTGCCTTCAATATCTTATACGACATACTATGTTATTTGCGTTCAATACTATTAAAAGTTTAACCTGCTTTCAAATCCAATTCTGGAGTTTGTCTTTGTCTTTGCCTGTGTCTGAAGTTTCTTCTTTAATTTGAAATGTTTATCATGATATAGCAAGGGTGAGCAGCAAGTTTGCCCAGCAAGTTTAAGTTCAAATGAAGATATATCATGATTGAGAAGAATAATAAGATGACAAACTTTCAACAATATAAGAATTGTGAAAGAACATGAATCAATAATGCTGAATAACTAACAATGAACATGAATAAATTCAACTGAACAATATGGTAATGAAGGTGATTAGCCTTTCATACCTAATGAACATACACAACATACACAACGTGCGAATCAATAAATCATAGATGTGATATAATCAACAATGATTAATTACGAACATGCTTTACAATAACAACTCGAGTTCGAGTTAGGAAACTTGGTCAATAAAAGTATGGTTTAGGAACTTGCCTGTACCGTCGATTACTGCTACGCAATTTAAGTTAATCGCTTTATTGAAAAGACTTATCAGTTATAAGATTGATCTTTCAATTAGCATAACATACCTTATAAGTAAACTATCTAACATTTAAACACATAGTCAAATATTAGATAACCTTAATACTATACATATACACAAGTCTAAACCTAGCACACATCGAGTCTTTAATGGTATGCAATATAGTATACTGAGTTGTTTCCCACAAACAACTAACAAATTAGCTTCCGTCTCATCTACACTATTTTCACAGTGAGTTAGATCGGTTACTAATTCGTAAATACCTTCCCCATATGAAAGAGTAGTTTAGCCCAGCTACTATACATCAACCATTAAAGGGTACGAGTGCACTACCTTAGACTTATCATTACTTTATTATACAACTTGTGAATTAACACGTAATCTTTTCATTTTAAAAGTCCTTTATAATTAAGTAAGTCGAATTCCTAATCCAGCAACCTGGATTCAAACTGAACTATAATCCAGCAACCTGGATTTACACAATCCCACAATCCAGCAACCTGGATTCAAACTGACATCTAATCCAGTAACCTGGATTATCCAAACATACCAATCCAGCATCCTGGATTGTCTAAACATCTCATCCAGCAAATTAATGGTCAATCCAGCAAACTAGATTGCAATCCAGCAACCTGATGGCCAATCCAGCAAGTTAGATTCCCTATTTTTAATCTAATCATCTTATTATTATTTTTATCTTTTGACCAAACATATATACACATATTTCATACACAAAAATAATTTTTCAGGAATTTTTCAATTTTCTTAAGTATTTTTCAAAAATTCATTTCTAGTTAATTCCTTAAGAAAATAATTACCTCACGCTTAACTCCAAAAATTTCCAACTCTTGGAGGGATCTTACACATGTTAACACGAGTCTCCAGTTTAAATTTCGTGGCCATCGGAGTTACAGAACTCCGGTTATAGAGATTTTCGTCGAAAAAATAGTAAATATTGAAATAGTCATAACTTGCTCAATTTAAGTCGGAATGAGCTCATTTTTGGACACAAGATACTTTATAACATATATTTTAATGTCCCTAAATGGCCTGACTTTATTTCATAACTTAAGTAGACGAAACTGCCCTTCAAAAATTCGGACAGCCTACTTTTTGGATTTTTCAGATTTGGCGTCCTTTGCTCAAAACAGTCCACAAGGAAATCTACAACTCCTTTTTCAGTGATTCTACTTGGATCTGTTAGAAGACTCATAGATCTAAGTCCAAAAATTAACCACACTCAAAAATTCAAAATACACTAGGAGATATGGTCGTTTGAATTTCATATTACGTTTTCTCAAAATCTAATTTTTTCAGTTTTTGTGTTTTGTAAAAAAACTTCCATGATCTCTTGATTAATCCAATATTAGCCATCATAAACCATCATAACAGATACTAATACCTCAAAGACTCATGAATCTACCATGATCCATGATCTATTGCATCAAACCTTCATCAAATCAAAGCAAAACATAATTTATACTAAGAAAATTACAATTTTTTAACTTTTGAAACATAGTTTCATTTTTCTTGCTTTTGGTCCAACTTTTAACACTTGAAAGTGTTAGATCTAAACATATAACACTTATATACATATAGATCCATAGTTTTGGAGTTTTGAACCATAGATCCATTTTTTGATTCAAACAACTAAAAATAATTTAAATAAAGTGTTTATACCGTTGCTTGGTGGATATTCTTTCTTGATCTATCAAGGTGGATGATTATTTTGAGTGAAAGAGAGATCAAAGTCTCTTCCTATCTCTCCCTCTTCTCCACCGAAATCTCCTCCCTCTCTCTAGTCTCTCTTACTTTGAGTTAGCAAAAGTAGAAAATGAAATAATATAAAAGATGAAAGAGAGGAATTAAATTTTTGTGTTAGTAAAAGTATATAGATATAAAACATATATATCTATATTATCTCCCCATATCTTGTTATCTCTCCCACATTATTAGGAGGTTTCTTGCAAGCTTGGTGATAAGTGTTGGCTTAATCCAAGAGATGACACATGTGAGAGTTGGTGAGGAGTTGGTAAGGTTAGGTAAATCAAATGATTGCATACATGAACCTCTCCTTATTCCTTGTTTGCTTGGCCTGAAATTTCCACTTCTTCTCACAAATTTTATTTTGTTTTTATTGCTTTATTTAACTTATTAAATATCAAACATCCCTTAACAATTGGGCTAAAGTCTTGGGCTCCAAATTAATTCTTTGGGCTTGCTCCTTTTTCTTAATTTACTTACCAACTAAAATAAACTTGGGCCTCCACTATAAATTGAATTGGGCCATTATAATATTTGTCACATACATGTTATATTGAGCTAGTTTCATAACTTAATTACTATTAAATCAAATTAGCTACAAGTTCAATGCTTAATAAACAATTGGGCTATTTATTTAATTCCTTGGCCACAAAATCATCTTAGTCCATTAAATATATTCTCACTAGAAACAATGCTTAACATTTTTGATATTTACATATTCTTAATTATCTTTATATACAAAATAAATGTATACACAATATATAATGTATATTTATTTAATCGTACACCCAATTCACATAAGTTCTCACACATTCTATTAGTTTATTAATTAAATAGTCATAATTGGCTTAATGAGTTATAAACATTCACACTCACATAATTCACATACCTAATTTATATATTAGGTCACCGAACTTTATAGGTATCGTAGTACCTTATCCTTAATATTCCATCAAACACATATAGATTCATCTCTAGGGTTTAGAAATTTTGTAACCCATAATTCCTCTATTCTCAATCAAATAATAAACCATTTAGGTTCTTCTTTAAAAATTTTAACTAAATCCTAAAATTTCCATCTAAGTTTTATTCCTTAACTTTTATTTAATCATTTAAAATCTTATAAATTCTCGGGTTGTCACAATTATGCCACAATGCACATCAAGGACAAATCCAGTACCTTTAATACGGACTCGTATGCCATAGCTTTTATTCCTGTTCTTTTATTATGAATACACTATCAGTTGATTCACCACTTTTCTAAACCCAAATGTCCTGTGTGCTTGTGCATTCCACAAAATTTAGTTTGTTATTATTAGTAAAAATCTTCTTTCATAGTATTTGCATATAATTCAATTTTGTATTATATCTTGTGCCATTAATATTACTTCTTTTTAGGTGTTACATTATTTATTACTTTCAATTTCCAAAACAGACAACTAAAAAAAGAGGCGAAACTTTGCATGGAACAATTGGAATGCAATCTTGTGGTAATGAAAAAGTCTCAACCAAAGGTGTTTCGTTTAAATCTATTGAGTTGGAAATATCAATATAAAATCTTGTGGCAATGTTTTTGGAACTGACTACTCAACTAATGATGGGTAGGCCTTCTTAGCACTTCCTCTTAGACTAAGTTATTGTTTTTTTTATTGATTTATTTTCTGATGACCTTAAACACTCAGTAAAGTATGCTTGCTTGATCTAGGTGGTTTTCTTTCTACTAGTCCTTGCTGTGCCATTTATTTAAAGGTATGATATTATACTTGTACAATTTGATCTAATATGCTTCTCTTGCAGATGTAGATTGAATATTCTATAATTCTTTAATTTGTGTAACTTTGGTTCGATTAATTGTGTTACTGTAGCTTGTGAAGTGTACAACTTGGGAACTGGGAAAGGAACATCAGTTCTGGAAATGGTTGCAGCATTTGAGAAGGCATCTGCAAAGGTATTGCAGCATTAATTGTTTTCTTACTAACATTGTAATAGTGAATTTAAGTTCTGTTTTTGTTCTCTTCTGCAGTGAAGCAGATGAAATCTACAAAATATGCAGCGTCATAGGCAGTCCAATGAAGATTGACTGGGCTAAAGGACTTGAACTAGCAAAAGAAATCAACTATCAGTTTCTTCCAAGTAGAAATTTTTTGACCTCATCTACTCATCCGTTGGTTATAGTTGATCAGAGAAACTTTTCTCATAGAAAGACATCTTCTGTAACACTAAATTCTAAAAAAGCAGGTTACAAAAATTGATGCTCTGGGTTTAATGTAAGACATGGTCGTGTACACCACCTAGATTGAGCACCTGGAATAGGAACATTTCTTCATTTGTATTGATTCTACCTATATAAAGCAGCTTGGATATAATTCTCTTTCATATATCTGGTTCTGAATGTAGGTAGTTAAATAGCTTGTAGCATCTTTCAATATTATCAATTCCTCAGACAATCAGGGAAACACAGCTTTGCATGTTGCTGCTTACAGGGGTCAATTAGCTGCAGTTGAGGCTTTAATGCTTGTATCTCCATCCCTTATGTATTTTGGGAGAAGGTTGTATTGCACATGATTAGGTAGTGCCCAACATCTTAATTTTATGGATAATTTGGCATATTTTGTGGATGTAGTCAAATTCGTAATTCAATGTACGTAGTAGTAATTATATTGACAAGTGAATTTGAAACTGTAAACGTATGGTATTATTGGAATGTATGATATTTTGAAACATAGAATGCTTACATTTTAACTTTAAATGTTGTGGATTGTGTTAAATAGACAACACTTTTTTAAAAAAACGTTGTCTAATGTGTCACATAGACAATGCTTTTTAGAAAAAAAATATTATCTAATGTGTCAAATAGACAACGCTTTTTTAAAAAAGCATTGTCTAATGTGTCTAATAGACAACGTTTCTTTGAAAAAGTGTTGTCTAATGTGTCATAAGATAGCGTTTTTTAAACGTTGTCTATTTGTGTCTAAAAACGTTGTCTATTTGACAAATAGACAACACTTTTTTAAAAAAATATTGTCTAATATGTCAAACGACAACGTTTTTTAAACGTTGTCTATTTGTGTCTAAAAAGCGTTGTCTATTTGACAAATAGACAACGCTTTTTTGAAAAAACGTTGTCTAATGTGTCAAAAGACAACGTTTTTAAACGTTGTCTATTTGTGTCTAATAGATGATACTGCTAACCACGACACTTTTAGGGGACCTATTACAACACTTTTTAAACGTTGTCTATTTACTTTTTTCTACTAGTGAAAGCAGACCAAGAACTCATTGAAAAGCAAAATGGTTATCTCAAATGAAAGGCCCTTACAACTTCTTTATATGGATCTTTTTGGGCTTGTTCCAACGACTAGTCTTGGAGGCAAAAGATACTCACTTGTGGTAGTAGATGACTATATCATATTTACATGGGTATTCTTCTTAAGTCCTAAAGACGAGACTAGCACTCAATCGATCAGATTCTCCATGCTAGTGATGAATGGGAAGGGTGAGAAGATAAAAGCTACAAGGAGTGATCATGGCAGAGAGTTTGATTATTCTGAAGTTAATTAGTTCTGTGAAGACAATGACATTCAATATAATTTTTCAATACCTTGAACTATACAATAGAATGGAGTAGTTGAAAGGAAGAACAGAACATTGATTGAAGCAGGAAGAACACTTCTTGCAGCAGCTCGTTTACCATAATATTTTTGGGTAGAAGTTGTTAGTACTACGTGCTATACTCAGAATAGATCCTTGATCCACTCTACGATCAAAAAGATGACGTACGAGTTTTGAAAAGGAAGAAAGCTAAATATCAGCTAATTTCATGTTTTTTGGTTGTACATGATACATCCTCAACAATGACAAAAGATACCTGACTAAATTATAGCCTAAATCAGATGAAGGAATCTTTTTTGGATACTCTATGGAAAGCAAAGCCTATAAAGTACTCAACAAGAATTCCTTAACAGTAAAAGTATCTATCCATATTTCATTTGATGAAACTGATGAAGGTGAACCAAACAAAACAGCTCAACTTGAAGAAGTTGTAGAGCTGGAACCTCAAATCACAGAGCATGAAAATCCTACGGTCAATGAAATTGAAGAAGATGTGCCAGACCCTACGATCATAGTATCAGACAAAGAAATCATAAAGTCTCTGGTTCCAAATACAGGAACTTTACGAATCAATGAAGATGTAGAACAAGAAACAAATCTTAAAGAAGTTAGACAAGAAGGCATAAGGACTGATATTCCATCCGGAACCAGATGGGTAAGAGATCATAATTAGAATTTAATCATTGGAGATCCAAATGCACGTATCAAAACCAGATCAGCCACTCAAAATGAATATTTCTATCTGAGCTTCCTCTCTCAGATTAAGCTAAAGAAAATCGAAGAAGCTTTAGAAGACTCAAGTTGGATCAAAGCTATGCAAGAGGAGATAAATTAATTTGAAAGAAGCAAGGTTTGGAGGCTGGTTCTTAGACCAAAAGAGTATACAGTCATTAGCACAAAATGGGTCTTCAGGAACAAAATGGATGAAGCTGGTGTGATCACAAGAAATAAGGTAAGGCTAGTAGCTAAAGGTTATTCCCAAGAAGAATGAATTGACTATGATGAAACCTTCACACCTGTTGCAAGACTGGAAGCTATCAGGATGTTCCTAGCTTATACAACCCATATGAGATTTAAGGTATTTCAAATGGATGTCAAGAGTGCATTTCTCAATGGTGAACTTCAATAGGAGGTCTACATTGAACATCCACCAAGTTTTATCAATCCTAATCTCCCTAATAATGTTTATAGACTAGATAAAGCACTTTACGGTTTAAAGCAAGCACCTAAAGCATGGTATGAAACACTCAATAATTATCTTATTGAAAATGGATTCACTAGAGGTAGAGTTGATACAAATCTATTTTTTAGGAAGCATAAGGATAAAATTTTATTAGTTCAAATATATGTAGATGATATCATATTTGGCTCTACTGATGAAAAATATTGTTAGAGATTTGCCAAGTTAATACAGAATAGATTTGAGATTAGTATGATGGGTGAGCTCAATTTCTTTCTTGGACTTCAAGTCAAGCAAACCAATGAAGGAATTTTTATCAATCAAACCAAGTATATAAAGGATCTTCTTAAGAAGTATGGCTGAGTGAGAAACCCTCATGAAGACTCTAATGGCATCTGCAACCAAACTTGACAAAGACGAAAATGATAAACGTATTGACATTATTCAATACAGAGGTATGATTGGATCTCTCTTGTATTTGACAGCTAGAAGACCAGATATCATATTCTCTACCTGTATTTGTGCTAGATTTCAGACTAACCCTAAGGAATCCCATCTAATAGTTGTAAAAGGGATTTTTAGATATCTCAAGGACACTCCATATTTGGGTTTGTGGTATCCCAAGGAGTATCCCTTTATTCTGATAGGATATTCAGATGCAAATTTTGCAGGATGTAAGATTAACAGGAAAAGCACTAGTAGGACTTGTCAATTACTAGGTAACAGACTTGTCTTATGGTTCAGCAAGAAGCAGAACTCTGTGCCAACTTCTACTACAGAAGCTGAGTATATTGCATCTGGTAGCTATTGTGCTGAAATCCTATAGATGAAAAACCAGCTTGATGATTATGGGTTTGATTTCAAGTTTATTCCTATATTTTATGATAAAACTAGTGCCATCTCAATAACTCATAATCATGTTATGCATTATGGAACTAAACATATAGACATCCGATATCATTTTATTAGAGATCATGTTCAGAATGGAGATATCTCTTTGCATTTTATTTCAACTGAAGATCAGCTAGCAGATGTATTTACTAAGCCATTGGATGAATCAAATTAATAAGTGAGTTAGGAATGTTAAATTTGCATCCATAATACTATGCTTCTAGATGTTGATACCTAGTGCAGGGAATAGAATTGTAGAACTACTCATAAATTGAAACGATCGCAGAATTGTTCAACTAACGTAAAGAGGAAGTAGTTAGCAAAGCTGAAAGCTTATTGTAGAATGAAAAGAGGTACTCTACGAAAGGTAAAATTAAAGGTTACAAAAGGTGCATATCGCTCATGTTCAGAAGAGCAAGTGCAAAATAAAGTTACTACTTCACAACTGTAAAATCATAGAATTGAAACGACTTGCAGCCTATCATATTTTAACATGTATCCCACTTCACAAAATTAGAGGAAAGTTATATAAAATCTTTTCAAATTTGATTTTTGACCTTTACATTTTCATTTTGAAATCTGAGTCTTAAAGTTCTCAAAGTTTCAAAAAGCTTTCGAACCCTAGTTCTCAAAATCATCAAAAAACTTAAACACTTGTGTAGATTTTTCATGATTAATTCTATTCAAATGGCAAACTTCCAAATCGTGACCGGTATTCAACTATGCTTTGATCAGTTCGTTGAGGCATTCTCAAACTCGTTAAATAGATTGGGTTCTCTGAGTGTTTGAACTACAACACCAAGATCTACACAGACATCGTCAAGGAATTTTATCTCAATGTTTTGTTCAGAAAGGGTGTTTTTACGACCAAGGTCAAATGAGTTACACTTCAGATGGGAGCTGCCAAAATCAATGTTTGTCTGGGTTTTTAGAACAAAGGTCTTACCTTGCTGGATGAAGTGGATTTCAAATAAGGACTAAAATCGATGGGACATAAGAAGAACCCATAGCTAAAAGTGATGAAAAAAAAGAATTCCCTCAAGAGTATGAGTTCCTTGCTGAAATTGTGGGCAAGTGTATAATTTGCAAAGACACTGCTCATGATTCAGTAAGTGAATTACAGCTAAAGTTCATGACTATAATTTTTAAGGCGAAGAAAATCAACGTTGGTTCCATATTCATAAATTAGCTGGCCAAATGGGTTGAAGACTTTGAAAAATCAAAGACGTCCAGAAAATCTAATCCTAAAATGTTTAATGGGAGGCTATTAAGCATTATATTGAAGAAGAGTCTGTAGAACAAAATTACAGATAGTGAAGGGGTCCCTCTCAATGCAAACAAAAAGATAATCTCCAAGCTGTTTGATAACTGGAAGAGAAATCCTCTGGAAAATATGAGGTCCAAACAGTATGAAGGTGGTAGTAAAAGAACGATAAGTGAAGTGCAGAAGCCAGTGAAAACCAAGGGAAAAAGGAAGGTGGATGTAATTGAGGAAGAAGAGGTTTCTCAAGGGTCTGCTCCTCAAGTTCGTAGAGCCCCTGACTCTACTGTCGATCAATAGAAGAAGTAGATGAAGATTATGGAAAAAGTCGTCCAAGAGTTCCCCAAGGAAACTCATAAGGAGGTGCTAACTTTTGAACAAATAAAGAATGCAGAAGATATAAACACCCCTCTATCCAAGATGGCTCCAAGGAGAAAAAAGCAAACTCGACGGAGAAAGGCTACTGTCTAACTGGAAGAACAAGCAAGAGAATCCACGCCTCCTCCGATCGAAGAGGATGAAGAAGAAGAAGCCGAAGATGCACAATGTGTGCTGATCAGAAAGAATCAAGGAAAAAGAAAATCCAATTCCTTTGGTCCAAGGGCAAAAGAAGTTCTCGGTGAACAAGGTTCTACACCTGAACTTCAACATCATGATTAATTAATGGCTAAGACGGTCTCTGTGCCTGAGCTACAGAATGAAGAAGAATTGGCTGAAAAGGCTTCCACACCACCTTAGCCACAACTTGTAGAAGTGGTCATGAAGACAAATGAGCCAGAGCTCCTTAATGATGATATTGTTCAAACATTTGAAAATACAAGCTATGTGCCTAAGGAGAAGAAGAAGAAAATCAAATTAAGTAAGATGAGTGAGAAATTAGATACAAGAAAAAAGAAGGCTGAAAAGTTGGAAGAAGAACAGAAAAGGAAGAAGGCAGAAGCTAAGCAAAAAAGGAGATAAGAGAAGAGGAAAAGAAAAGAATTGAGAACCAAAAACAAAGAAGATTCAGTTTAACGGTCGACTCATTCTTCATATGCTTCTCTACGATTGACTCATGTCATCACAAATGTCGTAGAAGATGCTACCAAAAGTTTTGACCCTGTGATCGTAAAGTCAGAGGATCCTACCTCTAACCAGTTAAATCTCATGTCCCTCCCTCATCTCTTCCATCTAATTCTCACCCAGTGCCAGAAAAGCCCTAGTTACCTCCACAGAGAGCATATATATCAATCGGGCATTTGCAGAATCATTCTTATTGAGCGAGAAATTCCAGAAACTTGCTCATCTTCTTTCGAATGAATTTAAAGGTATAGGGGCATGTCGAATGAATGTGGTGCATTCTATAGATCCTTTGTTCACTCTCTTTTATGATTTGGAGATAGACCGAAGTACAGCTGTGTATGAGCCAAAAGGTGATCAGCTGTTTTACTTTATGTCACATTTTCCTCTACTTCGAGTGATAATGCAACGTGATCATAACTTCGTCCACTAGGCGTATACAACGTATCCCAGTCTACCGCTGGTGTCTCAGAACTTTCCTAGAGTTCGAAGGTATGCTACCAAATTTCTCTGCTCCATACCCTTCAATTCATAACCTCATACATTCCCTCCTATTTTATCTATGTTCACATTTCTACTTCCATCTTCTGTCTGCAATGACAAGATCATTGAGTCCCCCTCTACGATCTCTGAGCAACCTTCTATATTATAAACATTAATTTCTATTTGTTTTGAAGAATCTTATACTTCTCTACATGAAATGTCTCATCACTCTACGAGCAATGTAAATAATATGTGTCTTCAAATCGTAGAGTTTCAACCTTTTACTGATTCTACACAAGGAATTCACTCTCCGGTCGTAGAGCTCTCAACCCTACGATCAATATTGCACAACCTAGTTCCCCTGTTTATTCTCCAATTCCCATAGTAGAGTCTCCTTGTTGGCTTATTTGGGTGTTAATCAAAACAACACATATACAAGTGCACGTGGTCCACAAGTAATATAGAGTGAGTAGGGTATCGTTCCCACGGAGAATAATGAAAGTATTTTAATCTAACATGCAATAGTTTTATAACTATCTTGGTCTATTTAAACAGTTGAATGATATGAAACTTAGATAGAAATGCTATTGGCAAGGAAATAGTATAATAACAAGTAAAATAGTCAAATAAGGGGAATATGGGGTATATGATTTCACTTAACATTTCATTCAAGACACTACACTTCCTTTCAAGCTTAGTTAATTATTTTGGATTGTTAGTAAATCACAGCACAAGTAAGATATGACCATCTCTTGATGCACCATACCCGTATTACATTCAATCCACAAAAGATAGAATAAATGCAAACACCCAAATTAACTAATGCACTATATGTTTATGTGAATTACAATCGAAGTGAGTTGAAGCTCAAGTGCTCAATGGACTACATATGGTGCTTCGGTATATATCTTTGGCACGAAACATAAATTCCATCTCAATGTAGAATTCACATACATATGCTAATATGATTAATTCTAAGCCTATACTTCATTTTTCAAGTTCATATAGACTAACATGGTAATTAGTGATCAAGCAATTAAACATTTAAAATAAATCACATAAGACAATCCAATATAGATAATCAACCAAGTCTCATAAGGAAATATAGAAATCTGAACTACATATTAAGATTCATCATAACCCCATAATGGAAATTAGTTCATATATAAATCAAAATCCATCACAAGAGATTGTTCAAACAATGGAAGCCAAAATGAAAAGAAAGAGATACTAAAGATAGAAAGATGAAAATCTGATCTCCTTCTCAAATCTGAGTATACAATGATAATCCAAGCTCCAATGTTCCCAAATTCGGCCCTAATCTAAGATATCTATCAAAATCTACTATAGAAACCAAGAGAGAAGCATAGACATAGAAGAAGAGGCTACCACTATCTCTCTGTGTTTCTCTAACCCTAAAAAAATAATAAAAACTATATATGAATGATGCCCTAACTTGAAATGAGAACCTCCTTTTAGTTAATGGTTGATTGGTGCAATAAGTGAAAAGTCAGCAGCTGCAGAATCAGTGATCGGCGCAGCTGCGCCGAATTTCCTGTGACGAACGTGAAATTTGTACAATTATTTGAATATTTATTGAAATAAATAAATATTTCTTATGATTTAATTATTGAGTTAAATAAGTAATTCATGAATTTGTGGTAGATTAATTTAATTATATGTGTTACATTAATTAAATTAATGTGTAGTAATTTATGGTTCAAAGTATATATTTAATTGAGTTTCTTTGATTAAACGAGTTAATCAAATAAGCATAATGTTACTTTAATTAATTTAATAATTAATTAAAGAATTATTAAATTAACATAATTAATAAATAAAAATATTGAGTATGTGACAATATGAATTAGTGTAAAGTTATTATATTTTATTTTATTAATTTAAATAAAATTAATTAAAGTGTTAAAAGTAACTATATTATAAGCTAGTTATTAAAATAAAGGGAACGAGGGAAAAGAAGAAAAACCAAACAAGGCCCTATGAGAAGTTGGGTTGGTTAAGGTTAACGGATATATTATTTACGTATTATATATACTTATACATATACGTATTATCATATTGTTCAAAGTTAGGAAGTCAGAGAATATTTGAGAAGTCAGAGAGAAAAAGAAGAAGAGATTGAGAGAGATTGAGAAAGTAAGAATTGAGAAATCAATTGTGTTGTCTTTAATTTTTCTTCAATACTAAGGGTAATCCCTTCTTTTAAGTTTTCAAAATCTAAAATTCTTAAAGTTCTTCATTACGTATTTTAAAGTTCCGTGAAAAAAAAATTGGTTTCATAATTAAGTTATGATATGGCTTTATCTATATGGATCTGTGTTTAAATCATGTTTTATATTTGGTATGAATGATTTAAAATGATCAGAATTATGTAATTTGGCCTTAATTGGATTTTTAAAAAAGTTACAAAGTTTTTATGCGTTTTTATAAAAAACTCTCTCTTAAGAATTGTTTTAGTAAATTAAACCAAGATATGATCATATATGTAATCATATATGTTAGTATTATGTGTTGAATCATGTATACATGATTTACACTGATCACACCATGTAATTTTGTTAAAAATTGGGTTTTTGAAAAGACAGAGTATAAAAGTTGTGAGTATAACCCATATGTGTTAAATTAACGATTGAATTATATGTTTGTATTAAAATTAACACATGATTATAATTGTATATGTTAAAACAAAGAGAATGGAATTGGAATGAGTGGATTCGGTATGGTAACGAATCCGTAATGATAGATTTATGTTTTTCATTAAATTTTTACGAAATTTATGAAGAACAGTGAAATTGATGGTTTTAATTTATGTAATGTCATGAATTGAAATGTTAAGAACATGTAGGAAATGATACATAATGTTCCTGTGAAGTTTATACTTCATAGGTAACATTACAAATCAATATATTGGTGTAAAATTGGAGAAAAGGGGCGAGTTTCTGTGTTCATTCGCGAACTTCAGATTCTGGGAATTCGTAGCCGCGCGGCAGCGCAGTTTCCAAGTGTTATTGCCGCACGGCCGTGCCCGTCTAGAAATTTCAAACAAAATTCTAAATGTTGAATTTTGAAAAATGTGTTGTAAATCTAATAAACATGAAGACATGTTATATATGTGATAAGATGTTAATACAAGCTTAATAACTTAAATTATGCGATTAATTAATAAGTTAATTAAGCAACGTAAACCATTATTTGAAAAACCTAATAATGAGTTCGAAGAACACAGTTGTGAATCGATAAACATATCGAACTTGTGATTAATTAATATCGTGAATGTGTTGATAGGTAAGAGTAATTAAAGAAGTGAATTATAATTGTAGCGTGTGCACGAGGCAAGTTTTCTAAACTCAAATCTTTAAATTGAGCAAGTTTCCTAACTATACTCTTTAAATTGAGCAAGCTTCCTAAACTCAAATCTTTATATTTGAGCAAATTTCTAAACCTTACTTTTACATTGAGCAAGTTATAAACCTAAATTCTATATCAAGCGAAGTATTTACTCTTGATTATTCAAGTTTAGAATTTCATATGAGATGTTATGATCTTTTTAAAAGTATCATTTCAGTATACAATACTTATTCGATTGTATAACCTTGAGAAATTATTATTTAAATTGATTATCATATATTGATGAATCCTTTAAAACTAGTGAACCCTTATTGATTCGACTAGTCCATGGTTGATGAGCGTTCTAAATTCTAGAACTACTATTGAGTTATCCAAACCAAACTTTATTTGGTGCGGACTCTGATGTCAAAATTAAGATGAACAACCCTATTAAAGGGGGAATTGATGATGCTTTAAGCGTTGAGGTATTGTGCACAATATCGATACGAAGGGATGATCTCCCTAAGTAAGAGAAGTAAGTCCATAGTCTTATGACTGTTAAAGGTTAAAGGTTAATATACTTGACCTAGGACATAGTTCAAGGTCTTATGACCCTCAGATGTAATTTGATTCTCGATTATTATTCCTGATTCAAAAGTTGAGTTTTCTGTTATTCAGATTTCTTTAATTTCACTCGCATGTTATTACTGTCATATTTTTATACTTGCGGGCATTCGTGCTCACGCTTGCATAATAACATTGCAGCTAAGAATGAACGAAGTGATGAATCTTCTAGTAGCAAGGGCAAAGGAAAGCTAACAAGTGTTGAAGATTTGTGTTGATGTTAAGAATGTTAAAGTTCAAGACTTATGTGTGTGATTAAGACTTATTTATTTACGTTTCTGCAACAGAGATTTAAGGTTAAGTATGACATGGGATTTATTATATATTATTATTTCAGATGATGTAAGAAGATGGATTATTTATCTAATAAATGAATTTCTATTATTATGGGTAGATAGTCATATGATATTATTATGGTTAATACTCGACGTGTCGAGGGTGAACTGGGTCAGATACCTATTGTAAGGGAATTCGTCGAAGTCTTCCCAGACGATATTTCGGGATTGCCACCGGATAGAGAGATAGAGTTTGTTATTGATTTGGCACCAGGGATAACATCAGTATTGTAACGATTGTGATTTTATATTTAATTTTAAATATTTATTGAGTTAAATAAATATTTTATGTGAATTATTTATTGAGTTAAATAAATAAATTATGTAATTTATGGATTGATTTAATTAAGTGTTATATATTAATTAAATGAATGTTTAATATTTATCTAGTTGATGTGTATTAATTTTATAATATAGTTCTGATTTAATTGAGAGAATTAAATTAGATGAATTATGTGTTAAGTGTTACATGGATTATAATTAGCGAGTAATTATAATTATGTGGCAAAATTTTATGTGATTAATTGATGTTAGATTTTAATTGATTAAATTAGTTGATTAATATTTAATTGATTAAAATATGACATTAAAGTATGTGTTAAAATGATTTGTTAAAATAAAAAAAAAAGAATTTGAAATGATTTTAACCAAACAAGGCTCTTGTAATTGTTTTAAACCTATTTCTACCAAACGGGGCCCTAACTATCAAAAAGCTGTTTTAAATAAACTGTTTACCAAACAATACCTTAGCTTATTAATAATCTGTTTTTGAAAATAACCTTGTTTTGCCAAACAAAGCCTTGTGGCTTTTGATTTTTGTAACTGATATACATTAATTGTTAGTTATTATAAATAATTATACGTATTAGTGATATATCAGTTATATATTGTTCCTATACTACGTTTGATTAGAAGTTAGTCTGTAAAACTAAGAACAAAGAGAGAAAAGAAGAGCAGAGAAGTTAGAGAAAAGAAGGAAGAAGAAACTTGTGAAGGCTAGAGTTAATCTTTGTATTCTTCTCCAATCATCAAAAAGGTAATTACTATCTTATAGTTTTAAAGAATTGTAATTAGTTGTTCTTCCTTATTTTGAGTTTCTGTAAATTTTAGTTTTCTGTGAATTTCATGAAATTGTAAAATCATAAATTTAATATATGTATTGTATCCATGTGTTGATTGTAGTAATTGTATGACATAAGAGGATTTTTAGAAATCAAAGTACTGTAAAAACAAGTTTTAAATGAAGAATATGAGTTCATATGAAGTTTCATGTTTTGGGTGATTGTAGAGTAAAAATTTGATGAAATTAGTTTGTGTTAATATGCTTATTAGGAATTTGTTTGATGCTATCTTCAATTACGTATATAATGCATGTATATAGAGTTAAATTGCTTGAGAAAAGTGATTTGCAGTGAGTGATTTTATAAAATATATAAGTTTTATGAAAATATCAAATTTGATTTCTAAAACTTTTGATTATTGTTGTTTAAATAGTTTTGTGTTTGGAGGTATGTTATATGAGTGGATTATATCAAGTATGTGCTATATATTGTTCTAGTAGCTTGTTATTGCCGTTTGATGGCATGTTGGGTTTAATCGGTGAAACAGGGAGGCTGCACTGCCTGCTTCTGTCTGCGTACCTGCGCAGCTGCGCCGGTAGCACAGCCAGAAGCAGCGCAGTTGCGCCCCTAGGTTTTCTCAGGCTGGTCACCTGCGTAGCTGCGCCGGTGCCAAGGCCTACGACTGCGCAGCTGCGCCGTTGCCTGATCAGAGGCAGTGAAGGATAGCTAGTTGTGCAGTGTATAGTTTAAGCTTGGTTTCATTAGTCTATGATAGTGAACATGTATCTAATTTCTACAACATGTTGTCAACACAAATTTGACAAATTTATATTTAGAAAAGAAAAGAGGTTTGGAAAACCTTAAAGTATGATTTGAATTATTATTTAAATGTGATATGTGATTATAATTTGAATAATTATAATTAAAAGTAAATATTTAATTTAAATTATAATTTTGTTAAATTATAATGAATAGTAGTTGATTTATTTTAATCAATTGAATATAATTTAAATTATAATTTATGTAATTATAATTTAATAAATGCATGTTTAATTATAGATTATAATTGGGTGATTTCATGATTAACTATAATTTGTGTAATTATAATGCATGATATAGTTTAATTGATTATAAATTATAATTGTTTATAAATTAAGGGACAATTATAATTTAATTAATTATAATTAGATTAAGTTTTTAAATTATAATTGTTTAATTATAAATTAGTTAAACACATAATTGATTTAGTTATGTGAGCATGCATATGTGATGCTTAATTGTTATTTAGTTAGAATGAGTTAACCATGAGGGTTGACCAATTATATGAGTTAGTTATGTATTAACTAATTTAGGTTATTGTGATTAAATATATATGTGTAGGAAGTGTTTAAGTACGTGATTGAGTTAAGTAGCTTGCGCATAAGGCAAGTCTTCTAAACCCTAAACTCGCTATTTCTACGCAAGTTTCTTTGAGTTCATATATTCATTGTTGAGAATATCCTTTTCATTTCTATACTGGACAATTATTTACTTAACCGAAGAGATCTTGACTTATTGTTCAAGTAAGATCTAGTTTATTATTTTAATAAGTTTACTTCTAAAGCATATGCTAATTCATAAATCTTTTATTTATGAATTATTGAAAGTCGATTCAACTAATCCTTAGTTGATGAACGTGAATTCTAAATTACCCTTGTAAGCTTATCCAAACCAAACTTTCTTTGGTGCGGACTTGAATTCAAATTACTGAGTTGAACAACCCTAATTATTAGGGGAGGTTACTACGCATAGCGTTAAGATGTTTGTGCACAATACATGGTACAAAGGGCTGATCCCCCTAAGTACGAGTTAAGGTCCATAGTCTTATTGACTGTTAAAGGTTTAAATAGAAATATTTATAACCTAGGACAAGAGTTCAAAGGTCTTATGACCCTCAGATAAATTCTATATTTGAATTTTAATGTTGATAGAGAATTATTATTCAATTCTTTATTGTTGAAGTAAGCTAAGTTATTTAGATCTTTTTAAAGATATCCTTTCATGTATTTATTATTGTTAAACTCCAGTGAGCTGTTGTTTGCTCACTCTTGCATTAAATAACAATTGCAGTTAAGGTTGATAACGTTGATGCCCCGTCTACGAGTAAAGACAAGGGAAAGATGAACAAGTGAAGACTTGTTTAATTATTTTGAAGTGATTGTAATAAGACTTTTATGTCATGTTTGTTCCGCACTTTATTGTTTATGTCAAGGTTAGAGTAACCCTGGGATTGTTTTTTTTAAGGTTGTAACCCTTGTTTTAAGGGAGATTTTATATAAAGATTGTAATTTATTTTGAGATATATTGGGTAGATGTTTGTTATAGTTAGAATGTGAACACCAAATCATGTGGAAACAAAGTACCCGGATTTGGGGGTGTCACAGGTATACAAAGCACCGTATCGTATGGCCCCGATAGAAATGAAAGAACTGATGGCTCAATTACAAGAGTTATTAGATAAGGGATACATTCGACCGAGCGTATCACCATGGGGAGCACCACTCTTATTCGTAAAGAAGAAAGATTGGTCGTTAAGGCTTTGTATCTACTACCGAGAGTTGAACAACGTCACCGTTAAGAACAAGTACCCGTTACCCAGGATCGACGATCTGTTTGATCAGTTGAAGAGGGCAAAATATTTTTCAAAGATTGACTTGAGGACCGGTTATCACCAACTAAAGGTGAGGCCGGAGGAAATTCCAAAGACGGCATTCAGAACTCGGTATGGACACTTTGAGTTTTTGGTAATGTCATTCGAATTGACGAACGCGCCGGCAGCATTTATGGACTTGATGAACAGAGTGTTCAAACAGTATTTGGATAAGTTCGTTGTCGTATTCATCGATGACATTCTAGTGTATTCAGAGACGGAGGAAGAACACGCCGAGCATCTTCGGATAGTGTTAGAGACATTAAGGAGGGAGAAGCTGTATGCAAAATTCTCCAAGTGTGAGTTCTGGTTGCAGAGAGTGCAGTTTTTGGGGCACGTTATTGACAAGAATGGTGTTTCGGTGGATCCAGCAAAAGTAGAAGCGGTTATCAATTGGGAATAGCCGAAGACGCCAACAGAGATCAGAAGTTTCCTAGGATTAGCGGGATACTATCGAAGATTCATTCAGGATTTTTCGAAGATAGCGTCGCCATTGACCAATCTTACCAGAAAAATAATTAAATTCGTTTGGACGGAGAAATATGAGGAGAGTTTCCTAGAATTGGAGAAGAGTCTTAGTCAAGCACCTGTGTTGGCTTTACCGGACAACACGGGAGGGTTTGTAGTGTATAGTGATGTGTTACACAAGGGTCTTGGCTGTATACTGATGCAGCATGGCAGGGTCATTGCGTATGCTTCACGTCAGCTGAAGGATTATGAGAAGGGCAATCCAACTCATGACCTGGAGTTAGCACCGGTAGTTTTCGCCTTGAAGATTTGGAGGCATTATTTGTACGGAGAAAAGTGTGAGATATATATGGATCACAAGAGTCTGAAGTATATCTTCACGCAGAAGGAGCTAAACATGAGGCAGCGCCGATGGCTAGAATTGATCAAAGATTATGATTGTGAGATTCTGTACCATCCAGGCAAAGCAAATGTAGTGGCAGATGCCTCGAGCAGAAAAGGCAGAGAGAAGTTATTGAGGTTAACTATTCATGAGGAATTGGTGAAAGATTTCGAACGACTAGACTTGGAGGTTAAGTATCCGATGGAGACCAACGAGAAATTATTTACAGTGACAGCAAGCTCGACTTTATTAGATAAGGTTAAAGAGGCACAAGAGATGGACGAAGATTGCAATAACATTAAGAAGCGATTGACTGAAGGTGACGAATTGAAATACAAGATTGATGGCACTGGACAGCTGAGATTCGAAGAACGAATCTGGGTACCGTTAGTACCAGAACTAAGGGAGGAGATTTTACAAGAAGCGCACAGCACGAGATACTCGATACACCCAGGGAGCACGAAGATGTACCAAGATTTGCGTCACCACTTCTGGTGGCCAAACATGAAGAAAGAGGTTGCAGAATGCGTAAGTAGATGCCTAACTTGTCAGAGAATCAAGGCAGAGCACCAACGACCAAGCGGGTTATTACAACCGTTAGAGATTCCAGAATAGAAGTGGGAGCACATCACGATGGACTTTGTGGTGGGACTTCAGGCAATGCAGAAAGGGTACGACGCTATATGGGTGATTGTAGATCGTCTTACCAAGTCAGCTCACTTTTTGCTGATTAAGATTAAGCATAGTTTGGACCAGCTAGCCAAATTATATGTCAAGGGAATTATCTCGAGATATGGGGTGCCGAAATCTATTGTATCGGATAGAGATCCGCGATTTACGGCAAACTTCTGGAAGCGTCTTCAAGAAAAAATGGGGACACAACTACGAATGAGTACCGCGTATCATCCGCAGACCGATGGGCAAAGCGAGAGAACGATTCAAACGCTTGAAGACATGCTCCGAGCTTATGTGATGGACTTCAAGGGTAGCTGGGAGGATCACCTTCCATTAGTAGAGTTCGCGTACAATAATAGTTATCACGCTAGTATCAGAATGCCACCGTATGAAGCACTATATGGGAGAAAGTATCGAACGCCCTTATGTTGGGACGAAGTAGGTGAGCGTCGACTGCTGGGACGAGAACTGGTACAGCAGACAGTAGAGATCATCAAGGTGATAAGAGAATGACTGGTAGCAGCTCAAGATCGCCAGAAGAAGTATGCGGACTTACATCGCAAGAAGAGAGATTTTGAATTAGGAAGCTATGCATTCTTGAAAGTCTCTCCCTAGAAAGGGAAGATTCGTTTTGGGAAGAAGGGCAAGTTGAGCCCTAGGTTCATAGGACTGTTCGAGATTTTGAGGCGAGTCGATGAAGTGGCGTATGAGGTAGCGTTACCTCCTGAACTTGAGCACTTTCACAACGTGTTTCATGTGTCAGTATTGCGGCCGTATAAACCAGACTACAAGCACGTTATCTCCTATGAACCGATCGAAGTCGAGAAAGACTTATCATACGAGGAAGTTCCTGTAGAGATACTAAATAGGAAGGAACAGAAGCTGAGGAATAAGATCATCCATTCCGTCAAAGTTCTCTGGAGGAATCACGCAGTCGAAGAAGCTACGTGGGAACTAGAAGAGAAGATGAAAGCGAATTATCCGTTTTTATTTGAGTAACCTTATTTTTTACAATTTCGAGGACGGAATTTTTATAAGGGAGGAGGGATGTAATGACCGTAAAATTTTAAACTCCATTATTAATTAAATATGTGATTTAATTTTAATGAGTTAGTTTCGTGAGATTATTTAAACCTTATGTGGTTATGTGAGTTTATGCCTATGCGAATAATTGCTAGGAATAATTAAAGGAAGTCACTAATGGTTTATTTAAATTAGTAGACCAACCCTAAGGTTTTATATCAGAGTATTGATAGAAGCGTTAGTAATTAAATATTCAATTTACTTGAATATAGTGAAGGAATTTAAACGTGTTGATTAATTATTATTGTGAACAAATAGTAAATTAATGAGCAAAGGATTAATAAATATAACAAGATTATATTTACTCGATTAATTATTTTGTACAAGCATGCAATAATTAAACCTATGATATATGGTAGTTACCTCTATATGGTATAAAATGCAATGTGACGCATTAATGTGGCTATATATTATATATATAGACTATATAGTAAAAATAATTGCATTATGTGAGTTACATAATAATATTATTTATGTGATATGATGTGTGTGGGTAGACCTTAATGTGTACCCTATTACCTTATATTAATATCAATAAACAATTGATAATTGATAATAATTTCAATAAGTTATTATGATAATAACCGTTGTGATAATGAGTAATAGTAATGCCCAATTGAATTATATTCGGTGTTAATAAAATGTACATGAATTATATGTTGATATATATGTACCCCTACTTGATACATTGTATTACTTAGTTGCTCATTGGTAATAACATTGTGTACCCTCTAATTCATTTATAACCTCAGTTATATGAAATGAAATATGTACATATATTATATAACTTAAATGTATATAGAATGTATATATATAAACTAAGTGTTGTATTACATATTGCAAGTTGCTGAGGTTCATTTGTTTGTCCCAATATGAGTGCCCATTTCATTCCTCACGTGAAGCCTAAGTCTATTCCTATATTCATCAAACTCAGCATTCTAGCCATAATCATTATAAGGGGAGTGGGATTCATGATGAATTCACCAACTCTCAACCACCATTCCTTAACCATTATACAAACATATGTTCCTTTGGTTTGATCTAATGGAGAATTGAAATGCCTAGTTATTCAATTGCCTATAAATGAGCTCTTCTCCTTCATCTTTTAAGTTGCTGAGAATTCTATCAAGCAGAGTAAGTGTGAGTATATCATTATAGTGAGAGTCTAAGAATTGAGCAGCAGTGTAGAATCCATTAACAGCAAAACAGTTTGCAGAGGTATAATCATTTATATTCATGTTCTTCTTTTTTTGAAAATTTTTAATTCCTTGATTCTTGAACTGAGCATGCATTGATTTATTATTGAGTTGGGATATGTTTGTTATGTGTTATGTAAGTTAGTAAGCATGTTGGAACTATTATATGGCTGGTACAGAATCGATTGTTTAAGAAATTATGCGCTTGGGTTGTTAAACTGCCGAAACAGTTCAGTTTCTATCTCTGGCCGGACACCTGTGCAGTTGCGCCAGTTTTGTACTGGCCAGCGGCGCAGCTGCGCCGGGCCCTGTCTCTGAGTTTGATTTCTGTTGTAGAATCTGTTATATATTAACATGTGGTACCTCATTTAGCAAGCATGTGGACATGGTTAATATGCATATATATGTATGTAGACGTAACATGAGCATGTATAACTATGATTAGTACACTATTGATAAAGAGGTTTATAATTTATAAATGAACTTAAAATTTGTTAAAGTGAACTTGTCATGAACATATCATATATGTATTCTGACCTTGTGAGCATAATCGTATGGTCTAAATAGATATAAAATGCAAGTCTAAAGTGTTGAATACACTAGCATACATGATTGAAGATTAAGAGGTTTTCGAAGAAAAACTTAAAGACTTTTTGAAATGAACTTGACCAAGACTTATGTCTTGTAATTTCTGACCATTTGAATATGTTTATATGGTTTAGATATGTGTTTCAAATACATAGGAATTATATGTTGAGATGTCTTGCATGTACTAAGTTGACTTAGTGCAATTTTAAAAGAAAACTTAGGATTTGGAAGCTAATATCATCAATTACCATGTGAGTTACGTTATTATCATGCAAGCATGCATATTAGGATTCATTATGCCTATAGACATGGTGGCGTGAGAATCATTTTGGTTAAACATGGATATCACCTATGCACTCGTATTCAAGAAATGAATTTCAAGGCTGAACTATGTGATTAAAGTATACATGAGTAGTATACGCACGAGCATGCATACTTAGTATTGTTTAGCCTCGTTATGTGGTAATATGACCGTAGTAGCAGATCCTTTGAAGCTTGAACTTGATTTGCTTAAAGTGTAATAATGACCGGCATTGAACCTTATAACTTTGAATTATGGACAGAACCTTGCAATATGTGTATCTTAAACTGTATTGCATGCTTAAATTGAAGTGCTATGTGTTCAAGCCTATGTTGATACATAAAGGCTATATATTCTATAGTTATTAAATCTAAGACAGGATTAGATGTTTATGGACTCAGGCATAGTAAATTGACTTACGTCAACTATGTAATAGACCTATCTGATGATTAGATTCTTGTAAGTGTAGACTCATATTAGTTTATACATGCTAATTGAAAGACCGACTTGTTAATGTTAGATCGTTTCAATGGAGTTTAATTAAATCTAGAATTATTTGTAGCTGAGCAAACAGGCAAGTTCTCTAATTTACACAAACTCGTATAATGTGCAAGTTTTCTAACTTCATTTGATTGTTCTATTGAAAGTAAGTTTCTGAACTTCACTCTTTATTGTGCAAGTTTCCTATCCTTCTTATATTGTATTGAGCAGGTTATTATTGAATTGAAAGTTATTATTTAAGCTTGAACTTTATTTCCAAGCATGCTTTAGGTGGTTTAATTACTTTACAATTATTCCACATCGACCTTATTGATATTCACACTTGGTGCACTTGAGTTCGTACAGTCTTGGACTTGTACATTATTTAAAGTTCTATAATTCTTAAACTGCGTCAGATAGAGTCTGAACCCTTGTTCGGTCTGACAATTGTATAAAATTTTATAAAAGCTATCCAAACCAATTGATGGTAGGGATTCTTAGACTGAAGAGGACACCCCTTATATATAGGGGAGTACCCCAGGTATCTAATATAAGATACAAACAGCAGATTTGAATGTTATGCATATACATGGCGTACGCGAGGCTGATCCTCTCAAGTACTTATTCTGTAGTCAGTAACCAAAAGGTCAATCAGCTATTGATTCCATTGGAGTTTTATAGTTCAAAGTCTACTTGACTATCAATTATTCTAAAAGCAATTGTTATCCTTGCTTCCGATATTCATATTGTTGGATTCCTTGTCAAATATATTCCGTTCATTATAATATATCCTTTATTGTTATATTTAAACTTGCTGAGCAAACTTGTTGCTCATTCTTGCCATATCATGACTTCTATTGCAGTTAATCCCGAGACTTCAGGGAAGGACAAGGGTAAAGGAAAGATGTAGGATTAGTTTGCAAGGAGCAGACTTTACTTTATGCTTAGTTAAATTACTGTTATGTAATATGAACCCTAATGAATATTCTAGGGTATATTTGTATGGTTGTCTTAAGGTTATCGAACCTTGGGACTAGTAACACCTTTTGAATGAACGATATACGTTTATTATATTCCGCATTTAGTTATTGTACGTTGTTTAGAGGTGGATATTTGTATTGTATTGTGACGACTGAATCGGGGTTAGAGAACCCAAATTTGGGGGTGTCACATTAAGACTTAATTAATGTTATGTATTATGATATGTTTAGATTAAGTTATGAAGTGTATTAGTAATAGTTTCGAGACTTGGGACGAGAATAATTATGTTATATCGATGTAAATTATTTTATTATTCCATTGTTTTAGATTTTAGTTGTTATTAGAATTAGCACGTGACAAATCGAATTCGAGACTGTGGCGGTCCGGATTTGGGGGCGTCACAGGTTGGTATCAGAGCTGTAGGTTATAAACCTTAGGAGCGAGTCCTTAGGCTATAACCTTAAAAGAATTTAGAGAATATAAGGAGATAAAACTCATGTAGAGTTTTCTTAGAAAGCTAATAGTGTTACGAAATATATTTTCATTCCATACAATGAAATTATGTTTTATTCGGAGATGATAATAAAGCTTATTGGTTTCGTGATTATGGATGTCAGAGATAGGTAAACCTAGTAGGGTCATGGAGGAGGAACCACGTGATATATATGTGGTGTCTGCAACACCCCTTATAGTTGAGCCTTTTACAGCAGTAACCCTAGCATATGAGAGGATGAGGTCATAAGCGGAGTCGGCATATAAATCGAAATCCACGGTGAAGTTTTCTTTCTGGATTAGGGCATGTGCGAGAAATGTAGTGACTAAGAACTCTGAAATGAAGAGTAAGATACAATAGTTGAAGGCAAAATTCTAGACCTTCAGATTAGTAACTAATAGATGCAGGCATAGTGAAAGGAAAGGTAGTTAGGTAGTTATTAGAATAAGAGTCGCGAGTGATACAATAGATGTTTATAGATATGGAACAGTTGTTGTAAATACCAATTTTAGGAAAGTATCTTTCTAACCCCAACTTTAGTGGTGCCCGAGAGGGGTATGTAATGAAACTAGCAAAATGCTATGCGATGTGATATGTTTTCATATGGCATGTTTTTATTAAACGTGCGCGTAGTGACCAGATTTTGTTAAATAATGACAAGGGAGAATATCAATAAAACTTATACGTCTTAAGAAGTATTAAGAAGTATTATATGTGTAACAAAGAAATGATAATACCATTTTATTTCTATACAGAAATGTCGATACCTCAAGGAGGAGAGACTCGTCAAGCGACGGAGAATGGAGATAGAGAATTGAATCAAGAACCCTTAAAACAATTGGTAAATCTCATTGTAAGTGCTTTTGAAGAAGGAATCAATGATTTTAGGAAGAGACAGACGAAAACTTCAGAGGTAGAAAAAGATATTAATTTGACTGAAGGAGGAGAGATTAATATTTCAAACAAAGCGAAAGAAGGTAGGATGGAAAAGAGTAGTAGTGGTAGCAGTAAGAATTTTAAGAGGAAGTGGAATGAGAATAAGTATGTAAGAGGAGAAGGACAATCACGGAATAAGAAGGTAGAATCCTGTAAGGAGTGTAGAAAGAACCATATGGGAGCGTGTTTGAAAGGAAAACATGTGTGTTATAAGTGCAGTGAGAAGGGTCATATTTCTTCTAATTGTCCTAGGCAGGAGAAAACCAAAGAGTGTTTTGGGTATGGATCTGAAGAACGTCAAATACGTAATTGGCAGAAGGAAACAAACGAGAAGGGAAACAAAAATGAAAGAAGACGGAACAACAACAACAACAATCCAATGGGAAGTCACCAGGAAGGACTCAAGAAAAAGAATAAAGTTTGCCCGAAATGTGGAAAGAGTCATCAAGGAGAGTGTTGGAAGGGACGAGGCGTTTGCTATAGCTGCGGCCAGGAGGGACATATTTCCCCGAATTGCCAAAACCCGAAGAAGATCGAAGGATGCTTGGCTTGTAGGTCAACGGACCATCAGGTTAAGAACTTCCCAAAGAAAGGAAGGAAGGAAGAAGACGGCAACAAGGGAAGCCATAGCGGGGAGCTGACGATAATTGAACCAGCTCAATCGAGTGAACCATTGCCACGTACGACTAACGTTATGATGCATGATGCAATGGCGTTCCGAGTTGTAATGTCAGGTGATGTCCTAATCAATAATATAAATGCATATATATTATCTGATTCGAGTGCTATCTTTCCCTTTGTGTCTGAAGAATCGCAAAACGACTAAGTTACCCAAGAACGACTAGGAGATCCTTTGAACATAGAAGTTGCGAATAAGGAAGTAATTCCCGTAGAAATTGTTTGCTGTAATGTTTGCGCATAAATTAGGAAACATAAACTAAGCATATACTTTATTCCGATAAAATTTGGAGAGTTTGATGGGATACTAGGAATGGATGGGTTACATAACCATACTACGATAATTGACTGCCAGAAGAAAAGTGTGAGCCTTCAGACTCCAAATTAGTCTAAGGTAGTGTTTTATGGTAGCTCGTCGCTTAGGCAATTGTGTTGCCTTACGATGATGCAGGCCAAGATATTGTTAAGAAAAGTTGGTGTAGATTGTTTCACCTTTATTGTAGATACTAAGAGAACGGGAGTAGAACTAAAGAATATATCAGTAGAAATAGAAATTCAAGACGTATTCCCAGACGATCTGTTCGGCCTTCCACCAGACAGAGAAAGCAAATTCGTAATAGATTTAGTACCAGGAACTGCACCAATTTTGAAAGCCCCATATTAAGTATGGCGCCGATAGAAATGAAGGATTTAATAATACAATTGCAAGAAATGTTAGATAAAGGATATATTCACCAAGTGTGTTTCCCTTGGGAAGCACCAGTGTTGTTGTCAAGGAGAAGGATGGATCGAGAATACTTTGTATTGACTATTGAGAGTTGGACAAGGTGATAATTAAGAATAGGTATCTGTTACCATGAATAGACTGACAAGATCTAGGAAGAGCACGCTAAACATCTGAAGAGGGTATTAGAAGCGTTGAGAAAGGAGAAGATGTACGCGAAATTTTGAAGTGCAATTTTGGATGGAGAAGGTTAGTTTTAGAGCACGTCAGACATAGGCAAAGGTAAAGGCGGTAAGTAATTGGGAGCAGTCGAAGACGCTGACGGAAGTATGAAGTTTTTTAGGGTTAGCTGGGTACTATCAAAGATTTATCCCCAAATTTCTCTGAGATATTGACCCCGTAGACCAATCTAGCGAGGAAGACGGTGGAGTTTATTTGGGCGAAGAAGTATAAAGAAAGTTTCAAGGAGATGAAGAAGAGGTTGAGCGAGGTACCTGTATTATCCTTACCACATAATGCTGGAGGTTTTGTGGTGTATAGTGATGCGTCGCACAAGGGACTTGGCTGTGTGCGCATGCAACATGGCAAGGTCATTACGTATGCATCACGACAATTAAAGGACTATAAAAAATGATACCCTACTCACGACTTAGAGTTAGCGGCAGTAGTTTTGCGTTAAATATTTGGAGACGTTATTTGTACAGAGAGAAATGTGAGATATATACAGACCACAATAGTCTGAAATATATCTTCACAGAGAAGGAGTTACACATGCGACAAAGGAGGTGGTTGGAACTAACCGAAAACTACCATTGCGAAATTTTCTATTATCCGAAAAAGGCAAACGTAGTAGCCGACATGCTAAGTAGAAAAACGGAATGGAGAAATTATTCAAGATGATAGCTCGAGAGGAACTAATCAGGAAGATAGAGATATTGGAAATAGAAGTGAAGGGACCCAGAAAGTCAAAAGGAAAATTGTGAAATGGAGGGTTGTCCAACGTTGTTGGATAAAGTAAAGGAATAACAAGAAAAAGAGGAAAAGTTCAGAAGAAATAATGATGGTATCTTGAGATTTGTAGATCGAGTGTGAGAGCGAACCGTAACTAAATTGCGAGATAAGAGTTTTTATGAGGCACATAATTGGGCGTATTTTGTTCACCCAGGAAGCACGAAAATGTTCCGGGATCTTCAAAGACACCTTTGGTGGTCAATATGAGACGAGAAGTTGTAGAATACGTCGACTGATTGAAAAAGACGACGCACTTTCTACCAATAAATATTCGATTCCATTTAAATCAGTAGCAAAATTATACGCAACACGATATATCGGTGTCAATTATTTCCGATCGAAACCCGCACTCCACATTAAAGTTTTGGAAGACCTTGCAGGAAAGAATGGGAACAGAGTTGAGGCTGAGTACTGCTTATCATCCTCAAATCGATGGCAGAGCGAACGAACAATACTAACGTTAGAAGACATGCTTAGAGCTTGCATAATGGATTTCAAAGGTAACTGGGAAGATCATTTACCCTTGGTAGAATTCGCTTATAGTAATAATTATCATACGAATATCGGTATGCAATCGTACAAAACTCTCTACGGAAGAAAGTGTAGAACACCGCTATGTTGGGATGAGGCCAAAGAACGACGACTTTAATCGGGACAGGATTCAGTACGACAAATGGTAGACATTGTGAAAACAAAAAAGAGCCAGATTAGTGGCAGCTAAGATCAACATAAGAAATACGCAGATTGGCATCGTCATAATCAAGATTTTGAAGTCGGTAGTTGTGTATTTCTTAAGTGTTTCCCTGTAAGGGGAAGATAAGAGTAAGTAAGAAAGAAGAATTGAGTCTGAGGTTCGTGAAACCTTTTGAAGTATTGAAGAGAGTAGACAAAGTGGCGTACGAGGTAGCCTTACCTCTTGAACTGGAACATATCCACAATGTGTTTCATATTTTTGTCTTACTATCATATAAGCCTAATTATAACCATGTGATACCCTATGAGCCCATTCAAGTGGAGAAGAACCTAGCGTATGAAGAAATTCCTGTCCAAATAATAGATAGGAAAGAGCAGATATTAAGGAGTAAAATTATGTTTTCTGTAATAGTGCTTGGGCGAAACCACGATGCCAAGGAGGCCACGTGGGAATTAGAAGATAAGATGATGAGGGACTATCCCCATCTATTTGTGTGACCTTGTATCAATTTCGAGGATGAAATTTTTATAAGGGGGGACGATGTAAGAACCGTGAATTTCATGAATAAAAAAAAATAATATTGATATAATAAAAAAAATATTTATTTGAATATAAATGTTTATGTGTTATGAGATGAGTAATTAAATTAATTTCAAATTGAATTTATGATAATTAAGAAAATATGGAGAAATTGTGATGAACTCCTAGAATGCCTTTTGTGGCATGAGAATGAAAAATGATGATGATTTAATTAATTTAAGAAGGAATTAATGAGTGAATGATTATTTAATAACATATTGTTAATTTATTGTTATTATAAGTGATAGCATATTAATGAACGATAGTAGATTAATGAATAAATAATTAATTTATATAATAGATCAATGCTTGTTCGATTAATCGCTAAGTGTAAAGTTATGTAAATCACATATTGTATAGTAACTACACCTATATAATATAAAGTATAGTATGACACTTTAATCTGACCATATGATATATAGAAACGATTTAATGAATTGTGTAACTTACATAATAGTGTTTATATGACAACATGTATGTGTGAGTAAATAATGCATATGTGACAAAATGTGATGTGTGGCTACATTAAATGTGTACCTCATGAATATTATAATAAACAATTGTTACTTAATGATTATTTCAATGAATTAATATAATTGAAATAATAGAGTTGTAATGATGTTATGTGTACATTGTGCAATGTTGAACCAAACTATATTATATCAAGTGTAGTGTGACACCACAAGTGACTATGGAATATGTAAAACTATATAATAAGATATAATGAAACATATGAGTTACGTTGATAGTGCACTTTATGAAATATTAAATTAGACTATATAAATAATTGATGTTAATAATTATTTCAATAATTAAACATAATTAAAATAATAAGATTTATGATGATATGGTATGTCACTACCTAATTAAATCATAATTTGACATTATCAAAATGTACATAGATTATATATTGATGTGTATACATGTACCCCAACTTGCTACCATGTAATATTATTATAACATTAAAACCCATATATGCACCCAATTGGATTTAAACCTAAGTATACATATATGTGTATTTAACTTAAGTGTATCTAATATGTATATGTATAATAACCTATAGTATGTAGCATTATTTCATTTCCTACTTGCTAAGTTGCTGAGAATGAAATTGTCCCAATTTGAGTGGCACCTCTCTTCTCCTTCACGTGAAAGCCAATGGCCTATCCTACTTCTACTCACCAACTCCAATTAGCTTCAATGATAGTGATGATGGTGAGGGGTGTGGTCTCAATAGTGAACCATCGACTCCTCAATTGCCCAGCATGCTCTCTCTTCCTCCAATGGTTTGATTTCTTGGACAATGGCTTAACATGGTTAGTAAGTTTCCTATAAATTGAGCACTCCCCTTCATTCCTTTGTTGCTGAAAGTTATTGCTAAGTGTTATAGAGAGAGGGAGGTAATTACATTGGGAGGAATTCTTTCCACATTAAGCTCAAGAGGTATAAACCTTACCTTGTATTCTTAGTTTCTAGTTCAATGATTCATAGAAATTAGCATGAAATAGTTGAAATTGATATAAGATAGGGTGCTAGCATAATATATAGATATGTTATATGTGCAATATGATAGTTAGTAAGATTGTTACATGAAGAAATTTGAGTTGGTCTGAAGCTCTGCACTAGCAGAAAGCTTTCTGGTCTGGAACCGGAGTGGCGCGGTTGCGCCACTCCCTAGTACAAACAAGGCACGGTCGCGCCCTTCTGCAGAACTAGTTGATGGGTTTTTATGCCTTCTGGTGTAGGAAGCATGCTAGTATGAATTCATTATGACAAATTATGTCCCTGATATGCTGACATAAGTGACCTTGCACGCCACTTACCATAGCTTGGTTTCCAAAGGGAACTTGAGTTTCAAAGTGTGAACTCAATGAGCCATGTATACTTTAAATTCTAAACTTGAAAACATGTTATTATGATTTGATTACATATGTACATAAGCATGAAAGCATGATATAAAATATGTGGACTTACCTTGTAGGCTTAAATGGTTTTGACAACCTTCTAAAAGAAAGCGTAGAGTTTCAAATATGAACTTGATAAACTATATACACTTTGAGTTATGAACTTGTGAGCATACTTATGTGGTCTAGTTACGTGTATATGAAAGCATGATGTATAGTAAGTGAAGTAGCTTTGCATACTTGGTGGGTTAACATGAGATTTTCAAAAGAAACCTTAAGAGTTTGAAAACTAGTTTTGTCAATATAACTACGTTACAAGTATTCTGAAATTTGACCATCATGTTAGGGTGTGTTATACCTATAGACATGATTGACATGAATGCCTAACTAATCTTATTCATTGTAAACTAATTGAGCATGACTTGAGACGAGTGTTAAAGAAGTGGAACCATAGAACATGAGATGCATGACTAAAATAACTTGAACATGTGTAAATGATACTTAGTGACCTCATAGCATATGTATAACGATTAAACATAAGAGACGTTGTTAATTGAAAACTTAAAGCCTTGATTGAATGAGAATGGATAACAACTATGTTAAAGACGATATGGGGTTGAACCTAGTTATAAGCATCCTGACATGTGTGTTTCGCATAAATCATTGTCTAAGTGCATTATCAGGTTAAGCTTGAATTCTGTAGAAGCAGCCATGTCTTGGTTTGAACAAAGAGCAGCACGGCCGAACCACTCTGTAGTGCAAACCAAGCGCGGTCGCGCCAATTTGCAGAATGGTCAGAGCCTGCTTAATTGTAATATGAACTTGATGCATGTTTGTATTGTTATCCTAATCTGTAATACATGTCCAGAACATTATTCAAAGTGTCAATGAGCATGATAAAATGAAACCATATAGAATTGATAAATGTTTATAAACTTTCAAATGTTAAGTCAAGTGACGATTATGAATTATGTTAATTGGTTTCATAGTATGTTGTGCTACGTGTATGTTAAGTGCGTAATGACGGCCGTAAAGGATTATACGACTAAGTTAGAATCGTGTGTGTATGTCTAATTTACATAATAAGTTTGTGTATCGAATGTACATAACTAATAAATGTCCTATATACATAACTATGTTATAATAGGATTCAAAAAGTGTTGATAAGCTATACTTTAGTAAACTACGCTTAAGGCAAGTCTCCTAACTTACACAACGTTGGATTTTGTGCAAGTATCTAAACCTTATCTCTTTGATGCAAGTTCTTACCCTACTTTTATCGAACAAGGTTCCTAACTTCATTTGATATATATATTAAATGCAAGTATCCGGACTACTTTTTTTTTGAGCAAGTATTCGATCCATACTCTTTATTGAACACGTATTTGAGCTTGTACTATTATTGATCGTACGAGTAAATAAGTGCTAGAATAATTCTTGTCTTATAAATTAATATTCCATTGCTTGATTTAAATCACGATTATATTCTTCGAATTATGTTTCCAGTATTGAACTTATAAATTGTTCTTATATATATTGTTGAAATTGTCTACGCCATTTGATTCGACTAGACCAATATCATGAATTAAAAAGTGATCCACACCAATTGCCTTGATGCGAACTCTTATAAACTGACTGAGATGAACAACCCTCATAAAAAGGGGAACTATATAGTCGGGGTGCTGACAATAGTAGGATAGGTTATGCATAACACCAGGTACAGGTAGGCTGATCCCCTAATTGTACTTGTTTGGGTTACCAGAAATATTTTTGGTGATTCTAGTAGAAGTTCGTGGTTATTAGCGACCACTCAATATCCAGTATTTATTAACTTGAAACTTTGAATTCCTTGGATTCTTCTATTAATTCTTGGTCCACAGTGACACTCAGTGATATCTATTCATTCACTTGAAATTGTTGAAACCTTTGAATCCTTTAATAACTTCTTGACCCGTAGTGGTTCTTATTTAACTTCACAGAATAGATTTGGAAGTCATTGATATTTATTTTGTTCACAACATTCTTATTTGAATTCCTGAGCTATTAATTATCGTTTTACCTTTGAGATTAAGAACCGTATATACACATGTTCACATTTATTGGCATGTTACTTGCTGGGCAAATTTGTTGCTCACTCTTGCTTCCCATAAACATTTTAGTTAGAGCAGGGCAAGGTGGAACCCCGTGATAGGACAAGAGCGAAGGCAAGGCTATGAAGTAGCTATGCTCTTCTATATTAGGATGTTTCCTTTATATTGTATTAAGACTTAATTAATGTTATGTATTATGATATGTTTGGATTAAGTTATGAAGTGTATTAGTAATAGTTTCGAGACTTGGGACGAGAATAATTATATTATATCAATGTAAATTATTTTATTATTCTATTGTTTGAGATTTTAGTTGTTATTAGAATTAGCACGTGACGAACAGAATTCAAGACTGTGGCGATCCAAATTTTGGGGCGTCACAGTTCCAATGTATTCACCAAACATCCATGGTTGAAATCGAAGATCAGAATATGTGACGCCCCGAAATCCGGCCTATTTTTCTTGTCGAATTTCCGTGCGTTATGATACTTCCCATTCCATACATACATCATTATATCCTGAAGATACATGATATATTCACACATTCCCAGGTTCTTTTACCTCCAAAAGGTTCTTTCATGAAAAATAATGGTAATTACATTATTCTTATCACATTACATCTGTGACTTAACTAGTCACCATATCTACAGAATAGTTTTAATCTCACTATTCTACAAGTCTCAACTTGATCTTCACCCTTGTTCATAACATGAATAATACTTCATCTTGTGATGCTCATGGTATTCGCAACCATAGCATCTCACCGTAGCAGGACATCCATCATCAGAATCTTCATGTTGTCCTTTAACACATACTACCGTCGTTCGCTAAAAATGTTTTTATTTCAAGCAAGTGTGAGCATTCAATTGCTCAGCAAATCATAGCAGTTGAGTAAACAACCAAAGCAAGAATCAAAGTTCTTTCAAGTCTTCAATAATCGAACAATGGCTATGAAGCAGCTCGAATAATAGGAATACGTTCTGATTCCTATCATTTTATAACATACATCATATTTCACATATCATACTTTCTTCCTTCTACCTTTTTCATTATATTTTCTGACTTTGTCATACTATATACTGTCATACACTTAAAGGTATGTTCAGATGTAATAGTAACTCCGTCTTTTCACCACCTATGCCTTCAATGCACAGATGATATAAAATTCATTTTGATGTTTCAAATCAAATTTTGTCTAGCCGAAACAATTGGCTTAGACATACAAAGAATAGTTCTTTTAAAATCTATTGGTTTTCAAAAGTTGAAACCAATATTTTCGATCCAAAGACGTTCACATTCGCACGATGTCAAAAATTTCAAAATCTAGCATAGCTGGAAGACTTGGAATTTTCTACTTCCTTCTTCTTTTATTGTCATACATGCGACAATATTAACCTCTTTTAGCACCTAAGGTGCTACTAATACTGAAAATCACTTATTTTCAGTCTAACTTCCTATACCTTAGTATAGTTCATCAACTTACCACACTTTATGTGTTTAGGAACTTTTCACAACCATATGTGTTTAAGAACTTATCTTCACAGTATGTAATCCAAGAACAAATCAAGGACTGTCCATATGCTCAGGGCTCAGAAATATAGCATACAACTATGAGTCACAAACTTTTTATAAGTATGAGTTTCAAGAACTCGCACCTAACTTAATACATTCTACTATCACATGTGCACATGAGAAAAGATTCACCTTCTCGTCATATACATATCGATAGTGCAACATTAATATTCCAATGATTATCACGGTAATAGACTGAGTGGTGGTTACACCAAAGCACAAACTCTTGCCCATAACAAAAGTTCACACAACTCAACTATCATATGAGTCCTCAATTGAAATTTACTACCCTCTAACTTTTCTTGACTTACAATGAATTTTCTTTAATTCGTATAATATCCCTTATAACCCTACCGAGTTCTTTCCCTTGTACCATCTCACAGTACCTTTTCATTATAGCAATTAGCTATAACTCATTCATCGTTTAACAAGAAACCTGTTCTTACGATTTAACGAGATCACGTAGTGGTCTCTTCCTTAATCGTTTATCTCTATGATTTTCTTACCCTTCTCTTTTCAGGCTATAGTCTTAGGTACTCTTACCTAAGGTTTATAACCTATCAGCTTTGATACCAATCTGTGACGCCCCGAAATCTGACCTATTTTTCTTGCCGAATCTCCGTGCATTACGATACTTCCCATTCCATACATACATCATTATATCCTGAAGATACATGATATATTCACACATTCCCAGGTTCTTTTACCTCCAAAAGGTTCTTTCATGAAAAATAATGGTAATTACATTATTCTTATCACATTACATCTGTGACTTAACTAGTCACCATATCTACAGAATAGTTTTAATCTCACTATTCTACAAGTCTCGACTTGATCTTCACGCTTGTTCATAACATGAACCATACTTCATCTTGTGATGCTCATGGTATTCGCAACCATAGCATCTCACCGTAGCAGGACATCCATCATCAGGATCTTCATGTTGTCCTTTAACATATACTACCGTCGTTCGCTGAAAATGTTTTTATTTCAAGCAAGTGTGAGCATTCAATTGCTCAGCAAATCATAGCAGTTGAGTAAACAACCAAAGCACGAATCAAAGTTCTTTCAAGTCTTCAATAACCGAACAATGGCTATGAAGCAGCTCGAATAATAGGAATACGTTCTGATTCCTATCATTTTATAACATACATCATATTTCACATATCATACTTTCATCCTTCTACCTTTTCCATACACATTCTGTCTTGCTAGAATCATCAGCACAGACTTAATAAGAACGGTTCATGAATAAACCGAACTCCTTTACACTTAACAGTTCAATCACAGAACAGTTTATTTCATAGAAACACCGAAGTGTTAACATTGTGGCACAAGGCCTCATTCCTACTATCACCTTGTATAAATTTCGTACATTTTCACATACGAAATACTTCCTCATGTTCAACATCTGAGGAAGTTAAGAAACTAACATTCATCATAAAGGATGAAGGAAGTTTAGAAACTTGCCTTAGCACTGCATACTTCTTACGCCTTATCGTTCATCACAATCCCTATATATCACATAAGGAATAACAAATATCCTTTAGTCAAATACTTGACTTATGCATTAGCTTATCTTTACTTTACTTCGTATGGTTCGCGTTCTTGCTATATAAGTCTACGCGACCAACCTTACGTTCATTACTTCTATCTTTTATTACATTCCCTTACCACGTCCGGTCCATACGACCCGGAACGTTTATCCAAGTTATTAACATTAACTCGGCTTTTCACATTATACGTTCTTCATTCTCTTATTACTGTTCATTACGGCTCATTATATCTTACTATGTTTACACTTGTTAACGTCTAAGTCATACAACCAATGTATACTTAGAATGTTCCCTTAACGCCGATACGTTTCACGAGAAATGTTCACATATCCTGCTTTCACGTTACTCATCTCTCAATCTCATTCAACCTTTACTTAAGGTTTAAATCACTTGTTTAAGTGTTATATTAAGTGAATTCTATGTTCACTCGAACTCTCATCAATTATCACTAAGTATGATGATTAACGAGATCTTAACTTGTTCTTCAACTTAAACATTGGTTAATGTTTCCAAGCTTAAGTTCAATTACATTTGTTCAACGTTTAAATCTCATAAACATTGATTAAACATGTTGTTTAACGCTTACATTACATCATTTATTAGCCCTATTAATGATATGCAAAAGGTTAAGTAATTATTAACAATGTCAACTTTTCTCACATGCTGGCGCTGCGGCGCCAAATATTGCCCTTGGAGTGGCTGATAAGTGGATTTTATGACCACTTATTCGGATAGTAACCAACTCATTCTGTTGCTTAAACTCAAGTATCGTTGTGCGTTTTATGTGTTTTTGCTTTATTTTTGTGATTTTCAGGTTTAGAAACTCTCCAGGTACAAATTGAGCTTAAAAGGGCAAAAGAACGCTTAAATGGGGAAAATCACTGAAATGGGGTTAAAGCATAAAGATAGCATGGGTGAGGAAGCAATGAAGGTGATGCCACCAGTCTATAGGCTAAAAGGAGCAAGAATGGCATTTGAAGCAAAAATGGAAAGGAAATGTAATCCGGACATTGCTTGGGGGGTTTATGTTCATTTTATGTTCTTGGATTGGAGCTTAGTTCATATTATAGAGCGTCTTCTAAGCTTTTCGAAACATCTTGAATCATCCCAATCGGAGTTCGGAGGCGAGAGTTATGACCCGTATACCAACGGACGTTAAACTCCACTGTTTTGGGTTTCTATTGCACAACTGTCACTTGGAGCTCAATTTCAGCCTTCATTCATCCATTATTTCTCAATTTTCAAAAAATGAAAGTTGTAGAGCTCTTCGATAGCTTCGATTTGACAGGTGGCAGGCCTCGTAACTCCTCCCGGATCAAAAGTTATGGCCGTTTTACCAGAGGACTCTGCAGCAGAAAAGCCTTGGCGCCGGCGCGCGGATTCTAGTGCATTTTTGGGTGCGGCCGCGCCAGTCCCCAGCTGTGCCAGACTTGACTTCTCAATTGAACGGGACTTGGCTGTTGATTGGGATATAAGGGGGCTCGTTTTGGGGAAGAAAAGGTATCAAATATTGGCCTTAAGCCCTAGCCCTAGCTTGTTCTTCCATTTTCCTTACATTTCTTGTATAGATTAGGAGTAGATTAGTGTTAGATTAAGGTTTAGTTAGTTAGTTAGATTCTAGGGTTAGATTAGAGAAGAAGATTGAAGCAAGAGATTGACATTAAAAATTCACACTTGGAGAAAGAACAAAGATTTGCAATTTTTATCTCTTCACTCTCCTTGTATTCAATTTGTATTTGGATAATGTATAATCTACTTGTGGATAATATATTCGAGTTGTCTATGACTTAAATCATATTTTGAGGTTTCAATGGAACCTAATGAGTAGTTTAATTTGATATTCCTTCTATGATGGCCTTATTTGATTACTATGTGTTTGTCTATTGCGATGTATGCTTTCATTGCTTAATTGAGTCATGACCAATTACTGTGATAACCCACATGGGATTGAAAGACGAAGTGTGGATAGCGGGCGATTGTACGTTCACATGGCGTTGGACGTATGATTTGTGCTTAGGATAGACATATACCGAAGCGCCGCTCGTAGTCAATAGAGGACTTGACCTTAAACCCTATTTATTTGTAAACACCATAGACATATAGGGGTTTAGATAATGTGGGTGTTCATATGCGTTCTATCATCTGTGGATTGCACGTGATATGGATTAGGTGCATCGAAAGATGTCCTTCTCTTACCTTCGTGTTCTCGGCTAACAACTGTAATGATTAATTTGACCTAATTGGAAGTGTGTCGACTTAGACGAATCATTAGGGGAAATTGGAATCTCTTATCTTCATTATCTGATTTTACTCTAGGATTAATTAGTTTAAGTTTACTTCCTTGCCTAGTTTAAAGTAGTTTTAATTCCTTCTCTTTACCACCCGTTTAAATAAGACTGAAATGATTATGTGTTAGTGCTTTGGCGACCTATTATCCATTAATTCTCCGTGGGAACGATCTTTACTTACTCTTTATTACTTGCTGGCCGCGTATACTTGCGCGAATATATTGACTAATAAAACGACCAACAAGTTTTTGGCGCCGTTGCCGGGGAATTAATTGGATAACTGTTTGCCAACATTAGTTTCAATCAAATTAGTCTTACTTTAAACATTTTTTTATTATTTTGTTTAATTCTCTTCCTATATTCTCTTTTCAGGAACAATGGATCTAAATTTCTATCCATGGAACTACACAAGGCAAGAGCAACCAAGGGAAGTAGGGAATGATGGCGTCGACCCAATTGCTTCACTTTCATCACAATTGGAGGTTCTCTCGAGGAAGTTGGATACTATTTCAGCCCAGCAGAGTCGAGAGACGGCAGTGACTTATGACTACAGTGTTGGGAGCTATACGAGCCATCAGAAGCCTATCAGTTATGGACAGGAGCAGTATGGGGGTGAGTACTCCTACAATGAGCCTTATCCCAATTATCAGTAGGATTGGGGGTATCACCCAGAGCCTTTAGGAAGCTATTATCAAGACCACTACTGCGAGCCAAGTCCAATGTACGCACCAGAATGCACCTTCCAGACTCCAGCTTATGAGCCTCAATACATGGATTTTGAGGATGACATAAAGAAGGCAAGCATGGAGGAAGGAGGTGACATAGCATCATTAAGAGATACCTTAATTGATCAATCACGGTCAATCGAGAATCTTCAGTATTGGGCAAATCAAATTAGTATGGCGTTGATGAAAGAGGAGTTGAATGAGCAAGGGATACAGACTCAGAATCTTCAGAATCAACTCTCTCAAGTAGTAGATGTCGTGAGCAAAGGGCCTCAGAATTCCAGGGAGATTCAGTACATGGATTCTGAGGATGAAGCAGAAAAGGAGATCTTGATTGAGAGAGAGGAGTCGATTGAGGATCTTCAGATTTGGGAGGAGCAGATTAGCACAGCTTTAAGGAATGAGGAGGTGATTGAGCGAGAAGCCGAAGCTCAAGATCTTCAAAGTCCAATGCCTCAAATGTTTGAAGCCATGAGTTATGATCCCCAGAAAGATTGGTGTTTTGACATGGATGCAGAAACTGATGGAGAGCCTGACGTGCACTTGCAACTGGACGAACAGAAGGCAATGGATATAGAGGAGACGTTTGGGGATGTGGAAAAGTATGAACCAATCGTGACAATACCCCAAGTGATTTCTCAGCCTAAATTGGAAAAGCCAGTGAAGTTTGCACACCTTTGCCCCCTTGGTAGCCACATCACATATACGGATCTCAACGATATGAGAAAGTCCGCATTCTTGAAACCATGGTGGTCAGAAGAAGAGAGAATAGAAGAAGAACCCGTTGTGTGGTCTATGCCTCAGTGCCCCGATCATTTTATGCACACAACGGAAGCGGTGCCTAGCTCCCCGACCTTTTGTCCGGGGAATTCATATATATATCCGACGCTAGGTAGTTTAAATCCGAGTCCTCCTCTATTGGGAAGCCTCCAAAAGCATATAGCAATTCTGATAGATGGAGGGGTTCTCCAATATCGTCGGGGAGTCGGATAGCAGTGGTCAAGCACAGTCCAGCTAGAGGACTGTAAATCAAGCGCTCGATGGGAGGTACCCCATCATTTCTCTCTCTTTCTACCTGTTTAATTCTCCATTACCTGCTTTCTATCACAATTCCCTCCCCCTTGTTTAATTCTTATTAGTTTAATATTTAGTTTTAAAAAAAATTGAATGCTCGTAGATTTAGGAGCTCATGATTACATTTTTGGTTTTAGGCATGAATGCGTATAATTTTTTGGGATTAAAAAGCTTATAGCATATTTTTGATGCACTTGCATTGTTTATACGCACTTAGAGAATTTTTGGGAATTTAAATGCATATATCTTTTTATGTTTAATTCTCTTGATGTAAATATTAAGTATTAACTTTTGATGGTTTAATAGGGCTTAATAAGTCTTGTCTGCATATTTTAGGTTAAAAGCTGCTTGGGAGCAAATTTCAAATGCCATATCCTCTGTGCTTAGAAAAATTCTGCAGAAAATAGGATCTGGCATGCCTCGCGGCCGCGCCAGGATAAGCCTGAACTGGCGCGCGGTCGCGCCTCTTCATGTCAATTATCTAATCGTAGTAGCGGGCGATTGTACGTTCACATGGCGTTGGACGTATGATTTGTGCTTAGGATAGACATATACCGAAGCGCCGCTCGTAGTCAATAGAGGACTTGACCTTAAACCCTATTTATTTGTAAACACCATAGACATATAGGGGTTTAGATAATGTGGGTGTTCACGTGCGCTCTATCATCTGTGGATTGCACGTGATATGGATTAGGTGCATCGAAAGATGGCCTTCTCTTACCTTCGTGTTCTCGGCTAACAACTGTAATGATTAATTTGACCTAATTAGAAGTGTGTAGACTTAGACGAATCATTAGGGAAAATTGAAATCTCTTATCTTCATTATCTGATTTTACTCTATGATTAATTAGTTTAAGTTTACTTCCTTGCCTAGTTTAAAGTAGTTTTAATTCCTTCTCTTTACCACCCGTTTAAATAAGACTGAAATGATTATGTGATAGTGCTTTGGCGACCTATTATCCATTAATTCTCTGTGGGAACGATCTTTACTTACTCTTTATTACTTGTTGGCCGCGTATACTTGCGCGAATATATTGACAGATAAAACGACCAACAGTGGCGCTGCAGCGCTACTCTCTAGAGCTTTCTCCCGGGTGTGGCGCTGAGGCGCCGGCTTAAGCCTATTGGCTGGCACTGCGGCGCTAGCTCTGCAACTTAGAAAAATATTCTAAGTTTTTGAAAATTCTGAAATTCCGGAGTCCGTAACTTGATCGTTATAACTCGGAATAGGTTCGTTCCAAAGCCAAAAGTTCATAAACGACATGCTCTACCATCCTATCAAGTCGGAATTCATTTTTGAATCCGTCGGCGAGAAATTCGCCGATTAGTCCATTTTTACGTGTTCGTCGAATGTTCGCGAACGTTCAACGCTCGTTTCTTTATTTTAACTCTGAATTCGTTCGTTCTTGCTCTCGCAAGTCTTGTTTACATAATTACACGTGTTGCAATCAAAAACCATCATTTTTGAATCAAACGACGACTTTTGACTTTCATTCCGAGAAATTCACGATTTCGACGCTTAACGTCTAATCGCGTAAACTTCCGCCGAATCTTCGTTACTTGATATTTTTACGTCAAACCAAATGGAATCAATCCATTGGTTGTTCCTTTATGATTCTAACCATATTAAACATCTAAGTTTTAATGGTTTTCTTCATTACGTTCTTTGTGTTCTTCGTGTTCTTCATGTTCTTCGTTCTTTCTTCGCTCTTAATCAATGTTATGATTATTATTTTACGTTTTCTCGTATTCTAACGTTATAAGTTTGATAATCCAACCTTATAACATCGAAGAGTTAATATAACTCATCTGAATCGTCCACTAACATCTTTTTCATTTATTAACCAATCATTATGATTTTAACTCATTTTTTCATTAATTCTTAACCATTTAACTATGGTTTTCACTTGTTCTTGGTTCTTAGTGTGTTAAAGTCCACTAATACCAATCTCCATACTTCCTAACATGTTTGCTTTGTCCATTTTCACTTCTCTATCAATCTTTAAAATTAAAGAAAGATGAAGATTAAGGTTTAACACTTATACCTTTTAAGTGTTCTTGAACTCTTAGACTTTGTGTTCTTAACAAAGTCTTAAGCTAACTTCTCTTTGCTTCTTGGTTGCATGTCCAAGCTCTTCCCTCTTCTCTTCTCTTCTCTCTCTCTCAAATGAGTTGGTGGGATTTCAAACAAGGAAAATGAAGGGCCAAGCCCTCTATTTATAGGCAAAGCAAGACCAAGGGCTTAAGGGTCTTTTAGGCCCAACCTCCTCACTATTCCCACCTCCTCACCCTTTCTTTGTGCCCAAGTTTGAGCCCATGTGCTTCCCATGTGCTAGCACATGCCACCATGTGCTCCCCCATGTCCCCTCACATGCAAACATGGGTCATGAGTTGCCCCATGGGTTTAAACCACCCGTTTACCCGCCGGTTTGACCCACGGGTTTAAATTCTTAGATTTACTTCGTATAAAATTCGTATTATACGACGTATTAATTCTCGTATCCTCCTCGTATTATACTCGTGTAATAACTCGTATTATACGAGTATTCATTCCGTATAATAATCATTTATTATTATACGTAATCAATTTAATCATTGATTTTACTTTTCCTAACGCATAGGATTTTAAGTCCCTACGCGAAAACTTTGCGAGCCATAAATGAAATATTATTACATATTCCATCTCGTCTCAAAATCCTATCATTACACGTTTCTCGGAATTTCAAAATAAATTCCCGAACAGAAACGGATGAATAGTGATTTTTATCACTTTTCTCGGCTAACTTAACTTTTCACAGTATATTACTGTCAAATCTTCGACAAAATGTCATTCCGACATTTCGATCTCCTAAAAAGGCTTAGGGTTAAACCCTAACACTTAGGGTTTTATGAATAGTGCCTATTTCGTCTTTTTCTCAAAATATTTTTATTCCCGAAAATCTTTTATTTTCGTCTTGAAAATTCATACTCGTTCATTCTAGCTCGCAGCCAGAATCCTCCTCATATCTAATCATCCTAGGTCATAGAATGATTAATACCCATATATCACATAATAATAATCAATAAAATTACTTTTATTAACTTTTATTGATTATTAATTCTTTAATCTTAATTTTGTGGACAATCTGATTTTTCGGGTTGTCACATTCTTCCCTCCTTATAAAAATTCCGTCCTCGAAATTTTTCAAAACACATCCATACCCGGATGCGTTATCCTTACCACCCCTCGACGAAGAGTTGACCTTAACTGTTCTTATTTATGTTGAAAAATCTCAACATACAAATCAGTTAGGTATTTACCTAGTCAAATCTTCTCATTTTCTCTTCTACATCCTTCCCCCCCAAGGATCATTATCTTGTTATAATTATCAGATGATACATATCTTGACAACTATACTTCTAAAATCCAGGTTCTTTTACCTCCAAAAGGTTCTTTCATGAAAAATAATGGCAATTACATTATTCTTATCACATTACATCTGTGACTTAACTAGTCACCATATCTACAGAATAGTTTTAATCTCACTATTCTACAAGTCTCGACTTGATCTTCACGCTTGTTCATAACATGAACAATACTTCATCTTGTGATGCTCATGGTATTCGCAACTATAGCATCTCACCGTAGTAGGACATCCATCATCAGGATCTTCATCTTGTCCTTTAACACATACTACTGTCAAATCTTTCGACAGAATGTCATTTCGACATTTTAATCTCCTAAAAAGGCTTAGGGTTAAACCCTAACCCTTAGGGTTTCATGAATAGTGCATATTTCGTCTTTTTCTCAAAAATATTTTTATTCCCGAAAATCTTTTATTTTCGTCTTGAAAATTCATACTCGTTCATTCTAGCTCACAGCTAGAATCCTCCTCATTTCTAATCATCCTAGGTCATAGAATGATTAATACCCATATATCACAGAATAATAATCAATAAAATTATTTTTATTAATTATTAATTCTTTAATCTTAATTTTCTGGACAATCCAATTTTTTGGGTTGTCACAGAATATATGTCTACCAGCTAGTTGGTGATAGTGACACGTCAAGGGTGTTAGGTGAGAAAGCAAATTGTTGTGACAGGCAAGCTCAAAAGAAGCTGACGCCTAGGTTTATAACATCCACATCAAGGATCCTAGAATATTTGAGCATTAAATGCACAAATGGGCATCTAGCAACGAGAAGATTTTCAGCAGATTATAAAAGGCAACACGGATTCAAACTAACGGAGAGACAAATACTGATCAAAAAGCCTAAACTCTGCAAAAGAAAAAGAACGAACTCAATGATCCTAAATATATAGTTCACGTTGCTAAGTACTTGAGAAAAAAATCTTAAACGCCATCTTAGCAACACCTCTCAACAAAAATCAATCATCAGATCATTAGAGGGCTGAGCATCCTTGTCTTAGTGACTAAATATTCAAGTCCGTTGGGCTTGAAGAGGTCTTAGTGTCCTTGTCTTTGTGACTAAATAACCAAGTTTACGGGGCTTGAAGAGGGCATAATGTCTTTGTCTGTGTGACTAAATCCTTAGTGGAATTCCTACTCGAGGAGTAGGATAGTGGATTAGGAGTTGTCCAGTCTCCGAACCACTTAAAATTTGCTTGTGTCTTTACTTTACTGTTATTATCTTTCCTCAGCTTGCTTATCGTTTTTATATTGTATATATTCAGAACTTAGATTCATTTTCAATCTTCAAGGGATTTTTCAAAAGACATATTCCGTTGTACATAATCAAACTAATTAATAACCATTTGGTAATATCTTATTAACTAACAGAAGATTTTTTTTAAAAGATCTATTCAACCCCCTTCTAGATCTATAAGTGCGTTTGTGAAATAACAAACTCATCTTCTAGAGACATGAACAGAATGTTCTTAGCCCTTTTGTCATACTGCACCAGCTTCTTTTTATTGTCAGTCCATTCAGCTATGTGCTTGACTGTCATTGTAATACCCGAGAATTTTTGAATATTATTAAATGATTATATTAATAGAAGTGAATATTTATTTGAATATAAATATGTAAGTATTATGAGATGAGTTAACTCAATTATATTAAATTAAATTTATGTAATTGAGGGAAAATATGGAGTTTATGATAAGCTCGTTGAATGCCTTGTGTGGCACAAGAATAGATTCAATGATGAATTAACTAATTCATGGGCGAAGGAATTATTAAGTGAACAATTAATCTATACTAATTGTTAAATTGCTATTATGGGAAATATAATAATAGTATGATGATTCATTGCAAGTAATAGTATAATAATAAGTAAATCGTTTATAAATATAATAAGATTTGTATTTATTAAACTATTGAGGAATGTGATAAATTATCGTATAATAATAATTAATAAGGGATGGATTATTTAATATTATTGTTAATTAATCGATAAGATGAGTAATTAATTATTATTGACTTATTTGTGAATAATAAAATAAACAAGTAAGTTATTAATATAATAAGATTATATTAATTGCATGTGTAACGTTATGAGATATTGGACATATAATATATCGAAGCTACAACTATATTATATAGTGAAATGTGATGCATTAATGTAACTATATAATATATATAAACGATATAGTAAGATGTATTAAGTTATGGAAGTTACATAATAATAACAATTATGTGACAACATGTGTGGGTAACTGCATTGAAAATGAACCTTATTGATACTATAATGAATTGCGTAAACAATTTTGACTTAATAATGATTTCAATAATTTAATAATATAGTAATGTGATAATACCCAATTGAATTATATTCGGTGTTGACAAAATGTACATGGATTATATATGTACAAGTTGAAGTATTTACATTGTATTGTTTCTCATTTCATGAAATTACCTTGTGACACTAAATTCACACCTAAGTGTATATAATATATGGTAGGCTTATTTGATTAAACATTGCATTGTACCACACTTGCTAGAATGCTGAGATATATAGCCTTGTCCCATATTGATAGTCACTATCTCTTCTCACGTGAAATACTCCAATGCTAGCCTACTCCCTATGTCCTTAAACTCAGTAAAATCATAGCTATGATGAACAAGGAAGTGGTTTTCATGAATGCCTTCACCAACTAATTACCTACTCTTCCTTAACCAACATACAAATCTTCAGTTCATTGGTTTGAATTAATGGGAGAATGATACATTGTCTGGGTAATATTCTTTCTATAAGTATAGCCCCTCCTCTTCACAAATTCAATTGCTGAAATTTTGCTTAAGTGTTGAATTGAGAGTGTATTGTGAGTTTGTTAGCAAGATAGTTACAGAGAGAGAGAGAGACTTCAATTTCAGCAAGCTCAATTAGCTAATAGAGGTATAATCACATTCTATTGTTCTACATTTTTATTTCTCTGTAAATTTCAAGATTCTTGATTATGCCAAATTAGATTGTAAATGTGTTGTAGATTGCTAATACGTATTATACTAACTTACCAACATGTTTAAACTACAATGTAGCATGTTTAGAAGAGATTTTATGAAGGAAATTTAGGATTTGGCTTAGCCTCTGCCGAAGCAGAAACACTTCAGTTCTAGCGGGAACTGGTGCAGCTGCGCCAGTTGTATACTAAGGCGCAGCGCAGCTGCGCCGGTCTCTGATATTGGTTTTTTGATTTTTGCTGCAATCTGTTAAGCCATATCATGTCCAAATAGATTTAAACAAGCTTGATGACTGGTTTAACATGTGTAGTGATATACCTAGACCTAGTGTGAACATGTTTTACTATGTTTGCATGCACGATTAATGAAACGACCTATAGTCTTAAAAAGATGAACTTAGAGTTTCAAAAGGGACTTTGACATGTTATATCCATATTGATATTTTGACTTGGTAAGCATGAGTATATGGTTTAAGAATGCATGAAAAGCCTGTTAACTTGCGTATACATGTTTCATAATGTAACATGAGTATGTTGAACCTCACTAGTGGACATTTCTAACAAAAATATAAGTTTTAAAGGTGAACCTTGGCATATAGGTATCATATATGCATTCTGATTTTGCGAGCATGTTTATATGGCCTAGAAATGCATGAAGGACATGTTAACATATGTATATATATGGCATGAACATGTTACACCTTATTAGTGAACGATACTAATGGAAGTATAAGTGTTGAACGTGAACCTTGACATGTTATATTGAGATTTAGATTCTGATATTTATGGACATGTTTGATAGTGCTCTTAACCTCACTAATGCATCATACATGTATACATACCATGCTAGATGCCATGAAATCAAGTTAAGCATAAATGAAGCATGTTTCCCCACTAATAACGATGCTAGTTACATGTATGTGATGTGAATACTCATGAGTATGCCTAAAACGAGTTATATGAATACCTTATGTGTTTAAAAGGCGAGCATGTTAAACTTTGTGAGTTCGTGACCTTGAATGGCCTTAAGTTGTTAAAAGTATTAACTTAGAAACTATATCATTTATGATTGAACTTGGAAGGGTTGTGCAAGCGTGGAAGGACCTTTAAAATGTTTATATGCTATATTTTATTGTATACTTGCGTGAAGGACAGAAACCTTAAGGCAGCAGCCCAGCCTTGACTTGGCCAGGGGGTAGCGCAGCTGCGCCGGCCCTAGGCTTAGCCATGGCGCAGCTGTGACGCCCCCAAATTCGGGACCGCCACTTGGTCTCTCGAATTCGGTTCGTCACGTGCTCATGATAATAAAATAATAACTAAAATCACACATTCACAGCGGAAGATCTAATATAGAATAATTTACAATGATTTATTATAATTATTCTCCCAAGTCTAGTAACCTATAGTACTTAATAGATTACATAATAACATCGAATAAAGGCTTATTACATAATCCTACTTAAGCTTAAACATAGTCTGAAACCAGTCTTAATACAACATCATAAATTTAAACATAAAGGAACAAGCTAGTCGGTAGCCTTGCCCTTGTCTTTCCCAGAGACACCTCCCTGTTCCGTCTTAACTGAAAGGTTTTAAATAAGCAAGAATGAGCACAAATTGCCCAGCAAGTAATATACAACAAGGGTGAAGAGTTCCATAACACGACTTGAAATATCAAAGTAAAATCTCTAAGATAGTTCAAGGTTTCAGGATAATATCATGAATAACGAATATCAACAATTCTCGAATCAAATCTTGGAATATGAAATGATAGTTCAATATAGTTCAACAGAAATATATGACTTCAAAGGCTATCAACGTATCCAACTGGATAAAACAATTTATATACTGAGCAATCACTAAGAACTATTAAACATCTACTAGAATTACCAATATTAAACTGATAACCCAAAAGAGACAAGTATAATAGATGATCAGTCTACGATACTTTATGTTATGTATAACCACAGTAATATTCACGCGTGTGTTGGGACTTTCAACAATAAACACTCCCCTTACCATAAGGGTTGTTCAACTCAATTTTCAAGATTTTCGCACCAATAAAAAGGTTTGGACAGTTTTTATAAACATGCATATAGTCTAGCCGAATCGAGTGGCATAGACACTTTCACAATATTCAAGAACAATACCAAGTTCAATATGAATAATAGCTTTCACGAGAGTTCAAACATTCTAGCTCAAATGAACGGTTAAGCTAACTTGCATTCAAAGAGATAAGGTTTAGATACTTGCTTGCACTATCTGTCGAATAAAGTAATGCAAGGGTTTAGGATACTTGCACTATAAATGAGTGTAAGTTAGAGAAACTTGCCTTTAGCGTAGTTTATCCATGAAAAGTAAATCAACACTTTCGAATCCCTATCGTAATATAGTTATGTATATATATGATATTCATTAGTCATATAATCTAACGTCACATCTTATCTTTGAATATACGATCAACACATAAGTTAGGTTTTAACCTAGCTACAATGTTATATAGTATCATATTAATATAACATTTATCCTTAACGTTCCTCCTTTTGAGTTTAAACACCTTCTTATATCACATAAGGTCACAACAATTAGCAAACATAACCTTTCTAACACTTTATAGCATTATTGTGAGTTAACCGTCAAATCGGATTCAAGTAACAACATAGGATATTATATAGCATATATACATGTTAAAGGATACTTTTATGTGTATACAACCTTTCCTCGTTCCAATCATACATGCAATAGATTCTAAGTCAACACTTTCAATAATTTAAAGCCATTCAAGGTCATGGAATTCACAAGGCCTATCATGCTCGCTCTTTAAACACATAAGGTATTCATATACTTTGCATTAGGCATACTTATGAGTATTCACATTTCATACATGTAACTATTACAGTTATTAGTTGAAAACATGCTTCGTTTACGCTAAATTTTAATCATGACATCTAGCATGGTATGTATACATGCATGACGTTAATGAAGTCAATAGTATTATCCAACACGTTCATAAACTTCAGAATTTAAACTTCAAGTTAACATGTCAAGGTGCACGTTTAAAACTTGTATTCTCATTAGTAAAGCTCATTAATAAGGCCTAACATGCTCATGCTATCTAGATTCATATGTTAACATATTTGACACGCATTTCAAGGCCATATAACATGCTCGAAAAATCAAAACCTAGAATCCTAATATAACATGTTAGAGTCCATGTTCAACGCTTGTGTTTTCGTTGGAAAGGTTCACTATTGAGGTTCACATGCTCAAGTTACATTATGAAGCTTAGATACGCAAGTTAACATTCATATCATGTGTTTCTAGGTCATACAAATATGTCTCAAAAGTCAGAATGTCAATATAAGGCTAACATATCAAAGTTTCTCTTTTCATAATTTTCAGTTTTCTTCGAAATACTCAACTAAAACGACTAGCATGGATTACTATAACCTAGTACCCTTATTCCATATGTTATTGTGAGTTATATGCATATCCTAATAGTACAACATGCTCAATATATCAGAAGATATAATAAAAATCATTAACAAATTCTGCAGTGGCGAGCGGCCGCGCCCAAATTGTACTAGGGAGACGCACGGTCGCGCGGCTCCCGTTCCAGTCTAGATAGCTCCAGCCACGGCAGATATCAAGCCCAAATCACAAAATTACTTCACAATTTCGATTCTACATAACTACATTGCTATACCAACATACTTATATGTCTATATAACACTTAACCAAGCATTCTATAATCCAATCACACTATAATCTGGCAAAATCAAGAAATCTTGAAATCTACAGAGAAGCAAAAATGAAGAACACGATAATGTGATTATACCTTTGCTATGAACTTGTTGCTACTAAAGTCTCCCACTGCTAGAATGATATTGCTAAAGTATATATGCTCTCAAGTTAAGCAATTCTAAGCAAATGAAAATGGAGAAGGAGAGCTCAATTTATAGAATTTCAATTATCCAGACAATGCTATCTCCCCATGAATCAAACTAATGAATTGAAGACTTGTATGTTGGCTAATAGAGAGTTGGTAGATGGTTGTTAGAATCAATCATGATTCCCACATCCTAGTTCATCATGTGCTAGCTTGAGCTTGGGAGAAAAATGGGGGGATAGGCCTTAGCCTTTTGTCAAGCACGTGAAGAGAGAATGAGACTAGCAATTAGGGACAAGCAAGCCAATCTCAGCATTTTAATATAACAAACACTTACATTGTTATACACATGTTGTATATATATATATTTAAGCATACAAGTATACTTAAGCTATCATATATATATATATATACACATATTATATATTTAGATTACAATTAAAGGTACAATATAATCCCAATAATACTACCATGTAATTCATATAATGGTAACTGTAGTTCACACACATATAATCCATGTACATTTTATCTCCCCGGATATAATTTAATCGGATGTCATCTCATTACACTGTATCCCTTAGTTATTAAATTACCTACCATATATTCATGATGTCTCCCTTTAATGTATATTCACTTTGTCACATAGGCAATTCATGTAACTCATATAATTTAATAACCTTACTATGTAGTTTATATAACATAGTCACATTATAATATATAGTTAGTTACTATACTTTATACTTTTTAATCCGCATACTCGCACATAGAAGTAAATAATTTACTTATCTCATCAATTAATTAATAATAATATTAATTAATTCATTTCTCATTAATCAATACAATTATTAATATTCACAATAATAGATTAACACTTACATGATTAAATATCACATGAATAAATGTAAATCTTATTATATTTATGAACACGTTGCTTATTATTATCATATTATTTGCAATAATAATAATGCCACATCATCAATTAATCCTCATCAATATTCTATAACAATTAATTAATATTCTACGATAACAATTAACAACAATTAACAATTAATTAATTGTTCACTTAATAAATCCTTCGTCAATTAATATATCTCATTAATAATCCTCATCACTGTGCCACACAAGGCTTTCACGAGTTTATCGTAACTCCATAATTTCTCAATTATTATAAATATTCAATTTAATAGAATTGAGTTAATCCTTCTCATAACACAAAATCATTTATATTAAATAAATTCTTATTTTCATTAATATATTTATTTAATAATATTTAGAAATTCTCGGGTATTGCAGCAGCTGCGCCAGTCTGGAATCTGAGATGGACAGTTTTGCTTAATCTGATTTTGATAAATAACCTATTATGATGCCTAAACTGTTAAAACTTGGACAGATCTCTACTGATATATGTTTACAAGTATTGGTAGTAAAAGCATGGTGATATTTAACTTATAAAAGGAACTTTAGGGATCGTAAAGGCATAACCAACGTAGTGTTATAAATTGTTATAATGACATACGTGATACAACTATGTTACATGATTTCATAACTTCTTACATACTGATTTCATGATACATATGTATAGGTAAGTAATGGCATACGTATAAGGCTATATAATTGAGCTAGAATCATATGTGTACACTTATCGAACTTGTGTATCGAACGTGTTTAACTAATGAACATCCTATACACATTATATACTATAAATAGGATTCGAAAGTGTTGACTAGCTTTACGTGAGTAAACTACACATAAGGCAAGTATCTTAAACCCTTACATTACTTTATTCAACGGATATTGTAAGCAAGTACTTGAACTCTATTCTTATTGAATTCGTATTAAGTTTATTGTTGTGCAAGTGAGTTATTCAAATTATAACTTATTGCGTCATAGTTATGATAAAGCCAATTATATTCTTCGATTAATGCCAAGTATTGAACTAATAAAGAGTGGTCTATGTCATTTGATTCGGCTAGACTCATATCATGATTAGAAAGCTATTTAAACCAATTGATTGGTGCGGAGTTTTATGTTGACTGAGATGAACAACCTTCTTTGAAGAGAAAATATATTTGTCGGGAGACTGACGTGCGCACTTGAGTACGATTAAATGTTATGCATAATATAGGGTACTTTAGGCTGATCACCTATTGTACTTGCTTTTGTTGGATTATCAGTATATTACTGTTAATTCTAGTAAGAGTTCATAGTCCTTAGTGACTGCTCAGTATTCAATTATCTTGAAATCGTGAATTGATTTAACATTGAATCTTATTGATATTCTGATGTCCTTAGCTACTGTTATTGAAAACTGTTAATACTTCTTGCTATCCTAGAACTATCATACCTTGCTATACCCTTTTGGATTCGAGAACTATAATACTCACCCTTGTTGTTATATTACTTGCTGAGCAAACTTGTTGCTCATTCTTGCTTTTCCCTAAAAATATTTCAGTTAAGGCAGAGCAGGGTGGACCTTCGAGCGCCGACAAGGGCAAGGAAAAGGCTACAGAGTAGCTTTTATTTATGTAGAACTTATGATTGTAATAAGAACTTATTCTATTATGTACTAAATAAAGTTATGTATGCTTAAGTTATGTCTAAGCTATGTAATCAATGTTTTAGTTACGAAACCTTAGGACGTGAATAAATTATATTAATTAAATGTAATCTATTCGGTAGTAGTGATGTGTATTATTCCGCTGTGCGATGCGACATTTAGTCGTCATATTATTATCATGGTGTTAGATTATAGAACATGACAAACCGAATTCGAGAGAATCTGTGGCGGTCCGAATATGGGAGCGTCACAATCATCTTGTTTGGATCATCAGTGGTTAGAGCAAGCTTTGTTGGAATGTATGGACCACTGATAGATCTTCATCTATTGCATCAATATACGCTTGCAAACGAACAATCCAGTTAGGAAATTTTTCCTTATTTAGAAGAGGTGGCTTATTCCCACCACCAAGCTCAGAACCGATTTTATTGTGTGTCATATGATCAACTCAAAGTGTAAGCTTAAATATTCTTGAGAACCTACTCTTATACCACTTGTTGTTGCACAATAAAGATCTAGAAAGGGGTGAATAGATCTTTAAAAACTTTTCTCTTATTTAAAGATTAGCTACCAGGTAATTAATTTGTTCAATTAATCTTAGCATATCGAAATATTAGTTTGAAAACTCCCTTTAAAGATTTAATGAAATCTCAATTTTTAATTTAGTTCCTGTAGATATTAGTCACTTCACAAATATAGCAGATATAAAAATAGAAAATAAACGACACAAAATATTTAAGTGGTTCGGAGCGCAAATAACTCAGTCCACTCTTCTACTTCAACAAGTAGGAAATCCACTAAGGATGGGGTCACTAAGACCAGATCACTAAGATCTATTACAACTGAACCACTTAGGTTCCTTCGAGTCACTTAGTCTTAGAATATGGACACTTAGTCCCAAATTACTAAGATCTCTTCAAGTCACACAGTTTTGGAAGGGTCACTTAGAACATGTCGCTTAGACCTCTTCAAGTCACTTAGACTTGGATGAAAGTCACTAAGACAATCAAATCATTGTTGAATGATAGTTATTTGAAGTGTTGTTGAGCTTTTCAATTAAGCTTGTCTTTTTTTTGGTACTTAGTGTGACGCCCCCAAATTCCAGGACCGCCACTTGGTCTCTCGAATTCGGTTCATCACGTGCTCATGGTAATACATCACAATAATAATAATTAAATATCATACGATCACAGCGGAAAATCTATTCTAGAATAATTTACAATGATTTATTATAATTATTCCCCCAAGTCTCGCAACCTACAGTACTTAATAGATTACATAATAATATCAGTTAACGACTTATTACATAATCTAACTTAAGCTTAAACATAATCAAATCCAGTCTTACTACATCATCTTCATACAATATTAATATATTTAAAACATAACAGACATAAGCTAGTTGGTAGCTTTGCCCTTGCCCTTATCAACGCCCGAAGGTTCACCATGCTCTGCCTTAACTGAAATATTTTAGGGAAAGCAAGAATGAGCACAAATTGCCCAGCAAGTAATATACAATAAGGGTGAGTAATAAGATTCTCAATTCTCGAAAGGGTATAACAAGATTTGATAGTTCAAGAATAACAAGAATATCAACAGTTCTCAATATCAGTCGCTAAGGACAGGATAATATCAATATGATTCAATAATAAGTCAATTCAAGATTTCAAATAATTGAATACTGAGTAGTCACTACGGACTATGAACTTCTACTAGAATTGACAGTAATAAACTGAAAATCCAATAAAAACAGGTACAACAGGTGATCAGCCTAAAGTACCCTTGTTATGCATAACAATCAACCATACTCTGTTAAATTAAACAACTTCTCCCTTCCTTTCCTGCTCAGAGCGTCGGCAACCACATTTGCCTTTCCCGGGTGATAAAGAATATCGCAGTCATAGTCTTTGATTAATTCTAACCACCTTCTCTGCCGCATGTTTAACTCCTTCTGTGTGAAGATATATTTCAGACTTTTGTGGTCCGTGTATATCTCACATTTTTCTCCGTATAGATAATGTCTCCATATCTTTAACGCAAAAACTACTGCCGCTAACTCTAAGTCATGAGTAGGGTATCGTTTTTCGTAATCCTTCAATTATCGTGACGCATATGCAATAACCTTGCCATGTTGCATGAGCACACAGCCAAGCCCCTTGTGCGATGCATCACTATACACCACAAAATTTCCCGCATCATCTGGTAATGATAACACAGGTGTTTCGCTCAATCTCCTTTTCAGTTCTTGAAAACTTTCTTCGCATTTGTCGGTCCATACAAATTTCATCGTCTTTCTAGTCAAATTGGTCAACGGGGTTGCTATCTTAGAAAAATCTTGGATGAATCTTCGATAGTACCCAGCTAACCCTAGAAAGCTTCTCACCTCCGTCAGTGTTCTCGGTTGTTCCCAATTACTTACTGCTTCAACCTTCGCAGGGTCTACAGAGATTCCATTCTTATCCACCACGTGGCCTAAGAATTGAACCTTCTCCATCCAAAATTCGCACTTAGAAAATTTTGCATACATCTTCTCCTTCCTTAGTGCCTCCAAAATAATCTTTAGATGTTCGGCGTGTTCTTCCTCTGTCTTTGAGTAGATCAAAATGTCATCGATAAAAACCACTACAAATTTATCCAAGTATGGCTTGAAAACTCGGTTCATCAAGTCCATAAATGCTGCCGGAGCATTAGTCAATCCGAATGACATTACCAAAAACTCGTAGTGTCCATAACGGGTTCGAAACGCAGTCTTTGGTATGTCCTCGTCCCTCACTTTCAGTTGATGATATCCTGTTCGTAGGTCGATCTTTGAGAAACACTTTGCTCCCTTCAGTTGATCAAATAAGTCGTCTATCCTCGGTAGCGGATACCGGTTCTTGATCGTTACTCTGTTCAATTCTCGATAATCGATACAGAGCCTCATCGATTCGTCCTTCTTCTTAACGAATAGTACTGGTGCTCCCCAAGGAGAAACACTCGGTCGAATGTAACCCTTATCCAACAATTCTTGTAATTGTATCATCAATTCCTTCATTTCTACTGGCGCCATACGATATGGAGCTTTCGAAATCGGTGCCGTTCCCGGTGCTAAGTCTATTACGAATTCGATTTCTCTGTCTGGCGGAAGACCAGGCAGATCGTCCGGAAACACGTCTTGAAATTCATTAACTACGGATATATCCTTAATTTCTACTCCCTTTTTTCGAGTATCAACGATGTAAGCTAAATATCCTACACATCCTTTCCTTAACAATTTCTTGGCCTGCATCATCGTAACGCAACACGATTGCTTAAGCGATGAGCTACCATAAAACACTACCTTAGACTTACTCGGAGTCTGAAGGTTCACACATTTGTTCTGACAGTCAATTATCGCAGCATGGTTATACAACCAATCCATTCCCAGTATTACGTCAAATTCTCCCAGTCTAATAGGAATCAAGTCTACGCTCAGTTCATGTTTACTAATATTTGCGCGACAATTTCGATAAACGTATTCTACAGGGATCACTTCCTTATTAGCAACTTCTATGATCAAAGGATTTTCTAATAGTTCTCGAGGTGTACTAAGTCTACTAGCAAATTCTTCAGATACAAAAGAACAGGTGGCACCCGAATCAAATAATACATAGGCATTTATATCATTGATTGGAATTATACCTGACACCACATCCTTCGCAGCCACTGCGTCTTGGACGGTCATGTTAAAGGTTCTGGCGGTTGGGCGGTTGGATTGTGCCGGTCCACCGATCATCAGCTTGTTGCCTCCTTGCTGATTACTACCCCCGCCACTTCCCTTCTTTGGGCAGTCCTTAATTCGGTGCTCCGTCGAGCCACAAGCAAAGCATCCTTGTATCTTTTTCGGTTTCAAACAGTTGGGCGGGATGTGCCCTTCCTGTCCGCAGTTGTAGCAAGTGCCACGTCCCTTCCAGCACTCGCCCTGGTGATTCTTCCCACACTTCGGGCATCCTTCAGCCCTCTTCTTGAAACCTCCACGAAAATTCCCTGATTGATTATTGTTGTTGTTTTTGTTGTCCCACTTTCTCTTTCCCAAGTTGCTTCCTCCGCTACTGCTTCCTCCCGTACGATTCTCTCCTCCAGTATTCTTTCCTTTCTTTTCTTTGTTATACAGACTTAAGGCCTCACTGCCACCTTCCGCAATGATTGCCTTCTCCAGTAATGTTGCAAAGGAATCAATTTGAAGAACTGATACCTTATTGAACAGCCATGGCTTCAACCCTTGTTCAAAGCGTCTAGCCTTCCTCTCTTCATCACCAACTTGGTGCTCCGCAAATCGCGCTAGTTCGTTAAACCTAGCCGCGTATTGCGCCACCGTCATCTCACCTTGTTTTAACTCTAGGAATTTCACCTCCATCCTATTCTTCATACTCTTTGGAAAGTAATTCTCGAAAAACAGTGTCTTAAACTTATCCCAAGCTATTATCCCTTCTCCAGCTCTTTGTTGATTAGCCTCCCACCAGTAGTTCGCTTCTCCCCTCATCATGTACGTGGCAAACACCGTCTTCTGATCTTCGCCTACGCTAGCTATAGTGAAAGCTTTTTCGATCTCTTTGATCCACGTTTGTGCGACTATTGGGTCGGTAGTTCCCTCGAACTCCGGGGGTCCTACACTCTTAAAGTCTTTAAAGGTTGTTACTGGCACAGTTTGAGGGTTCGGGCGAACGGGTTCATTGTTCCTTCCCCTTAAGGCTTCTCCTAACAAGTCTACCAGTTTCTGGATCGGGTCTACTTGTTCTCTCTCATTGTTAACGGATTCTTCGGGTGTAGTCAATCTACGTCTGGGCGGCATTATCTGCATCACAATTTTTCATTTTATTATTATTCAAGTATATCACTTAAGTATTTCTTTTAATACTAAAAGAATAAATTTATAACACGTTTCTAAAATCAACTCCATTTATATTCATATGCCATTTCATTTCATTACATGATTTTCCTAGCATACTGCTATAAATGTTATCACATATATCCCCTAATATCACAAAAGACGGGGAATATACCAACCTACTACCATACTACCCCTCTAACAAAAGCTAACTCGGGGTTTACATCATCATCCCACATCTTACACAAAAGATCGGGATTACAACATAGTATATACAATACATAAAGACACAACTAGTACTACCTCTAGACTGACTAAGGAAATCTCATCCCATCATCCCGCGCTCCACTGCGCTCTTGTACTCCAACTGTGCTATATACGCAACCAGCTCTCGGCTCAAGGTATGTAGAGTCTGTCCCTGTTCTGCCGGGTAGTGGTACACACCATCAATCACCCTTTCAAAAGCTGAACGAAACACATACCCCATCTTGTTCATCTTTCTCTTCTTGCACCTGACCTCGTCCTCAAGGTCGTCAGCTCTCTCATTGGACGCTTCCCACTTCTCCTCGAAGTGTAACCTATCCATCACCTCCAACTCTAGCTGAGTATGGAGTGCCTCTTTCTCAGTCTTCTCACTCAGTTCCCTCTGCTCAACCTCTTCTAGCTTCTCTGCCAAATCTGCATTCCTAGCCACTGACCTGTGAAACAGAGTCCCCATCTGGATCCCTGCCTCCCTACGGTAGGCAATCTCCACCTCTAACTCTTGCATAGCCAGCTTCCTCTGGTGGTCCTCGTCCCTCAGCTTCTGGAACTCAGACTCTCTCTCGTGGGCCTCTGCCTCCAGCTCCTGAACTCTACAGTCTAACTCTAGAATACGCTCCTCGTACTCGCCTAACATCTGTTCCTCTATAGTAGCCTCATCAGAGTCCTCTACTGGCTCATCCTCCATCGGCTCCTCCTCTGGATCAGACTCTATCTCAATCTCGTCCTCGTCGTCAGACTCGAATGGTGCAACAGCCTGCACTGGTGTAGCCTCTAGAGGTGCCTCGTATACTACGTGTATATCCCTGGACTCCTCCTCTGCAACTCTACTAGGTACCCCTGTGTCTGCCATCCTACACTCACAAACACAAGACAAGAAATAGCATCTCCATTAGAATGTTAAACAAAATATAAGTTCATTGTATAGAATGAAGTTACATTTCATAACAGACTAAGTCTCTCAAGGAAAACTCTACATGAGTTTTATCTCCTTCCTAACTTCTAAGTTCGCCTAAGTTATAGTCTAAGGACACTCGTTCCTAAGGTTTATAACTACGGCTCTGATACCAACCTGTGACGCCCCCAAATTCCAGGACCGCCACTTGGTCTCTCGAATTCGGTTCATCACGTGCTCATGGTAATACATCACAATAATAATAATTAAATATCATACGATCACAGCGGAAAATCTATTCTAGAATAATTTACAATGATTTATTATAATTATTCCCCCAAGTCTCGCAACCTACAGTACTTAATAGATTACATAATAATATCAGTTAACGACTTATTACATAATCTAACTTAAGCTTAAACATAATCAAATCCAGTCTTACTACATCATCTTCATACAATATTAATATATTTAAAACATAACAGACATAAGCTAGTTGGTAGCTTTGCCCTTGCCCTTATCAACGCCCGAAGGTTCACCATGCTCTGCCTTAACTGAAATGTTTTAGGGAAAGCAAGAATGAGCACAAATTGCCCAGCAAGTAATATACAATAAGGGTGAGTAATAAGATTCTCAATTCTCGAAAGGGTATAACAAGATTTGATAGTTCAAGAATAACAAGAATATCAACAGTTCTCAATATCAGTCGCTAAGGACAGGATAATATCAATATGATTCAATAATAAGTCAATTCAAGATTTCAAATAATTGAATACTGAGTAGTCACTACGGACTATGAACTTCTACTAGAATTGACAGTAATAAACTGAAAATCCAACAAAAACAGGTACAACAGGTGATCAGCCTAAAGTACCCTTGTTATGCATAACAATTAACCATACTCAAGTGTGCACGTCGGTTCTCCGACAATTATATATTCCCTTCAAAGAAGGTTGTTCTTCTCAGTCAAATACCAGATCCCGCACCAATCAATTAGTTTGGGTTGCTTTTCAATAACATAAGTCCAGCCGAATCAAATGGCATAGACACTTTCACAATATTCAAAAACAATACTAAGTTCAACATGAATAATAGCTTTAATGAAATAAGAGTTCAAGTATGCTAATTCGATTCAACCGAGTAAATAGGAAACTAGTTCGCAATACACAAGATAGGATACTTGCATAGTAAAAGAGTATAAGTTAGGAAACTTTCACAATCATAGATTTTCTTGCATAAAGTAAATGCGTCGGTTAGGATACTTGCACTTTAAGAGAGTGTAAGTAAGAGAACTTGCCTTTAGCGTAGTTTATCCACGAAAAGCAATCAACACTTTCGAATTCCTATCGTAATATAGTTACGTATATATATGATATTCATTAGTCATATAATTTAACTTCACATTTTCTCTTTGAATATACGATCAACACATAAGCTAAGTTTTACCTAGCTACACAGTTATATAGAATATAATTTCTATCCTTAACGTTCCTTCTTTAGAGTTTAAACGCATTCTCATATTATATAAGATCTCAACAATTAGCAAACATGCTTGCATATTATTAATATCACATAAGACCACAATCAATACTAAATATATTTCATTTTAGCAAGTTACGGCATCTCCTTAAGTTAACCGTCAAAATCGGGTTCAAATAACATCATATAATATCGCGTAGCATGTATTCATATTTAAAGGATACTTTCATGCTTGTATAACTTTTCCAAATCCAATCGTACATGGTATAGGTTCTTAAGTTAATACTTAAAGCCATTCAAGGACACGAACTCATATGGTCTAACATGATTGCTTTTAAACACATAAGATATTCATATAACTTGTATTAGTCATGCTCATGAGTACTCGTATTACATATATGTAGCTAGCATTGTTATTATCTTGAAAACATGCTTTGTTTATGCTAAACTTTAATCACGGCAACTAATCATGGTATATATATGCATGACACATGAATGAGTCTAAGAGTACTATCACATGTGTCCATAAATATCAGAATTTAAATCTCCACATATCGTGTTAATGCTCATGTGCAAGGCTTGTATTTCTATTGGTGAATCTTACTAATAGAGCCTAACATGTTCATGCTTCCTTACGAACTATATAAACACAAGTTAAGGCTTCATTCATATATTTCAAAGTTATCTAAACATGCTCATAACATCAAAATGACTATATAGCATTTACATGATCATATCCACCTTCAAACTTATATTTTTGTTAGGAATGAGCACTAGTTAGGTTCATATGTTCACATTTTATTACGGAACCAATATAGATAAGCTAACATGCACTTCATGTGTCTCTAGGTGGTACTAAACGTGCTTGCAAGGTCAGTATGTAAACATGCTCTATATATGTTAACGTCGTTTATGAAACTTTAAATTCGTTTCCAAACTATGTGTCGTTTGGTTAACCATGCATGCTAATATACTAAAACATGCTTACATTGCCTCATTAGGTTTATATATATGTGTTAATCATGCTCCCATACTTGTTTAAACAAAAATCAAACAATTGGTGCATAGCAGTTTTGTTGCAGAATGCAGAAAACTGAACACAGAGGCTGGCGCTGCGGCGCGGCACAGTAGCTTAATACTGGCGCTGCGGCGCGAGTGGCGCTGCGTGCGGCGCTGCGGCGCGGGCTGCGGCGCTGCGGCGTCGAGGCAGTTTTCTGGTTCAGACGGCAGCAAAAACCGACCCAAAACCTCCCATTTCATCGATTTCAACATACCATACCCAGATATTAGACTTGTTTAACTTACTAACACATACATATATGCTTATATAACAGTCAATAGCAATTATCAATTCCCAATTTCATGAACTCTAACTATTTTACGAATTTTATGTATTTACAGAAATTGAAGAGGAACAATGGAAATGAAAGACTATTCAGTGGTTCCATCATGTGTGTATGTTCATATAACAACAATATAAGGGTTCTACAACCCAATCATGAACCAATTTGGCATAATCAAGAATTTCAACAAAACTCAGAGAACAACAATGGAGTTCTTTTGACAGAAAATGAAAATGAAGACACGAAGAGGATTTATACCTCTGTTATGGAGTAAGCTTGCTGATATCTCACAATGCTATTATGTATATGCTCTCAACTTATCAACTCAAACAAAATCTCAGCAATGTGAAATGGGAAGAAAGGAAGCCATATTTATAGAGAAAACAAGATACAGACAATGCAATTGCCTACTATTTCAAACTAACAGAAATTTGAATTGCATGCTAGATAAGAGGAAGTTGGTAGATAGTTGTTGAAAGCCATCATTAGAGCCACTCCTCATATAATTATTGCTAGCTAAGCTTGGGAGAAGAATGGGAGAATAGGCCTTAGCCTTTTTGCCATACACGTGAAGGAGAAGGAGGGTGACTATTATATTGGAACAAGGCCATATATCAGCATTCTATAATTTGTATATATACACAACACTTATGCCAAAATTTGTTACATGTATATATACTATATAATTAGGCCACAATTATAGTTACAATGTAATTCTAATGATACTAACATGGATTCACATAATGTAATAAGTGTGAATTGTGCACATATAATTCATGTACATTTTTTATCATACTGGTATAATTTAATCGGATGTTATCACATTACATTATCTCATGTATTATTAAATTGTATTACTCAACAATTATTTATAATAGATCCATGATACATTATTTTAATGTATATCCACACATCATTTGTCACCTACACATATCATAACATATAGTTACTATACATTTAATTCGCATGCTTGCACATATAATTTCTCATCTTATAAATTGAATATTAATTAATAATATACACATATCCTACATCAATCAATATAATTGTTAACCTCCATAACAATTTAATTAACCTTTATATGATTAACTATCACTTTGATATAAATCTTATTATATTTATAAACACGTTGCTCATTATTATTATGTTTCTTGCAATAATAATCACATATTATTAATCAATCCTCATTAGTATTTTATAACAGTTAATTAATATTCTTCGATTAACAATTAATATAGATTAATTGTTCGCTTAAATTAATATAATCATTCTTATATTACGTCACTGTGCCACACAAGGCAATCAACGAGTTTATCACAAACTCCACCAATTTCTCAATTATTATAATTATTCAATTATATATAATTGAATTAATTCATCTCATAACACAAAATAAATTCTCATTTCCATTAATATATTTATTTAATAATATATGGAAATTCTCGGGTATTACACTTAGCAGCTTGAATATGATATTCAGGATCGTAGAGTAGAGCTTGATATAATCTGGTAGAGTTTTAGCTTTGTACTTCGTGATTTTTGTACTTGGATTTGAATCCTCAGACTCTTTTATGGACTGCTGAAAATCAGCCCGTTGGAGAGTTCTCGTTGGTGCATTTAATGCTCTACTCTAGGATGTTCCATGATGTTAACTTATTGGGTAGATACTAGAGTTATTTTCGAATCTGGCAAATCACATCAGATTGCAGTCTCACTTACCATATGTTAGTAGTGTCACATCTTCAATCTATCGGTTTAGACAACCCACTCTTTGATCTTCTTATTTGAATTTGAAGATGATGAGTAACATCTTGAAATCTTCGCTCTGAGACTCTTTGAATTTGTCAGTCCTATGACAGTTCTAACATGCTCTACGAACTTGGTCAATAGTAGAGTGATGAGGAACGTAGAGTCCGAGCTCCTACGTCCTGCTCTACGACTTGAGCTCTACGATTTTGTTCTACGAACATCCTCTCTACGATCAGCTCTACGAATGACTTTTTATGAAGAGCACTCTACGATACTTGAGCAGACTTTATTCTTCGAATACTTTGGCAGAACTATGATTTCGAAGACAACTCTAAGAATAGTTTGAAGACTTTGTTGTCTCTTTGTAGCTTCACGATTAGTGAACTGTTGTTCTACGAATTTATAGATTACTTTGTGAACAACATTGACTATACAAAATAACATAGTAACTCTACAATCGTTTAACAATACTATACGATCGATTTGATCCATATACATTGAATCAACTCAAAGGATCAAGCTAACAAGTTTGATCGTTCTAATTCTAAGTTCTTGTAAATATATCTCAGATAAGGACTTTACAAAACTACCGAATAATTATACATTATAATCACATCATCAAATTTAAATATGTATGACTTAACAATTTCTAACACTCTTGTTATAAGTTATATGAATAATATATTAATGTTTGATCCTTTTTACACCTCATTTACACTTTCTGGGAGTTTCTGTGGCACCCCCAAATTCGGGTACTTTATTTTCACACGATTTGGTATTCACTTTCTAAAATATACATCTACCCAATAATAAGGAATACAAAATAAATTACAACTTTATAATTAAATAAAAATCTTCCTTGTAAAAAGGATTACAACTTTGTCCAAACTATCCCAGGGTTTAATTTAACCTTAACTTAAACATCAAATGCAAAAAATAAAAACATAAAATAAAGTAATCCAGTCTTGTTACAATTCATAATTAACAAATAAAATAAGTCTTCACTTGTTCAGCTTGCCTTTGCCCTTACTAGTTGACGGAGCGTCAACACTTTTAACTTTAGCTGCAATGGTTATTTAAATCGCAAAAGTGAGCAAACGAAAGCTCACTAGAAATATCAATAATATAACATAACTGAATAGTTTCAATAGATTTGAATAATTTTTCTTTCATAAAGAATTGAACAATAATCCTTTCTTCTATGTTTAGAATCTCGAATATTGAAATCATCTGATGGTCGTAAGACCTTGAACTTTGTCCTAGGTTATAAACATTTCTATTTAAAACTGTTAACAGTCATATAGATTATGGACTCTTAACTCATACTTAGGGGGATCAGCCCTTCGTACCATGTATTGTGCACAAACATTTAACGCTTTCGCATAGTAACCCCCTAATTAATAGAGTTGTTCATCTCAGTATTTGAATACAAGTCCGCACCAAATAAAGTTTGGTTGGATAGCTAAAAGAAAATTTAGAGTTTTAACTATCATCAACTAAGGAGTAGTTGAATCGACTCACAATAATCAAGAATAATTCAATAATAACGAATTATTAAATAACTTATGCTTTAGAATTTAAACTTAAAGCATACGAAAATAGGATAGACCTTACTTGAACAATTAAGTCAAGGTCACTTCAATAATTTTATGAACTTTAAATAAGTACTTGTCCATTGCAGAAATAAAAGGACAATCTCAAATACAATAAATATTTGAATTTAAAATACTTGTATAACAATAACAAGTTTGAGTTTAGAAAACTTGCCCAAAGCGCAAGCTACAGTTACAACTCACGTTCTTTAATAAATCATACACATATATTTAACCATAATAATCTAAATTAGTTATCACATAACTAATTCACATAATTAGTTAACTCATTAGGTTAACTCATTCCTCTTTAAGTATTAAGTTAATAATTAATTATTACATAATTAATCACATCACATGTTCACATAATTAATCAAATAATAATTACGTACTCATATTAATTAAATTATAATTTAAACAAATTATAATATAAATTAAACAATTCATTTTAATTATAATTAAATCAAATTATAATTACATCTTACATTAATTAAATTATAATTAAATAAACTATAATTTAAATTAATCATTCACTTTAATTATAATTTATCAAATTATAATTGTATTTTATATAAATAAAATTATAATTAAACAAATTATAATTTAAATTAAACATGTACTTTGATTAAAATTAATCAAACTAAATTTATGCATTTATATTAATTAAATTATAATTAAACCAATTATAATTAAAATTAAATAATTACTTTGATTATAATTAATCAATTTCAATTCATGCACTAATTAAATTATAATCAACAATTTATAATTTAAATTACACATTTTCCTTAATTATAATTATTCAAATTATAATTATATATTATATTTTATTAATATAATTCATTATTGTCCGTTTAGTATTTTAATTTTATCAACATGCTTTATAATTTATTACATAATAAATTTTATAATTTTGTACAATTAAAAATAATTTTCTGCCCAATCTTCAAGACCAGCGCGGCCGCGCTCTAAATGGCCTTGGGAGCGGCGCGGTCGCGCCACTGCGCAGACAAGTCTGACAGTTCGCGAACTTTGCAGAGAAAAAGTCAATTTGACTTATTTCTCCACATCAAGTTCTGAATTCAGAACCCATAAATCACATAAACTATTGTAGAAACATTAGTTTATGATTCTAATCATATTCTAACACATGTATTATCAAAACACATAATCTAAAACACTTAATTTTGTAAAAATTGGAGAAAATCATTTTTTCAGTGTTCTTGATAAAATTGAACACTGTAAGTTTATTTTTTAATCAAAATATACAATTCAAATCACATTGAATTCATATATCAAGATATTACATAATCTAAAACTAATTTATACAACAATTTACAATAAATTATGAATTTTGATTTTAAAAGAAAACTATCTATTTTCAAAATACTTTACTGTCACTTTTGATGAACATGAATTCTTCATGTTCATCATCTTTATATGAATTAAATCACTAACTTATGTATACAATTCATATATAAGCATGTTATGAACACAAATTATATATATACATCATGTTATACAATTTAATGAAAAACTCATATTTACAGAGAATAAAACTTGAAGAACATACAATTTTTAATAGTTATAAGTTTAGAGATTATACCCTTTTTGCTTATTGAAACGGAGAAAATGATGATAGTTATTGATTTCTCAAGCTTCTCCTCCCTCTTCTTCCTCTTTTCTCTTTTTCTCTATAACTCTCTGTTTCTTTCTTCTTTGTTTTGTTTTTCTAACTTAACTAATGTATGTTATTCTGACATAATATACTATACATATTATACATATAATTATATAATATATATAACTGACATATACTTATATCATATAATAATTGTCATTTAATTTTTCTTAATAAATTGTCAGTTTCATTTTTTTTTAAATCAAAAGCCATAAGGCTTTGTTTGGCAAAAACCCCTTAATTTTAAAAATTAGCTTTTTAATAGCTAAGGCCATGTTTGATAAAATAAGATTAAAATAAGGGCAAGGGCCCTGTTTGGCAAAACTAATTTAAAATCCTTTTTATTCTTTTAATAAATCATTTAGCACATATTTTTAATGTTACACTTTAATTAATTAAATCTTAACATTCTAATTTAATTAATTAAAATCTAACATCAATTAAGCACATAAAAATTATCACATAACAATTATAATTACTCGTTAATTATAATTTCATGTAACAATTACCACATAAACTTCATCTAATTTAATTATCTCAATTAAATTAGAACTATACCATAACATTATTATACATCAATTAAATCAAATTTTAAATATTCATTTAATTAATATATTACACTTAATTAAATTACTCCACAAAAATCATACAATTTATTTATTTAACTCAATAAATAAATCAATAAATTAATTAAAATATTTATTTAATTTAATAAATATTTTAAAATTCATATAAAATTCTCATTCGTTACTGTTTCAATTTGAACCGAAGAGAAATGGAAAGAAAGTTAGACCAAAAAGGGAGATGGTGTCTAAAAAAATTTTAGGAGTAGAAAAAAGAAGATAAAGCAAAGTGGAGATGTGTCTTGGAGTTTAAGTTAGGAGAGAAAAGAAAAGAAAATTAAGAAAAGTTAAAGCTTATTTGGGACTAAAAGTTTTTCTCCCACTTATGAGAAGAAAGTTTAAGAAAGGAGAGCCTATAATTTTCTTTTCTTTTCTTTTCTTTGAGTTAAAACTCTCAAACACCGTGTTAGTCATTTGAACAACATATGGACATAAAATAAAGTCGAGGGTGCAAATTAATTTTTTCTTTAAAATTTAGGGTGCTTTTAATCTACAATAAAATTTAAAGCATAAACTATAAAATTCAACTTATAATTTACTCTACAATAATATTATGGTGATTAAAAAATTATTACGAAAAGACAATATAAAATGATATGTATGACTTTAATTGATTACAATCATTTGACTCAATCATATACATATATATATATATATATATATATATATATATATATATATATATATATATATGATGAGTCATTCATTAATTAATTTTTTTCTCATTAATTTGTAAATTAGTTTTCTAAATGGAGAGGTGATAAACTTTATAATGGCCCATTTATCTATTTTCACAAATCGGTGCCTCAAAATGGTCAAGGCATCTCTCTGATTGGATTGTTAGTAATCTAAAACTCCAATCCAGTCATCCTATACGCTGTCTTGCAAATGGCAATATGGTAAATTCAAGACATACAAACAGAAGACAAATAGCGCAGAGGCTAGAGAGAGAGAGAAAGACAGAGAGCTAGAGAGAAACAGAGAAAGAGAAAGAGCTAGAGAGAAAGAGGAGAGAGAGAAAGAGAGATTGACAGAGAAAATTATTATTTTAATTTTTCTGTATATAGTCCGTTAATTCCTGTTAATACTACTAAATATATTATATGAAACAAACAACAATGGTATCCGACCAAGAATTAGCAGAGGCACTGGAATCTCTCCTTCGCGAAGTAAACCCTAACACTCCCTTCACTTCCTTACACGACGTCGTTCAGCAGCTGGAGTCCAAGTTAGGGCTAGATCTCTCCCATAAGGTCGAATTCATCCGTAACCAGATCCATTTCCTCTTCCACCCTCAACCGCCGCAACAGCAACAGGTCCACCACCCTCCTCCGCCTCAGAAAGACCATTTCGCCCTCCAGCAAAGCCATGTTTTTCACCCTAATCCTGCCCAGAATCTCGCCCTTCACCAACCTGATGAGTTCTCTTTCCGGCCACAGCAGACGCCGGCGCCGCCAGTTGATAAAATCCAGACATATGATTCTACTACTTCTGCCGCCAATACTGCTGATATCGTTGCTAGTGCTGTTGAACAACCTGCTGAAACGTCTAAAGGAAGGTCTGTTTTATTTTGTTTTTGTTTTTTTCTTCTAAACTTTATGTTAAGTTGGTAACAAAACTGAAGAAATATTAGAAATTGATTTTTAACTAGAAAATTGAAATTTACTCTTTTATCATTGCATCAGTTTACTCCTTTTTCTTTTCTTTTTTTTTTAATTTTTAAAAAAACTATTTTTTTTGCTTCTTTTTATTATATGGATGCTTAGTTTTGAGGTTTTCATCATTTTCTTAGTATGCATTTTTTTCTTTAGTAAACAATTTCAAGTATATCACTTGGTTTGCACTTGAAGTCTGTTTCACATGAAGAACAGTTTCCAAAAAGTGTTATTTTTTAGTATGATAAAAGAAACACAAATTTAATCATAGTACTTATTTGTCAAAAACATGAGAAAGTGGATATATAAGTGATGGTTGATCTTCGTGAAAGGAACAAGAGGGGTTTATAGCCCACAAAAATGGATTGCTTTAATTGTTTCACATGACTTTTGAACATAAATAATGGTTACATAGAATAGGTCAATACTGGATTATGTTGAGAGACAACTTACTGAAAAAAAGTATGTAAGAAGTAAACTGCATGTTGAAGTCAATTTGCGATACGGTCCTATTAGCTATTTAATTCAAGAACGCCACACATGAAGTTAAAATTACTAGAATATTTGTTCATTGAAAATAACTGAGTATCAACTTGTAAGAGACTTAGTTCTGACCATTAACTGGTGTAATATTCGACAGCAAGGTTGAAAAACCCTTGGAAAATTTTCATTGCATGAATGAAAGTATTTTGAATTTTTTTAGGTAATGAGAATGCTTATAGCTGTACAGAAGCGAATTTGTGTAGTAGATGATTGTACATCATTATATCTTTATCAGGATGCTACTAATTGCCCCCAATAAAAGCAAAGCGTAAAGAAAATGATTGACTGAGAGTTGTCAATCCATTATCCTAGCCCCGTAAATCTGTTGTTTGGGTGGTTTTGGTTTCTATAATTCTTGTATCCTTTGACCAACAAATATCTCCAGGTAAATGCTGCATAAAAATCCCTAAAAAGTTATAAAAAATCACACGAATTCTTCACAATTTCCAACCCTCCTATTGCTTTTCGGCGCTGCTGTGCAATATTTATCAATGTATCAGTGATAAAAATTGATTGTTGCTTGGTCTGATGGGTGATATTTTATTTTCTCCCAGTGCTCAAAAAGGGAAGAAAAGGAGAGGTGGCCCCGGTGGCCTCAACAAACTCTGTGGTGTTTCTCCCTTACTCCAGGCCATTGTTGGCCATCCGGCATTACCGAGAACTGAGGTGGGATTCGTAAATGTGTGTATTTTTATAAATGTTGCATATTGTTTTCTTTATTTTTCTTTCTAATGTCAGTCCATCCGGTCCAGATTGTGAAGCAGTTGTGGGCATACATTAGGAAAAATAACCTTCAAGATCCAAGTAACAAAAGGAAGATAATTTGCAATGATGAGCTGCGTTTAGTATTTGAGACGGACTGTACTGACATGTTCAAGATGAATAAGTTGCTAGCTAAACATATTATTCCTCTTGAACCATCAAGTATGAATCTAATGTCAAATTGAATTTCTATTTTCCTATTTTTCTTTGGTGATTTTGATGCTTATGTATAAGGAAATCTCCATGCTTTGAATTTTGATACTTGCAGAGCAGACGGGTCAAAATTCTAAGAAATTGAAGGCCAATATTGAATCTGAAAGTAAAATTACTGATTCTGTTCCAATTGTGATAATATCTGAAGCACTTGCGAACTTTTTCGGTACTAGTGAAAGGGAGATGTCGCAAGCAGAGGTTTTGAGACAAGTCTGGGAATACATAAAGGTCAACCAGCTTGAGGTGGGTAACCAAATAAATAATATTGGAAATTTCATTTTTTCAAAATTTGTCTTTAAATGGTTATACATCTTTTTATTTATTTTCAGTAATATCTAGTTTAAGAAATTTATTCAAGCCAATTAATGCCACACATGAAGGACCTTCCCATTACAGTCAGTATGCCTCAAAAAATAAAGGCGAAGTCATTTAAATTTGTCAATTATTCCATTAGACTAAATAGACTAATATTTAACTTTCCCCTGATCTAGTTGGCACCCAAATTCGTTATTGGTTGCCAATTCTGTCTGCTGTAAACTATGGACTTGCGATTACATGGTTGGGAGAGAATTTTATCAGATTTGTGAATCATGTGGCATTTTAATTTTGATGTCCTCTAGACTGCCATGCGTGTCTTCTTTGTATGTCATAAAACTTTGGATTATGGGGAGCATATTATGGGGAATAAAACACTTCGGCAGAGCAGGTTTTAAATCTTCTGGACTGAGTTAATGAAAGCATCAAATACATAAGCCACAAGATGATTTTGGTTTGCATAGAAACTCCTACAGGACCTATATTATTTAAATGTTTGTTTATTTTTAACCAATATTTAAAATATAAATTCATTGTTATATACAAAAAGACACTCACTTGTTTGTGTTTCAACATGGACAGCCTCATTCTTACTCGCGCTGTTTGTCTCACTTGACAAAAAGTTAGGTATTTCCATACCTCTACGGCAGTGATGTAGGAGAAATGTACCCTTGTTCATCTTTGAACTTTGAATGCCAAGTTCATTATCTAGTCGCAGAGCAATAAGCTTTCTAATGGTTGGCTTTGTATTTAGTTCTTAAGCAAGGAAAATATTGCCATTTAAGATTTATGAAAGCAATGGATAAGGGATGGGCTTGAGTTAGTAGTTACTCCCTCCATCCCACTTTAGTTGCTTCTTTCATTTTTGGGATGTCCCAAAATAAAGCTCACCAAGTTAGGCTTATACTATATAATTAGCTCCTTTTGTCATGTCATATTCACTCTTTATTTGAGATGGGTACCTTAGGAAGAGGTTATTTGGGAAAGTCAGTCAATTTTCATAATATTCTGTCTTAAGATGTGCAAAAAGCTAAGATGTAATTAAAGTGAGATGAATGCAGTATTATTTATCAGGAAAGATTGAGAGATTATTCTGAGAATTGTGAACTGCCAAGAACAGCTGAAGTGGCAGATTTGAGGTGCTTTTATGTTTAACTTGTAGGATTTGATGTGATATTGGGTAGGCTTTTTGAATCGGGTTGCAAGGAGATCTGATGGGTGATTTGAAGTTTTGAAAGGGGTAAAAAAAGTAAGAAGAGAAGAAATTGTAGGTATCTGACCAAGATTCCTTGAGCATCGGGCATAGGGTTTAGAGTTGCACTGCAAAATCTCGAGAGTTTCAACAGCTTTGGATAACTATCTAAAACTTATCATTCTGCTTTGGATAACTATCTAAAACTTATCATTCTTTTTTCTATTTTTATTTTATAAAATTAGTTTTATCGAACATTTATCTTCGTTAAAACTAAAAAGTGATTTGAATTCAGCTAGGACTTGGACACCATTTTTATTTTACCAGTTAAAGTTATTAAATCAATCCAGCCATCCAGAAAGATCCAATAACCTATATATACTAACATAATAAGATCAATGGGTCACTACTAGCACTTGTAACCAACAAAGTAGAATTATCACCAAATCATAACTCTAATAACATGTAAATATTGATGTAAAATTGACTCTGCACCATACCAAATAGGCAATTACAGGAATCTGATAAGCATACAACTTGACCATTTGAGGTCCCAAGTAGACCATCATAGTGGGAAAAAAATTATAAAAAAATGTTCAAATTTCTCTTCTTTAAGCTTGTCTTTCCTGGTGCCTTCATCCGAGTTCAACATGGCCTCTTGACTAGCTATCCCAGAAATTGTAAGTGTAGCTCTAATTGTATATAATTGAAGATGAAGATACATTTTTGTATAAAGAGGGCAATTTTAGTTCCTTTTTTATTTACCAAATAAAAAAGCTTTGTGCAGGTGTAAATTATTTCCAACTTTATGCGTATGCTTATATAGTGAGTAATGAAGGTCTAAAGGTCAGTGTTCAGCTGGTGACTTCAGGAAAAATGATTTGCAAATCTTTTACTTTTTAAGTGATTAAAGAGAAAGAAAGAGCGAAACAGGGAGTAGTAAATCAATTAAAGAGTTGGGCTTTTTTGGGCAGAACGGATAATGACATGATTCTCTGACTATGTACGCGTTTTGGCAACCTTTGGTGACCATGACGGAGATGAATGCTAGGATCTTTTGTGAGCTATATTTGTTTTTTCCCTGTTTTATGGGAAAGAATATAGTTTCATACTTCTATTTGGGCTTAAGCCATGGGGTGGGGGATTCCTATTTCGGATCTCCAAAGGAATTGAGGAGCAATCCTTCATTGAGCATTTTGTATTTTGTTTTCTAGAATGTAATTTTTGGAGAACCCCTTGTGAACCCTCATTTTCTATTCACTCTTAATAAAATCTTCTTTTATATCTTGAAAAAGAGAGATTGCCGTGATGGGGGAGGAAAGTTGTTTTACAGAATGAGGAAAGTGGCTCAGGTCCTATTTGTAAAACATTGATTTGCTAATTAGGGTGTTTCCAAAGCAAAGTTTGGACATATGGCTGAGGAAGTGGTAATGCATCTTACAAAAAATCAGTGCCAAACAAGAGCTTCAACTCTTGAAGATTTTGAACCAGTGATGAACGAACTTTAGCTCAATTGGTGAAGCGGAAAGAAATTGAATGGAAATAATGGAAGTTATGTAGTGTATAATTCATTTGGTGAAGGAACCCCCAACCGCAAATGTGCTTCCCTCAAAATCCAAACATTCATTTATTTCATTTTTTCCGGGTTTCTCTTCCCCCCCCCCCCCCCCCCCCTCTTCCGGTATGGGGTTTTGGCTTGCAATCTCAAGGATCTTCTTTTCCATTTATATATGTGGACTGGGTTCTCCTATTTTTAACTTATTAATGATTTTTGGTTGAGAGTGATTAAGAATACTGCAGAATATGATTTTAAGACTAAAACACTACTGATTTCTCCCATTTTTAGGATCCTTTAAATGCGATGGTGATACTTTGTGATGCAAAGCTTCAAGAGCTCCTTGGATGCGAAAGCATTTCTGCTTTGGGGATACCTGAGATGTTGGCACGACACCATCTATTTAAGAGATCATAATATAGCTGATTGCACTGACCGGTTAGTATCTATTGCTTATTTGATTTTAGTATTCCCTATCCAGGGTTTATATTTTTCTTTCATAAATTCTTTGATGGGTGCTTGATTTCGAAACCGTGTTCTTGATGTAAATGCAATACGAGTTGTGTATGCCTTCCATATGTTTCTCATTGAACTCTGCTAATCGTTGATTAACTGCATTCACTGACAATTTAATTGCTTTGAATAACCTCATCGACCTGTTTCAATTTCTTAGATTTGTATTGTCTTCCTCTGTGGTCAAGCACAGTATGTTCTAATCCTTTTAGTAAATATATCGTATAAAGAATTTACTAGCCGTAGCCCGTAAGAGCAGTGATTTGTTCTAGAATAAAGCTGGCTATTTGGTGTTTATATTGAAGTCATTTCACAGTTTCAAACACTTCATTTCTATTTGGATTATGGTTGAAATAAATTTGAATGGTACTTGTGAGAAATAAATATGAATGGTGCATTGTTATTGAAGCATACTTTAAATAATTCATGCCTGCCGTTTCTTGATCTGTTGCTCTGAATTTTTTACTGCTATACTAGAATAATTCATGATGTTTGGTGTTTCTCAAGCTACTTCTGCTGACTTGAGTCATTAAGTCGCAATGATATGTCGCAGATTAAGGGAATATGTTCTTTTTTTTGCAGATAGTCGCCATTATTGCTGATATACACTGTGCAGGGGTCATCTCAAAATACCTGGGCAAGACTTAGTTGACTTCTAGGCTCCAATTTTTTAGACGTAATGTTATGTGCTAAAGTGTGTAGTTATGAATGATGTATTATGGGATAATGGCAACTTAGGTTAATTTTGTTATCTGTTGGGAGTTTCTAACACCTGTAAAGATGCAGACAATAGGAAAACAGAAGGAAATGTAATAGATGTAAGCTTTTTCTTATCTGATCATAATATTAAAAGATCAATGTAATCTTTATTTCTACTGATGTTAGTTTGTCTATGAAAATGAAAACTCTCTCGAGCAGCAGTTTTAGTATTTTGTTTACAGGTTTTCCATGTGTAGAAGCTGCACAGACCATTGTGGTAGATCCTGTATTTTTGCCCTTCTTATTCTTTTGGAAAAAATGGTCTTTGCAAAATAATTTATATATTATGAAATATGCTTGTGTAAAATATTCGAAGGACTTTTAGCCCTTTATTATTCACAAATTTTTATATGAATTTTGATACTTAATTCTTCACAAATGTCGTAAATTTCATGGATTTTACCCCTTGATATTTAATAAATGTGAAAGGATCATTTAGAACAACCAGTTTTTAATTATACATAAGCATTGATGGACATAGTCAGGGTCATGTTATCAATTTATGATGTGGTATGTCCAATTGAACATTGGTAAAAAATAAAGTAAAAGTTTTATCAATTGATTGCAAAAAATTAAAAGGTCAATCGCCAAAATAGTAAAACATCAGTAGTTTATGATAATAATTTATAAGAGTAATATTAGTGATATCAAATAGATTTTAATGATAATTTATGATATAATTAGTCACATGAGATCTATTCAAACAATGTTATGTTGACATATTATTCGAGATTTTTTTGAGACAAAAAAATTGAGATTATTAACACCACCTTAATTTATATGGGCAAAAAGGGTAAATACATCGGCTTGGAAGTAGTGGAGGAGGAAATGTGAGAGCAAGATCAAGGCTTTTGGGTTGGAGTGATTTTGGCTGAATGGGAATATCAGGAGGATGGTGAGCAACAATTGCAACCACCCCCAGACATGCTTGGAGAAGGTTTGGCTTGCCATATCTTGAATAGTTCAAACAGTGTCATAGTCTAATGATAAATTTGTGAAAGCCACTTTTTTCAAGGTATAATATCACAACTTCAAGTCTACCTTTCATCAAGAAATTAATTATGAATTTAATTTCCCCTAGTTCCCTTCATGGTCCCTTTCCCAGTCCCTCCGGTAGGTCCCTAGGATGTAATGTATTACTAGAATTTAATTGTAATAGTACATTACACTCTTGACATGCATCCAGCCCTCTCTTGCTTGAACACCAACTTGTTACACACATAACCCACAAAGATACACAGCCCAGCCCATGGTGTCCACGTCTGGCATGCACCACTGTTGCTACTTAATCTTCCATGTGCCACTGATCCATCGTGTTAACAGTATTGAAGTCGGACATATCTTCAATGGAATCAAAATTAGTAAAATAAATATTTTTTTAATATGTAAATTTCCCCGTGTATTTTTATAATTTTTATTTTACATGATACAATTATGTAATGCATCAATTGCTGTGCTATGCTTTTTCCCGCATTGGATACTCCAATTCTCTTACCTCTTAGGAATTCCCTCCTTTATAACTTATGTATTATGAATTATCTATAACTATTTTTATTTTTTTTATTATTATGACTTGAGATTATATTGTTGGTAGGATGTTTTTTTTCTCGTACCACGTATTTTGTGAATGTTTTAACACACACACACACACACACACACACACACACACACACACACACACACACACACACATATATATATATATTTGGGCAATATGGTCTTATACAAGTTGTGTATGTTTTATTTGTGCACATTTTATCAAAACTATATTGTTTTGACAAAATAAATTTGTTTTTATTTAAAAACAGTTTCTCTCCTCTCAAATCAGAAATTAAAAACAAATCTGCCAAAACGACGTAATTTTGACAGACTGTGCACAAATAAAACATACACAACTGTGTATGACTATTATTTCCTATATATATACATATATATATATATATATATATATATATATATATACGGTTCGAATCTTAAGCTTATCCTTTATTCAACATATCTTGCTTACCCCCTTTAGCGACGAGCCGACCGACGATTTGGTCAGTCGCTATTTATACAACCGTTGTCTTAACTTTTAGCGACGGACAACATATAGATGACGGTTGTATATATAGCGAAGGACCGAACCGTCGCCCGGTCCGTCGCTAAAGAGGGATAAGCAAGGTATGTTGGATAAATGGTAAGCTTAAGATCCGGACCGCATATATATATGTATATATATATATATATATATATATATGTCTTTGTCGGGAGAAAATCCGTGGGTCGGGTCACAACCCGGATCTTTCATCTCCTCCTAAGTTATCTCTACCCTTACTCTTTTTATTGCGAAAAAGGTTTTGAAGGGTTTTTTTGGAAAAGGCCAACATGTATCATGTTGACGATTTGAACGTTTTACAGAGTCGCCAGTTGGTAGTTTGAAAATGGTTGTACCAACTCAATCGAGTTTTGTTTGAAAGAGACCCAATTGCTAGACACTGTCGAAACTTGATCTTTGAAAATAAAGTTTTGAGTTCGGGGGCTTAGTTAAGTGTGGGGAAGGTGTTAGGCACCCCATAACTCCCGTGTAAATACGGTACCGCATCTTTTTAATATTTTCCTTAAAACTAAAATGCGTGTGCGAATGTTGTTTGAAAATTGGGCTTATGTTTGATTGATTGAAAGTAGTGCTTTGCTTCGTTGAACCTATATACGAATGATTTGATTTGATTTGCAAAAAGTCTTTGATTTGATTTGCAAAAGTGTTTAATTTAATTTGCAAAAGCTTTTTCTTTTGATTGAATTGAAAATGATGTTTTGAAAGCTGGTTATCAAACCCTTACGCTCACATAGGAATTGAAGCCTGTTGATACTTTTATTTTTTATCTTTTCAGCCTTAAGACATAGTTTGAATGGTGATTGTCGGGCTGCGAAGCATCCTCGACCACAAAAATAAATACAAGTGTCGGTCTCCTCATAGGCATGACAGCCATCGGAGGGACTCTAACACGACAAATCATATTTTTATTATGTTGAAACCTTAAATCCGGATAACCGTTTTAAGGTCTTTTGTATGTACATTTTACAGAAAAACAGGCAGGGTACATTCGTAAAGTGGAGTTTTTCCATCGTGGGAATCAAATTCTGATCGATTTGATCATGAATCCCACGATTCCTAGGCTCACATATGAGTAGCTAATAAACATGCACAGTTCAAATTTGTACAGAAAAAGAAATATATCTCAAATGTTGCCAGAACCGAGAATTCATTCAGTAAATCAAATCAAAATACCTGGGCAAGACTTAGTTGAATAGTTCAAACAGTGTTATAGTCTAATGATAAATTTGTGAAAGCCTCTTTTTTCAAGGTATAAGATCACAACTTCAAGTCTACCTTTCATCAAGAAATTAATTATTGCTGATATACACTGTGCAGGGGTCATCTCAAAATACCTGGGCAAGACTTAGTTGACTTCTAGGCTCCAACTTTTTAGACGTAATGTTATGTGCTAAAGTGTGTAGTTATGAATGATGTATTATGGGATAATGGCAACTTAGTTTGTAGTTGGCTCAGGGTTAATTTTGTTATCTGTTGGGAGTTTCTAACACCTGTAAAGATGCAGACAATAGGAAAACAGAAGGAAATGTAATAGATGTAAGCTTTTTCTTATCTAATCAAAATATTAAAAGATCAATGTAATCTTTATTTCTACTGATGTTAGTTTGTCCATGAAAATGAAAACTCTCTCGAGCAGAAGTTTTAGTATTTTGTTTACAGGTTTTCCATGTGTAGAAGCTGCACAGACCATTGTGGTAAATCCTATATTTTTGCCCTTCTTATTCTTTTGGAAAAAATGGTCTTTGCAAAATAATTTATATATTATGAAATATGCTTGTGTAAAATATTCGAAGGACTTTTAGCCCCTTATTATTCACAAATTTTTATATGAATTTTGATACTTAATTCTTCACATATGTCGTAAATTTCATGGATTTTACCCCTTGATATTTAATAAATGTGAAAGGATCATTTAGAACAACCAGTTTTTAATTATACATAAGCATTGATGGACCTAGTTAGGGTCATGTCATCAATTTATGATGTGGTATGTCCAATTGAACGTTGGTAAAAAATAAAGTAAAAGTTTTATCAATTGATTGCAAAAAATTAAAAGGTCAATCGCCAAAATAGTAAAACATCAGTAGTTTATGATAATAATTTATAAGAGTAATACTAGTGGTATCAAATAGATTTTAATGATAATTTATGATATAATTAGTCACATGAGATCTATCCAAACAATGTTATGTTGACATATTATTCGAGATTTTTTTGAGACAAAAAAATTGAGATTATTAACACCACCTTAATTTATATGGGCAAAAAGGGTAAATACATCGGCTTGGAAGTAGTGGAGGAGGAAATGTGAGAGCAAGATCAAGGCTTTTGGGTTGGAGTGATTTTGGCTGAATGGGAATATCAGGAGGATGGTGAGCAACAATTGCAACCACCCCCAGACATGCTTGGAGAAGGTTTGGCTTGCCATATCTTGAATAGTTCAAACAGTGTCATAGTCTAATGATAAATTTGTGAAAGCCTCTTTTTTCAGGGTATAAGATCACAACTTCAAGTCTACCTTTCATCAAGAAATTAATTATGAATTTAATTTCCCCTAGTTCCCTTCATGGTCCCTTTCCCAGTCCCTCCGGTAGGTCCCTAGGATGTAATGTATTACTAGAATTTAATTGTAATAGTACATTACACTCTTGACATGCATCCAGCCATCTCTTGCTTGAACACCAACTTGTTACACACACAACCCACAAAGATACACAGCCCAATGGTGTCCACGTCTGGCATGCACCACTGTTGCTACTTAATCTTCCATGTGCCACTGATCCATCGTGTTAACAGTATTGAAGTCGGACATATCTTCAATGGAATCAAAATTAGTAAAATAAATATTTTTTTAATATGTAAATTTCCCCGTGTATTTTTATAATTTTTATTTTACATGATACAATTATGTAATGCATCAATTGCTGTGCTATGCTTTTTACCGCATTGGATACTCTCTCGTACCTCTTAGGAATTCCCTCCTTTATAACTTATGTATTATGAATTATCTATAACTATTTTTATTTTTTTTATTATTATGACTTGAGATTATATTGTTGGTAGGATGTTTTTTTTCTTGTACCACGTATTTTGTGAATGTTTTAACATACACACACACACACAAAAATATATATATATATATATATATATATTTGGGCAATATGGTCTTATACAAGTTGTGTATGTTTTATTTGTGCACATTTTATCAAAACTATATCGTTTTGACAAAACAAATTTGTTTTTTTTTAAAAACAGTTTCTCTCCTCTCAAATCAGAAATTAAAAACAAATATGCCAAAACGACGTAATTTTGACAGTCTGTGCACAAATACAACATACACAACTGTGTATGACCATTATTCCCTATATATATACATATATATATATATATGTATATATATATATATATGGTTCGAATCTTAAGCTTATCCTTTATTCAACATATCTTGCTTACCCCCTTTAGCGACGGGCCGACCGACGATTTGGTCCGTCGCTATATATACAACCGTTGTCTTAACGTTTAGCGACGGACAACATATAGATGACGGTTGTATATATAGCGACGGACCGAACCGTCGCCCGGTCCATCGCTAAAGAGGGATAAGCAAGGTATGTTGGATAAATGGTAAGCTTAAGATCCGGACCGCATATATATATATATGTGTATATATATATATATGTCTTTGTCGGGAGAAAATCCGTGGGTCGGGTCACAACCCGGATCTTTCATCTCCTCCTAAGTTATCTCTACCCTTACTCTTTTTATTGCGAAAAAGGTTTTGAAGGGTTTTTTTTGGAAAAGGCCAACATGTATCATGTTGACGATTTGAACGTTTTACAGAGTCGCCAGTTGGTAGTTTGAAAATGGTTGTACCAACTCAACCGAGTTTTGTTTGAAAGAGACCCAAATGCTGGACACTGTCGAAACTTGATCTTTGAAAATAAAGTTTTGAGTTCGAGGGCTTGGTTAAGTGTGGGGAAGGTGTTAGGCACCCCATAACTCCCGTGTAAATACGGTACCGCATCTTTTTAATATTTTCCTTAAAACTAAAATGTGTGTGTGAATGTTGTTTGAAAATTGGGCTTATGTTTGATTGATTGAAAGTAGTGCTTTACTTCGTTGAACATATATACGAATGATTTGATTTGATTTGGAAAAATGTCTTTGATTTGATTTGCAAAAGTGTTTAATTTGATTTGCAAAAGCTTTTTCTTTTGATTGAATTGAAAATGATGTTTTGAAAGCTGGTTATCAAACCCTTACGCTCACATAGGAATTGAAGCCTGTTGATACTTTCATTTTTTATCTTTTCAACCTTAAGGCATAGTTTGAATGGTGATTGTCGGGTTGCGAACACAAAAATAAATACAAGTGTCGGTCTCCTCATAGGCATGACAGCCATCGGAGGGACTCTAACACGACAAACCATATTTTTATTATGTTGAGACCTTAAATCCGGATAACCGTTTTAAGGTCTTTTGTATGTACATTTTACAGAAAAACTGGCATGGTACATTCGTAAAGTGGAGTTTTTCCATCGTGGGAATCAAATTCTGATCGATTTGATCATGAATCCCACGATTCCTAGGCTCACATATGAGTAGCCAATAAACATGCACAGTTCAAATTTGTACAGAAAAAGAAATATATCTTAAATGTTGCCAGAACCGAGAATTCATTCAGTAAATCAAATCAAAATACCTGGGCAAGACTTAGTTGAATAGTTCAAACAGTGTTATAGTCTAATGATAAATTTGTGAAAGCCTCTTTTTTCAAGGTATAAGATCACAACTTCAAGTCTACCTTTCATCAAGAAATTAATTATTGCTGATATACACTGTGCAGGGGTCATCTCAAAATACCTGGGCAAGACTTAGTTGACTTCTAGGCTCCAACTTTTTAGACGTAATGTTATGTGCTAAAGTGTGTAGTTATGAATGATGTATTATGGGATAATGGCAACTTAGTTTGTAGTTGGCTCAGGGTTAATTTTGTTATCTGTTGGGAGTTTCTAACACATGTAAAGATGCAGACAATAGGAAAACAGAAGGAAATGTAATAGATGTAAGCTTTTTCTTATCTGATCATAATATTAAAAGATCAATGTAATCTTTATTTCTACTGATGTTAGTTTGTCCATGAAAATGAAAACTCTCTCGAGCAGCAGTTTTAATATTTTTTTTACAGGTTTTCCATGTGTAGAAGCTGCACAGACCATTGTGGTAAATCCTGCATATTTGCCCTTCTTATTCTTTTGGAAAAAATGGTCTTTGCAAAATAATTTATATATTATGAAATATGCTTGTGTAAAATATTCGAAGGACTTTTAGCCCCTTATTATTCACAAATTTTTATATGAGTTTTGATACTTAATTCTTCACAAATGTCGTAAATTTCATGGATTTTACCCCTTGATATTTAATAAATGTGAAAGGATCATTTAGAACAACCAGTTTTTAATTATACATAAGCATTGATGGACCTAGTCAGGGTTATGTCATCAATTTATGATGTGGTATGTCCAATTGAACGTTGGTAAAAATAAAGTAAAAGTTTTATCAATTGATTGCAAAAAATTAAAAGGTCAATCGCCAAAATAGTAAAACATCAGTAGTTTATGATAATAATTTATAAGAGTAATACTAGTGGTATCAAATAGATTTTAATGATAATTTATGATATAATTAGTCACATGAGATCTATCCAAACAATGTTATGTTGACATATTATTCGAGATTTTTTTGAGACAAAAAATTGAGATTATTAACACCACCTTAATTTATATGGGCAAAAAGGGTAAATACATCGGCTTGGAAGTAGTGGAGGAGGAAATGTGAGAGCAAGATCAAGACTTTTGGGTTGGAGTGATTTTGACTGAATGGGAATATCAGGAGGATGGTGAGCAACAATTGCAACCACCCCCAGACATGCTTGGAGAAGGTTTGGCTTGCCATATCTTGAATAGTTCAAACAGTGTCATAGTCTAATGATAAATTTGTGAAAGCCTCTTTTTTCAGGGTATAAGATCACAACTTCAAGTCTACCTTTAATCAAGAAATTAATTATGAATTTAATTTCCCCTAGTTCCCTTCATGGTCCCTTTCCCAGTCCCTCCGGTAGGTCCCTAGGATGTAATGTATTACTAGAATTTAATTGTAATAGTACATTACACTCTTGACATGCATCCAGCCCTCTCTTGCTTGAACACCAACTTGTTACACACACAACCCACAAAGATACACAGCCCAGCCCATGATGTCCACGTCTGGCATGCACCACTGTTGCTACTTAATCTTCCATGTGCCACTGATCCATCGTGTTAACAGTATTGAAGTCGGACATATCTTCAATGGAATCAAAATTAGTAAAATAAATATTTTTTTAATATGTAAATTTCCCCGTGTATTTTTATAATTTTTATTTTACATGATACAATTATGTAATGCATCAATTGTTGCGCTATGCTTTTTCTCGCATTGGATACTCCAATTCTCGTACCTCTTAGGAATTCCCTCCTTTATAACTTATGTATTATGAATTATCTATAACTATTTTTTTATTTTTTTTTATTATGACTTGAGATTATATTGTTGGTAGGATGTTTTTTTTCTTGTACCACGTATTTTGTGAATGTTTTAACACACACACACACACACACACATATATATATATATGGGCAATATGGTCTTATACAAGTTGTGTATGTTTTATTTGTGCACATTTTATCAAAACTATATCGTTTTGACAAAACAAATTTGTTTTATTTTTAAAAACAGTTTCTTTCCTCTCAAATCAGAAATTAAAAACAAATCTGCCAAAACGACGTAATTTTGACAGACTGTGCACAAATAAAACATACACAACTGTGTATGACCATTATTCCCTATATATATACATATATATATATATATATGTATATATATACGGTTCGAATCTTAAGCTTATCCTTTATTCAACATATCTTGCTTACCCCCTTTAGCGACGGGCCGACCGACGATTTGGTCCGTCGCTATATATACAACCGTTGTCTTAACTTTTAGCGACGGACAACATATAGATGACGGTTGTATATATAGCGACGGACCGAACCGTCGCCCGGTCCGTCGTTAGAGAGGGATAAGCAAGGTATGTTGGATAAATGGTAAGCTTAAGATCCAGACCGCATATATATATATGTACATATATATATATATATATATATATATATATATAAATGTCTTTGTCGGGAGAAAATCCGTGGGTCGGGTCACAACACGGATCTTTCATCTCTTCCTAAGTTATCTCTACCCTTACTCTTTTTATTGCGAAAAAGGTTTTGAAGGGTTTTTTTGGAAAGGCCAACATGTATCATGTTGACGATTTGAACGTTTTACAGAGTCGCCAGTTGGTAGTTTGAAAATAGTTGTACCAACTCAATTAAGTTTTGTTTGAAAGAGACCCAATTGCTGGACACTGTCGAAAGTTGATCTTTGAAAATAAAGTTTTGAGTTCGGAGGCTTGGTTAAGTGTGGGGAAGGTGTTAGGCACCCCATAACTCCCGTGTAAATACGGTACCGCATCTTTTTAATATTTTCCTTAAAACTAAAATGCGTGTGTGAATGTTGTTTGAAAATTGGGCTTATGTTTGATTGATTGAAAGTAGTGCTTTGCTTCGTTGAACCTATATACGAATGATTTGATTTGATTTGCAAAAAGTCTTTGATTTGATTTGCAAAAGTGCTTAATTTGATTTGCAAAAGCTTTTTCTTTTGATTGAATTGAAAATGATGTTTTGAAAGCTGGTTATAAAACCCTTACGCTCACATAGGAATTGAAGCCTGTTGATACTTTTATTTTTTATCTTTTCAGCTTTAAGGCATAGTTTGAATGGTGATTGTCGGGCTGCGAAGCATCCTCGACCACAAAAATAACTACAAGTGTCGGTTTCCTCATGGGCATGACAGCCATCGGAGGGACTCTAACACGACAAACCATATTTTTATTATGTTGAGACCTTAAATCCGGATAATCGTTTTAAGGTCTTTTGTATGTACATTTTACAAAAAAACTGGCAGGGTACATTCGTAAAGTGGAGTTTTTCCATCGTGGGAATCAAATTCTGATCGATTTGATCATGAATCGCACGATTTCTACACTCACATATGAGTAGCCAATAAACATGCACAGTTCAAATTTGTACAGAAAAAGAAATATATGTCAAATGTTGCCAAAACCGAGAATTCATTCATTAAATCAAATCAAAATACCTGGGCAAGACTTAGTTGAATAGTTCAAACAGTGTTATAGTCTAATGATAAATTTGTGAAAGCCTCTTTTTTCAAGGTATAAGATCACAACTTCAAGTCTACCTTTCATCAAGAAATTAATTATTGCTGATATACACTGTGCAGGGGTCATCTCAAAATACCTGGGCAAGACTTAGTTGACTTCTAGGCTCCAACTTTTTAGATGTAATGTTATGTGCTAAAGTGTGTAGTTATGAAAGATGTATTATGGGATAATGGCAACTTAGTTTGTAGTTGGCTCAAGGTTAATTTTGTTATCTATTAGGAGTTTCTAACACCTGTAAAGATGCAGAGAATAGGAAAACAGAAGGAAATGTAATAGATGTAAGCTTTTTCTTATCTAATCATAATATTAAAAGATCAATGTAATCTTTATTTCTACTGATGTTAGTTTGTCCATGAAAATGCAAACTCTCTCGAGCAGAAGTTTTAGTATTTTGTTTATACGTTTTCCATGTGTAGAAGCTGCACAGACCATTGTGGTAAATCCTGTATTTTTGCCCTTCTTATTCTTTTGGAAAAAATGGTCTTTGCAAAATAATTTATATATTATGAAATATGCTTGTGTAAAATATTCGAAGGACTTTTAGCCCCTTATTATTCACAAATTTTTATATGAATTTTGATACTTAATTCTTCACAAATGTCATAAATTTCATGGATATTACCCCTTGATATTTAATAAATGTGAAAGGATCATTTAGAACAACCAGTTTTTAATTATACATAAGCATTGATGGACCTAGTCAGGGTCATGTCATCAATTTATGATGTGGTATGTCCAATTGAACGTTGGTAAAAAATAAAGTAAAAGTTTTATCAATTGATTGCAAAAAATTAAAAGGTCAATCGCCAAAATAGTAAAACATCAGTAGTTTATGATAATAATTTATAAGAGTAATATTAGTGGTATCAAATAGATTTTAATGATAATTTATGATATAATTAGTCACATGAGATCTATCCAAACAATGTTATGTTGACATATTATTTGAGATTTTTTTGAGACAAAAAAATTGAGATTATTAACACCATCTTAATTTATATAGGCAAAAAGGGTAAATACATCGGCTTGGAAGTAGTGGAGGAGGAAATGTGAGAGCAAGATCAAGGCTTTTGGGTTGGAGTGATTTTGGCTGAATGGGAATATCAGGAGGATGGTGAGCAACAATTGCAACCACCCCCCCAGACATGCTTGGAGAAGGTTTGGCTTGCCATATCTTGAATAGTTCAAACAGTGTCATAGTCTAATGATAAATTTGTGAAAGCCTCTTTTTTCAGGGTATAAGATCACAACTTCAAGTCTACCTTTCATCAAGAAATTAATTATGAATTTAATTTCCCATAGTTCCCTTCATGGTCCCTTTCCCAGTCCCTCCGGTAGGTCCCTAGGATGTAATGTATTACTAGAATTTAATTGTAATAGTACAGTACACTCTTGACATGCATCCAGCCCTCTCTTGCTTGAACACCAACTTGTTACACACACAACCCACAAAGATACACAGCCCAACCCATGGTGTCCACGTCTGGCATGCACCACTGTTGCTACTTAATCTTCTATGTGCCACTGATCCATCGTGTTAACAGTATTAAAGTCGGACATAACTTCAATGGAGTCAAAATTAGTAAAATAAATATTTTTTTAATATGTAAATTTCCCCGTGTATTTTTATAATTTTTATATTACATGATACAATTATGTAATGCATCATTTGCTGTGCTATGCTTTTTCCCGCATTGGATACTCCAATTCTCGTACCTCTTAGGAATTCTCTCCTTTATAACTTATGTATTATGAATTATCTATAACTATTTTTATTTTTTTTATTATTATGACTTGAGATTATATTGTTGGTAGGATGTTTTTTTTCTTGTACTACGTATTTTGTGAATGTTTTAACATACATACACACACACACACAAATATATATATATATATATATATATGGGCAATATGGTCTTATACAAGTTGTGTATGTTTTATTTGTGCACATTTTATCAAAACTATATCGTTTTGACAAAACAAATTTGTTTTTTAAAAAAAACAGTTTCTCTCCTCTCAAATCAGAAATTAAAAACAAATATGCCAAAACGAGGTAATTTTGACAGATTGTGCACAAATAAAACATATACAACTGTGTATGACCATTATTCCCTATATATATATACATATATATATATATATATATATGTATATATACGGTTCGAATCTTAAGCTTATCCTTTATTTAACATATCTTGCTTACCCCCTTTAGCGACGGGCCGACCGACGATTTGGCCCGTCGCTATATATACAGCCGTTGTCTTAACTTTTAGCGACGGACAACATATAGATGACGGTTGTATATATAGCGACGGACCGAACCGTCGCCCGGTCCGTCGCTAAAGAGGGATAAGCAAGGTATGTTGGATAAATGGTAAGCTTAAGATTCGGACCGCATATATATATATATATATATATATATATATAAATATATGTACATATATATATATATATGTATATATATATATAAATGTCTTTGTCGGGAGAAAATCCGTGGGTCGGGTCACAACCCGGATCTTTCATCTCTTTCTAAGTTATCTCTAACCTTACTCTTTTTATTGCGAAAAAGGTTTTGAAGGGTTTTTTTGGAAAAGGCCAACATGCATCATGTTGACGATTTGAATGTTTTACAGAGTCGCCAGTTGGTAGTTTGAAAATGGTTGTACCAACTCAACCGAGTTTTGTTTGAAAGAGACCCAATTGCTGGACACTGTCGAAACTTGATCTTTGAAAATAAAGTTTTGAGTTCGGGGGCTTGGTTAAGTGTGGGGAAGGTGTTAGGCACCCCATAACTCCCGTGTAAATACGGTACTGCATCTTTTCAATATTTTCCTTAAAACTAAAATGCGTGTGGGAATGTTGTTTGAAAATTGGGCTTATGTTTGATTGATTGAAAGTAGTGGTTTGCTTCGTTGAACCTATATACGAATGATTTGATTTGATTTGTAAAAAGTCTTTGATTTGATTTGCAAAAGTGTTTAATTTGATTTGCAAAAGCATTTTCTTTTGATTGAATTGAAAATGATGTTTTGAAAGCTGGTTATCAAACCCTTACGCTCACATAGGAATTGAAGTCTGTTGATACTTTCATTTTTTATCTTTTCAGCCTTAAGGCATAGTTTGAATGGTGATTGTCGGGCTGCGAAGCATCCTCGACCACAAAAATAAATACAAGTGTCGGTCTCCTCATGGGCATGACAGCCATCGGAGGGACTCTAACACGACAAATCATATTTTTATTATGTTGAGACCTTAAATCCGGATAACCGTTTTAAGGTCTTTTGTATGTACATTTACAGAAAAACTGGCAGGGTACATTCGTAAAGTGGAGTTTTTCCATCGTGGGAATCAAATTCTAATCGATTTGATTATGAATCCCACGATTTCTAGGCTCACATATGAGTAGCTAATAAACATGCAAAGTTCAAATTTGTATAGAAAAAGAAATATATCTCAAATGTTGCCAGAACCGAGAATTCATTCATTAAATAAAATCAAAATACCTGGGCAAGACTTAGTTGAATAGTTCAAACAGTGTTATAGTCTAATGATAAATTTGTGAAAGCCTCTTTTTTTAGGGTATAAGATCACAACTTCAAGTCTACCTTTCATCAAGAAATTAATTATTGCTGATATACACTGTGTAGGGGTCATCTCAAAATACCTGGGCAAGACTTAGTTGACTTCTAGGCTCCAACTTTTTAGACGTAATGTTATGTGCTAAAGTGTGTAGTTATGAATTATGTATTATAGGATAATGGCAACTTAGTTTGTAGTTGGCTCAAGGTTAATTTTGTTATCTATTGGGATTTTCTAACACCTGTAAAGATGTAGAGAATAGGAAAACAGAAGGAAATGTAATAGATGTAAGCTTTTTCTTATCTAATCATAATATTAAAAGATCAATGTAATCTTTATTTCTACTGATGTTAGTTTGTCCATGAAAATGAAAACTCTCTCGAGCAGAAGTTTTAGTATTTTGTTTATAGGTTTTCCCTGTGTAGAAGCTGCACAGACCATTGTGGTAAATCCTGTATTTTTGCCCTTCTTATTCTTTTGGAAAAAATGGTCTTTGCAAAATAATTTATATATTATGAAATATGCTTGTGTAAAATATTTGAAGGACTTTTAGCCCCTTATTATTCACAAATTTTTATATGAATTTTGATACTTAATTCTTCACAAATGTCATAAATTTCATGGATTTTACCCCTTGATATTTAATAAATGTGAAAGGATCATTTAGAACAACCAATTTTTAATTATACATAAGCATTGATGGACCTAGTCAGGGTCATGTCATCAATTTATGATGTGGTATGTCCAATTGAACGTTGGTAAAAAATAAAGTAAAAGTTTTATCAATTGATTGCAAAAAATTAAAAGGTCAATCGCCAAAATAGTAAAACATCAGTAGTTTATGATAATAATTTATAAGAGTAATATTAGTGGTATCAAATAGATTTTAATGATAATTTATGATATAATTAGTCACATGAGATCTATCCAAACAATATTATGTTGACATATTATTCGAGATTTTTTTGAGACAAAAAATTTGAGATTATTAACACCACCTTAATTTATATGGGCAAAAGGGTAAATACATCGGCTTGGAAGTAGTGGAGGAGGAAATGTGAGAGCAAGATCAAGGCTTTTGGGTTGGAGTGATTTTGGCTGAATGGGAATATCAGGAGGATGGTGAGCAATAATTGCAACCACCCCCAGACATGCTTGGAGAAGGTTTGGCTTGCCATATCTTGAATAGTTCAAACAGTGTCATAGTCTAATGATAAATTTGTGAAAGCCTCTTTTTTCAGGGTATAAGATCACAACTTCAAGTCTACCTTTCATCAAGAAATTAATTATGAATTTAATTTCCCCTAGTTCCCTTCATGGTCCCTTTCCCAGTCCCTCCGGTAGGTCCCTAGGATGTAATGTATTACTAGAATTTAATTGTAATAGTACATTACACTCTTGACATGCATCCAGCCCTCTCTTGCTTGAACACCAACTTGTTACACACACAACCCACAAAGATACACAGCCCAGCCCATGGTGTCCACGTCTGGCATGCACCACTGTTGCTACTTAATCTTCCATGTGCCACTGATCCATCGTGTTAACAGTATTGAAGTCGGACATATCTTCAATGGAATCAAAATTAGTAAAATAAATATTTTTTTAATATGTAAATTTCCCCGTGTATTTTTATAATTTTTATTTTACATGATACAATTATGTAATGCATCATTTGCTGTGCTATGCTTTTTCCCGCATTGGATACTCCAATTCTCGTACCTCTTAGGAATTCCCTCCTTTATAACTTATGTATTATGAATTATCTATAACTATTTTTATTTTTTTTATTATTATGACTTGAGATTATATTGTTGGTAGGATGTTTTCTTTTCTTGTACCACGTATTTTGTGAATGTTTTAACACACACACACACACACACACACACACACACACACACACACATATATATATATATATATATATATATATACATATGTGCAATACGGTCTTATACAAGTTGTGTTTGTTTTATTTGTGCACATTTTATGAAAACTATATCGTTTTGACAAAACAAATTTGTTTTGTTTTTAAAAATAGTTTCTCTCCTCTTAAATCAGAAATTAAAAACAAATTTGCCAAAACGACGTAATTTTGACAGACTGTGCACAAATAAAACATACACAACTGTGTATGACCATTATTCCCTATATATATATACATATATATATATATGTATATATATACGGTTCGAATCTTAAGCTTATCCTTTATTCAACATATCTTGCTTACCCCCTTTAGCGACGGACCGACCGACGATTTGGTCCATCGCTATATATACAACCGTTGTCTTAACTTTTAGCGATGGACAACATATAGATGACGGTTGTATATATAGCGACGGACCGAACCGTCGCCCGGTCCGTCGCTAAAGAAGGATAAGCAAGGTATGTTGGATAAATGGTAAGCTTAAGATCCGGACCGCATATATATATGTATATATATATATATATATGTTGACGTCGGGAGAAAATTCGTGGGTCGGGTCACAACCCGGATCTTTCATCTCTTCCTAAGTTATCTCTACCCTTACTCTTTTTATTGCGAAAAAGGTTTTGAAGTGTTTTTTTTGGAAAAGGCCAACATGTATCATGTTGACGATTTGAACGTTTTACAGAGTCACCAGTTGGTAGTTTGAAAATGGTTGTACCAACTCAACCGAGTTTTGTTTGAAAGAGACCCAATTGCTGGACACTGTCGAAACTTGATCTTTGAAAATAAAGTTTTGAGTTCGGGGGCTTGGTTAAGTGTGGGGAAGGTGTTAGGCACCTCATAACTCCCGTGTAAATACGGTATCGCATCTTTTCAATATTTTCCTTAAAACTAAAATGCGTGTGTGAATGTTGTTTGAACATTGGGCTTATGTTTGATTGATTGAAAGTAGTGCTTTGCTTCGTTGAACCTATATACGTAAGATTTGATTTGATTTGCAAAAAGTCTTTGATTTGATTTGCAAAAGTGTTTAATTTGATTTGCAAAAGCTTTTTCTTTTGATTGAATTGAAAATGATGTTTTGAAAGCTGGTTATAAAACCCTTATGCTCACATAGGAATTGAAGCCTGTTGATACTTTCATTTTTTATCTTTTCAGCCTTAAGGCATAGTTTGAATGGTGATTGTCGGGCTGCGAAGCATCCTCGACCACAAAAATAAATACAAGTGTCGGTCTCCTCATGGGCATGACAGCTATCGGAGGGACTCTAACACGACAAACTATATTTTTATTATGTTGAGACCTTAAATCCGGATAACCGTTTTATGGTCTTTTGTATGTACATTTTATAGAAAAACTGGCAGGGTACATTCGTAAAGTGGAGTTTTTCTATCGTGGGAATCAAATTCTGATCGATTTGATCATGAATCCCACGATTCCTAGGCTCACATATGAGTAGCCAATAAACATGCACAGTTCAAATTTGTATAGAAATTAAAATATATCTCAAATGTCGCCAGAACCGAGAATTCATTCAGTAAATCCTTGTTCGTATCTGGCCGAAGCGTCTCGTTCCCACTAGATAGCTGTAAGTCCCTGAATTTTATGAAATAGAAGTATTTAATTTTCTTATAATTATTATTCTATTCAGTAAATAGTTAAATTGATAAAAGGTTAAAATTAAGGGTGATATGTGCAAATTTTACAAAGTAAGCAAGTTGACATAAAATATTCGTTGTGTCGGAGAATATTCGTTTGGTCGAAAAATATTCGTTTTGTCAGAGAATATTCGTACGACGACGCAGTCATTGGTGGACCCCACAACGGAATAACTGTCGGATATAGAAAGCGACAAATAATATTTTTAAAAATAACGGCAAAACCTTTACCGTTAAACTGTTGAAATATCCGGTGGTTAAAAATACAATAATACGCGTTGTTGCACAGTAGCACACAGTATTGCACAATAATTTCTAATTCTTGATTATTATGTAAGAAGTCACTCATTCAATAATTGTTAGAGTGATTACTGTTCAGTATTTTATATTATTGATTCAATAATTGCTACATTGATAATTGCATATTATTTTATATTATTTATTCAATAATTGTCACAGTAACCACTTCACAATACTTCATATTATTAAATCAATAATTGTCACACATATTATTGGAAAGATATTATTATATAGCATTATTGACAATGTCTAGAAAGTTCTGTCGAAGAAAGTGGTTATGTTATATAGTTACGCGCCAATGAAGAGAAATTCTTATTGGAAAGCCCCCTCTTTCCTAGGAACGACCTGGTTGTTAATATTATAATTCTATAATATTATTTGTAAATAATAATTAATTGTTGATAAAAATGATAAAGAAATATTTATTCAATTTTGATATAAATGGAGGAATTTTTAGCAAAAGAGATAATTATTGAGAGCTGATATTTTATCTTCTTCGATAAAATAATTCATTCAAATATATTATTATAATATTACATTATAAGTGTATAATGTGATAATATAATAATATAATAATGATGATATTTTTTTACAATAAATTCACAGTATATGAATAAAATGAGGTGGAAGAGAGCAGATTGGGATCAGAATTGTTTTGTTACAAAAAATTAACAAAACATGTTTTGAATTTATTTTCCAAAATTGGTGGGCCCCACTTTTCATTCTTGTCTATTAAATGCTGAAGTTTGGTTTTTTAAAGTTGGTATACGGAGGTTTTTATTAGTATGTATTTTGTCAGAATGGGGTGTGGAAAAATCATCCGTATATAAATTTGGATCATTTTCTGTTCGGAATTTGGAAAATCTTTCTTTTACAAAGTTGTAGAGAATTAAATTTAATATAGAATGGACATAAAGTTCGTATTTTTCTGATAAAAGGGCTGTTTATTATGAATTATTGAAGTTTCTGAATATTGTTTAAATTTAAAATATTTTGGTGGAGATTTTCTAGAATGGGTGGGCCCCACTCTTGTCCTTTTGTTGGCGTGAGTTTACTGAAAATTTTGCTGGGAGAGAAATTTCTAAGTTGGCGTCCGTGAAAAATAATTTAGTCAACATTGGTTTTCTAGCATTTTTCTATAAATAGGGTGCTTAGTTTAGAAATGAAAATCACACCAGAATCAGAAAATTCTCTCTCTATAGTATCAAGCATATTTCTTGTGAGTGTTTAGATATTTTAAGTGTTGATAACAGTGCAAGTTTTTATCAGCATAATATCCAATATTCCAGTCAGATTCAGTATTCTACTGAGGTAAGGGATGTTATTATGTTTCGTAAAGGAGGTTATTTTTCGTAAATATTATTATTTTCGTAAAAGATATTTTGATAAAAGATATTTTAGTAAAGAATGTGATTTTATACTCGTAAGGGGTATTATTGCTTTCGTATTCGTAAGGGATATTATTTTTCTTGTAAAGGATATTATTTTTCTCGTAAAGGATGTTGTTTTCATTCAATATTTGTAAGGAATATTATTTTCTTTCATACTCTATAGTATGTAAGTAATAATATTTTATTTCAGATTTCTAAATTTAAACTTATTGTGATAAGTATTGCTTCTATAATTCTTGAAATGATTAGAAATTCCTTAAGTTTTGCGCTTCATCTAATATCATTTCACCGGAATATTGGTCTGAACTTTATTATGAAAGTTTTACCTTTTCATGTCGGGGTACTACTCATTCGAGTACTATTCACGAGTTACTATTCACGAGTTACTATTCACGAATTACTATTCATGAGTTACTATTCATTCGAATACTATTCACGCGTTACTATTCACGAGTTACTATTCACGATAAAAAATTGATTTATTTTTCTGTCTAAATTATCTTTGATTTATAAATCTTGCTCTTGAAATTGGATCAATGTTTTGATCATATTGTTCTTACTATATCTATTCATCATATATAACATTTTTATAATCATGATGATGGAAGTTCTTTTGTACTTGAGTGTAAAGATGGGTAGATTATTGGTATGACCATGACTATGGGTTCTCTTTGGCCAGTAGTGCAAAGATGAATTGTTGACTGGTATGATCATGACCATTGATTTTACAATTAAATATCTTTAGCTTAAGTGCAAAGGTGAATTGATCAACATGATTATAAATATTGCTTCTATAAATTCTGAAATGATTAGATATTCCTTTGAGATTTGAGTTTCATCTAATATCATTTCACTTGAATTTTTATTTACCCAAATCTTCAGGTGTTTGGCATTATCATGATCATTACTATTGAATATCTTTGGCCCATAGTGCAAAGATGGACAGGAGTTTGGCATGATCATGACCATTGATGTTACTGTTGAATATCTTTGGCCCGTAGTGCAAAGATGGACATGTGTTTGGCATGATCATGACCATTGATATTACTGTTGAATATCTTTGGCCCGTAGTGCAAAGATGAATTGACTAACATGATTATGTCTAAAGGCTGTAGACTAGTATAATCATGATTATTGATGTTACAAATGAATATCTTTGGCCCGTAGTGCAAAGATGAATTGACTAACATGATTATGTCTAAAGGCTGTCGACTAGTATAATCATGATTATTGATGTTACAAATAAATATCTTTGGCCTGAGTGCAAAGATGAATTTATTAGCATGATTATGTAAAGGAACTGTGATTTGGTATAACCATGATCTTTGGTCTTTTAGGTAAAGACAGGTGATGAAAATTATCTTCGACCTGGGTGCGAAGAGGAATTTATCAACATGATTATGATCATGAACTGTTTTCATAATTGTGGAGAGGAATTGTTAATTGATGTTACAGGAATAAAATATTATTGGTGAACTTTTAAAATGAAGAATATAATAGACATTATGGTCTATTTGACTCTTCTAATGGATTGCTTGTTCCGCTGCAACTATGGTTGAAAACTTTTATCATCTATCATATGTTCTAAAGATCTAATTCATTACTGATGAAGGCTATTGATAATTTAATTATCTTTAGTCATAATATTCTTTACTGGGTTATTTGTGTTTACCCTTTTGCTTCACAATTCCTTTCAGGTAATAAGAGTGTAGCTGGGTCGAGCAGGGATAACAAGGAATAGAGAGATGGTGAGGCGAACCCAACTTTGGAAGGGTGTGTTGTCACTATTATACAAGATGTCTAACCACGTACAACTTCATGTTATTATAAGACATGGTTGTGCACATCCACTTGCTGATTATATCTATGAGTACTACCTATATAATCTTGGAGTATGGTTTGAGAAAATTGAGATAGTTATATGACAAGAGAATACCCACTATCGGAATGAATAGGATAGTAATCTTCTCGTTCTTCTTTGGGGTCTATTGGGTCAACCAAGGTTAATTCTCAAGTCCTATGATATCTATTATAACTTAGATGCATGGCCTCCCATGTACGAAGGTTTTCTTGAGTATTTTCAAAAGATTTTAATTCCTAAAATAGTTATTGACTGTACCTTTATGTAACGTATTATTGATAAGGAGTGTGGGTACTGTATTCGTATTAAAACTCACACTTTATATGTGGTCGTATTGTGTACGACAATTGGATATAAAAGATTTGTATTTGGATTATGTACCATGTATTTTTTGGCAACTCAGAATAGGTGGGTTGTGTATTGAACCTATTCTGGTGGCGTCACAATAGCGATCTAAGGGACGCGAGGTTGCATTTGATTGAAAAATACCGATTCATATCGAATGAATATTTAAAGCGTCAGTTTAATAAAAAGTAAGTAAAGCAATATATATATAGTTATATATATACAAAATTATAAAGGCGATGAGTTTTTACGCCGGTGCCCGGACTGGAATTGAAATATATATATATATATATATATATATATATATATATATATATTGACAGAAAAATAGTCAACCAAGACTGAAAAGAGAACCCAGTGGTGGTGAAGGCTGCTTATATATGCATATTTATCTATAAAAACAGTAAAAAGGCCACAGAATAATTCAGGCCGAACTGAAATATAAATGTACAAAAATATAGTCAACCAAGACTGGAAAGAGAACCCAGTGGTGGTGAAGGCTGTTTATATATGCATAAATATATATAAAAGCAGTAAACTACCTCGGATTTGACATCCGGACATGACAGAATTGAAAAGTTAGTATATATACAGTTGAATAAACACAAAAAAGCCAAACCCGGACTGAAAAGATAACCCAGTCTGACAAAGTTTCTTATAACAAAGATACAAGTGCACTGAAGCTGTTAGAGCTGCAGGATCGTCAATCTGAGTTGTAGAAATGCCAAAAATGGAGTTTATGTACAAAAATATACCAAATTTTGACGAAAACGGCCACGGAACTAAGTTCCAGGCATTTTTAGAAAATGAAATTTGATATGCAAGTGCAAAACAGTGCAAAGAAGTAGTATTAACTTTCTGATTGTAAAAATACTTACAATGGACTGCTACACGGGCTTTTTGCCAAATCGTAGGCTCTAAACGTCCAAATCTACCTGTTAATTTTTTGATATGTGGTAGTATGTGAGTATATCTGTAAGACCCCAACTTTTATGAATAAAGATTTAATCTTCTTTATATATTATTTTGAAATAGTAAGGTGTTGATTTGATAAATATGATAAGTTATGGGTGAGTTGTGCAAAGTTTACAAAGTAAGCAATTGGTTATAAAATATTCGTTGTGTCGGAGAATATTCGTTTGGTCGTGGAATATTCTTCTTGTCAGGGAATATTCGTACGACGACGCAGCCATTTGTGGGCCCTACAACGGAATAACTGTCGGATATAGAAAGCGACAGAAATAACCTTTTTATAAAATAACGGCGTAGTTGTTACCGTTAGTATTGTTGAACTACCCGATTGTTAAAATACAGTAATATGCGCTGTTGCGCTGTTGCACAGTAGCACACGGTATTGCACAATATTTTGAATTATTGATTCTTACATAGGAAGACACTTACTCAATTATTGTTACAGTAATTACTGTTTAATATTTTATATTATTGATTCAATAATTGCATAATATTTTATTGGTTCAATATTTACTACGTTGATATTTTATATCAATAAGTGCTACTTTGCTATTTTATATTAGTGATTCAATAATTGTCATTGCACAGTATTTCAAATTATCAAATCAATAATTCATATTATTTGAATAATATTATTAGATAGCATTATTGACAATGTTTAAGGAGTTCTGTCTAAGAAAGGGGTTGATTAATTGCGCGTCAGTAAAGAGAAATCCTTATCGGAAGGCCCCCTCTTTCCTGGGAACGACCTGGTTGTCAATATTGTAGTTCTGTAATATTATTTGTGAATAATTAATTGTTGATATATATGATAAGGAAATATTTATTCAATGTGAATTTAAACGGAGGAATTTTTAGCATGTGACATTTGTTGAAAGTTGGTATTTTTGATAAAATAATTCTTTCAAATATATTATTATAATGTTACATTATAGTAGTATGATGTGATTATATAATAGTATGATTTTTATAATTTGAATGGTAACATTATTATAGTAAATTCATGGTATAAAAGTAAAATGAGGTGGAAGAGAACAAATTGAATTTGAATTCTTATGATGTAAGCAATGATGTCATCGGAACGAAGAGGTAAGCAATGATGTCATCAGAACGATGAGGTAAGCAATGATGTCATCGAAACGATGAGGTAAGCAATGATGTCATCGGAACGATGAGGGAAGCAATGATGTCGTAGGATCGATGATGTAAGCGATGATGTCATAAATTATGGCGAAAAGACTATTTTACCCTTACTTTGCCAAGCCTATAAATAGAAGCTCATTTCTTCATTATTTCTCACCAATTCACTAAAGCTATAGAGAGAGAAAGTATAGAGAGAGTAAGAGAGAAAGAAGAAGAGTATTCTGCTATTACACTAGTGCAGTCTTCAAATTTTTATTAAGGTAAGGGGTATTATTTCTTTCGTATTCATGAAGAGAGTTATTTTCTTTCAATACTCGTAAAGGTTGTTATTCCATTCTTTATTATTCTGTTAGAATAACCTGTCTACGCGGACTACCGCATGCATGGTGAAATCATGTTGTTATTCCATTCTTTATTATTCTGTGAGAATAACTTGTCTACGCGGACTACCGCATGTTTGGTGAATAACCCTTCGTATTTAGTTGTTATTAAATTGTAAAAATAATCTGTCTGAGCGGACTACCGCCTGACGGGTGAAAATCCAATTGCAGTTTTGTATATTATTTCATTTGAGATTTCTAACTCTAAACTTACTACGGTAAGTATTGCTTCTATAATTCTTGAAATGATCAGAAATTTCTTGAGTTTTGCGCTTCATGTAATATCATTTCACTGGAATATTGGTCTGAACTTTCTTGTGAAATTTTTATCTTTTTCATGTCGAGTTACTATTCACGAGTTACTATTCATGAGTTACTATTCACGGGATACTATTCACGGTAAAAAAATTATTATTTTTTTCTTCCAAATCATCTTTGATTGGATCCAGGTTTTGATCTTCATTCTTGAACTCTGGATAAATTCTCTAATCTTTGTCCTTTATCTCATTAGATTCGTTCCTTATATTATTTTTCATCATCCTCAGTCCTAAATGGTGATATAACTGAATATCTTTGGTCTGTAGTCCAAAGATGAATGATTACTTGATGAATATCTTTGGCTTGTAGTGCAAAGATAAATGATTACCTAATGAATATCTTTGGTCCGTAGTGCAAAGATGGACAAGTATTGAGATGAACATGACCAACTGGTGATACAAATGAATATCTTTGGCCCGTAGTGCAAAAGATGAATATTTGATTCGAGATGTATATTGATTGATGTTACAGGGATAAAATATTGATGATGGACTTTTAAATCAAAGAAGATAGTAGACATCATTCTCTACTTAACTCTTCTAATGAATTATTATTTTCGCTGCGAATATTGATCTAAAACTTGTTGTCCATAATATTTTATCTGATTTATTGAAGGCTAACGATAATTTATTTTTCATTATCTTAGTCATAATATTCTTTACTGGGCTAGTTGAGCTCACCATTTTCTTCCATTATTCTCTTCAGGAAATGAGAATATCGCGGGTACTAGTCAGGGAATGGAGTGATGGTCCGAGTTAGAGCTGTAGAAGTCCTCACTATTTTTTTTTAAAATAGTGTGATAATAAATGTAATGAGGACTTAGTTTGAATGTTTATATTTTCTACATGTCTGTATTGACACTTACAGTTGTGTGGTCGTATTTTTCAAGACCGTTTGATATAAAAGATTGTATTTGGATTCTGTACCATGTATTTGGCGACTTAGAATGGGTTGAGTATTGAACCTTTTTTGGGGGCGTCACAATATCTACGTGTTAGAGTGAAAAAATTTGGGTTTAGAAGAGGTAAAAAAATCAGAAAATCAAACAGGTAGAGGTTCGCTGCGTTTCAGAATTCTTAAAACTGAAGGGGGCACATTTATTTATAGGCCAGGGAGCCTCAGCTCTACCTACTACTGCCGCAGGTAGAGGTGCGGGCTCCCCTGATGGGGCCCACTTGTTCGATTGAGTCGCCTCGAAGTACGTGCACTCCGAGTAACGCGATGTCGAAGTCGAAATTTTCTAACTTTTGATCGGAGCGTCCGTTTGAGGCGTGCTATACCTTTCCTGAAAGCCCTTGTCGAGAATGTCACAATGACATAGGATAAAACATTTTTCGGTTCCAGGAAGACGGGTTCATAACCAGGTCTTCGATTCCCCGCATGTTTGTCCGTTGAGCTGTCTTGCGCTGTTTGCACTCGAGATTGTCGTTATGGTTCGTTCTGACCTTGGTATAATCAATTCGGCTTGAATTTGACCGAATCGACTAGGGTTAATAGAATGATCATTTTGCCCCTCCCGGGGTTGCCCTTAGTGTCGGCATCGCCTTCGGTTGACTTCCGGGAGTTGTTTCCAAGACTTGGATCCCATTCGAGTCTGTTTGTCCTTAGTGTATTCTCTGAAACTTAGTTGGTCGTTCCAGGTTTTCCTCTGGAGATGTTGTGGAGCTTCAGGTTTGTTCCCGAAGTTGACTTAACTTCCCGGGTTGAGATCGGGGCTGACCTGTACTTCCCGTGTTGAGACCGGGGCTGCTCTGATGGCCCGATATTGAGATCAGGGTTGATCTGACTGTCCGATTGGAGATCGGAGTTGATTTGATGGCATGTTATTGAGATCGGGGTTGATCTAACGGTCCGATTGGAGATCGGAGTTGATTTAATGGCCCGATATTGAGATCGGGGTTGATCTGACGGTCCGATTGGAGATCGGGGTTGATCTGATGGCCCAATATTGAGATCGGGGTTGATCTGACGGTCTGATTGGAGATCGAAGTTGATTTGATGGCCCGATATTGAGATTGGGATTGATCTGACGGTCCGATTAGAGATCGGAGTTGATTTGTTAGCCCGATATTGAGATTGGGGTTGATCAGCGGTCCGATTGGAGATCGGAGTTGACTTGATGGCCCGATATTGAGATTGGGGTTGATCTGACGGTCTGATTGGAGATCGGAGTTGACTTAATTGACCGGTATTGAGACCGGATTTGAACTAGAGGTCCGGTATTGAGACCGGAGTTGATTTGATTGATCGATATGGAGACCGGATTTGAACTGGAGGTCCGATATTGAGACCGGAGTTGATTTGATTGACCGGTATCGAGATCGGATTTGAACTGGAGGTCCGGTATTGAGACCGGAGTTGATTTGATTGACCGGTATTGAGACCAAATTTGAACTGGAGGTCCGGTATTAAGACCAGAGTTGATTTGATTGACCGGTATTGGGACCGAATTTGAACTGGAGTTCCGGTATTGAGACCGAATTTGAACTGGAGGTCCGGTATTGAGACCGGAGTTGATTTGATTGACCCGCTTTGCCCTCCTATAGTATTAGTAGTAAGGGCAAGAAATTTTGAGTGTCTACAATATATATATATATATATATATATGAGAACTAATCCATGGCAACCGGTTGCCAGTGCACTATTCATGACAACCAACTTTAGAGCCGTAGATCAAGTTAATTAAAGGCTGAGATTGAAGTCAGTTATATTCCAGCTGCTACATGTAGTAGCGGCTTATAATATATTTTTTGGGTCCCAACTGGTCAAACATGTAAGTAAAGGGGTCCCACTTTGTATTAGATTAATAGAAAAAATTAAAAATCGCTACTTGATCTAGCGGCTTATCCATATATTTTGTTCCATTATTATTGTCACTACCCACTTAGAAAAAATAGTTTCTTTTTAATATATATTGTTCGAATTTAATAATAATAATAATAATAATAATAATAATAATAATAATAATAATAATAATAACATTAATAATAATAATAATAATAATTATTATTATTGTGATCTGTTATTATTATTATTATTATTATTATTGGGATCTCTTATTATTATTATTATTATTATTATCATCATTATGTTATTGTCATTATTATTGTTGTGATTATTGTTATTGTTGTTGTTATTATTATTATTATTATTATTATTATTATTATTATTATTATTATTATTATTATTATTATTGGGATCTCTTATTATCATTATCATTATATTATTGTCATTATTATTGTTTATTATTATTATTATTATTATTATTATTATTATTATTATTATTATTATTATTATTATCATTATTATTATTATTATTATTATTGTGATTATTATGATTAATATTATTATTATTACAATTATTATTATTATTATGATCTCTTATTATTATTATTATTATTATTATTATTATTATTATTATTATTATTATTATTATTATTATTATTATTATTATTATTATTATTATTATTATTATTATTATTATTATTATTATTATTATTATTATTGTCATTGTTATTATTATGATTATTTTTGATATTATTATTATTATTATTGTTATTATTATTATTATTATTAATATTATTGTTATTATATTTTTATAATAATAATAATAATATTAATATTATTGTTATTATCATTATCATTTGCAGTATTATGAATAGATTAGTTATTATTATCTGTTAGTTAGTATTGTTAGTAATATTATTGTTATTGTTATTGTTATTGTTGTTGTTGTTGTTGTTGTTAATATTATTATTTGTAATGCTAATAATAATATGTATATTGTTGTTATTATTATTATTATTAGTGTTAATATTAATAATGGATTAATGTTGTAATTTTAGGTCAAGGATGGACAACTAGGATTATGGGCCAATTGACCAAAGTGTTCTACATGATAAACAAGATCACGTCTCAGATGACATATATATATAGGGAAAGATAGGGGAAAATTATGCCTGAGTTAATATACCGAATAAAAATATAATCAATGGAAATTGACAAAAGAACAAAAAATTCTTCTAGATAAAAGTGAGTTTGGGGTTTTTCAATTTCGAGGGGTTATACCCCAAACTGACCTTGGTCTGATATCTGCCCTGGTGGAGATATGACGGCCGAAGACCAATACCTTTCATTTAAATGGTGGAGAAGTAACAATAATGTTGGATGACCACTTTATTTTGGGGTTGCCAGTGGTGGGCAGACCCTTAACTTGTCCTCTATTTGACACCCTCTGTACTTATTTTAGAGATTATTTTGGAGATGAACTAGCTGTTGAATATGTTAGCTCAAAAAAATGAAGTGCAGTTCATTAGTGTGGTTGTACGAACATTTTAATAATTGTCCTGAGAAAGCAAGTAAAGATGTCGTAGGTAGACACGCAAAGGCCTAAATGTTGTGGTTGTGTGGGGCAATATTATTCCCAACTAGGAGTAAGAATAGTGTGCACCCAAGATATATGTCTTTTATTGTCAACGCTAAAGATTGTGTCACGTACTCCCAAGGGGCGGCGTTGTTAGGATATTTGTATAGGGCTTTATACACTACTAGTAGAAAAATAGTCAAATATATTAATGGGTGTGTCACACCATTACAAATTTGGGCCTATGAGCGTGTACATATTGGACGGCTAAACCCTTGGTCACAATTAGACTTATGGTTGCCTAGGGCCTTATTATGGGCATATTATGGAACTCACAGTTACCCTGGTAGACAAGAGAATCCCCATCACCATTTATCATTTTATCAAGGGAGTAGCTATTGAGTCTATGTGGGAGGTGGTTTGGCGGACTTACATGAGGTGGGATGATAAACTCAGTGGATTTAATTTTGAAGGGAGGTTGTTGGGATATGGTAGGGTCCCGTTGATCCACTTTGATGTTGTGAAATTTTAGATGCCGGACCTTGTGATGAGATAGTTTGGGTTTATGCAAGGCATACCATCATCGGCCAAAAACCACGGGGACCTTAGAAAAGAGAAAAATTTAAATTTATTGATATCGAGGATTGCATGGCCTTAAGGAGGGAGTACATCTTGCTGTGGGAGGTGTCAACGTTGGAAAATTTAAGAAATACCGCGGGTTGATTTATAACTCAGTTTTTCTCAAATCGATCTTCCTAAGTTATCTTTACCCTTAATCTTTTTATTGCAAAAAAGGTTTTGAAGGATTTTTTAGGAAAGAGGCCAACATGTGTATATGTCGACGATTTGATTTAAACAGAGTCGCCAGTTGATAGTTTTGAAAATGGTTGTACCAACTTAATCGAATTTGATTTGAAAAGAGGCCCAATTTGCTGGACACTGTCGAAACTTGATCTTTGAAATCGGAGTTTTGAGTTCGAGGCTTGGTTAAGTGTGGGGAAGGTGTTAGGCACCCCACGACTCCCGTGTAAACACGGTACCGCAATCTTTTCAATATTTCCCTTAAAACTGGAATGCGTGAGTGAATGCTGTTTGAAATTAGGCCTTTTGATTGATTGATTGAAAGCTTTGATAGGTTTCATTGAGCCTATATACGAAGGGTTTGATTTGATTTAGAAATCAGTCTTTGATTTGATTTGTCAAAAAAATATTTAATTTGATTTGCAAAAGCTTTTGAATTGAATTGACAGTGATGTTTTGAAAGCTGGTTTTATCAAACCCTTACGTTGACATAGGAATTGAAGCACATCGCCACTTTCAATTTTATCTTTATAGCCTTAAGGTTGCATGCAAGTGGTGATTTGTCGGGCTACGAAGCATCCTCGACCACAGAAATATAAAGTGTTGGTCTCTTCATGGGTATGAAAACTATCGAAGGGAAGCTGACATGACAATCCATATTTTCAGTATGTTGAGACCTTAAATCCGGCTAACCATTTTAAGGTCTGTGCATGTACATTTTACAGAAAAATTGGCAGGGTACATCTGTAAATCAGAGTTTGTCCATCATGGGAATCTGATTTTGATCATTTTGATCACGAATCCCACGATTCCTAGGCTCACATGTGAGTGGCTAGAAAACCTTCACAGTTCAAATTTGTACAGAAATAAATGTATGTATCATCATGTCGCAATGGAACTAAGGATTCATCAGTAAATCCTAGCTGCGCGTGGCCAAAGCGTCTAGTTCCCACTAGATAGCGATCTAAGGGATGCGAGGTTGCTTTTGAAGTTAAAACTATAAAAATAACTAGATTTAAAGAAATTCCAGCCATTATAGCTTCCAGGTTCTGTCGGGACCTGTTTGAACCGTTGAAAGCTAGAATTGGCGAGATTCAGATAAATCTAGTCCGCCCGCAGGAAAATCAGTGCAAATTCATATACAAATGAATGTTAAATGCAGCAGTTGAATAAATTGAATAAAGCAATATATATAGTTATATAGATATAAAAGCTGTAAAAGGACGATGGGTTTTCACTCGCAAGCCCGGACTGGAATTAAAATGTATATATATAAAAAATTATAAATAGCCACGAAATAATCCAGGCTGTGACAGAAATGAAATATATATATATACAGTAATAAGGGCGATGGATTTTCACGCCGGTGCCCGTACTGGAATTGAAATTGACAAAAACTAATCACCCAGTGACTGGGGAGAGCACCCAGTATGGGGAAATGTGCAAAAGCAGTAAAATAGCCACGAAATAGTCCATGCCGATTAAAAATATATAAATATATATATTGACAAAAATATAGTCAACCAGGACTGATAGGAGTACCAGTGATGGTGAAAGTCGCTTATATATGCGTAAATATATATAAAGCTGTAAACTACCTCGGATTTGACATTCGGGCTTGACAGAATTAAAATGTTAGTACATAAACTGTTAAATATGTATAAAAAAAGGCCAAACCCGGACTGTGAAGATAACCCAGTTCGGCGAAGTTGCCAGAATTTGCGTGCTAGCACTTGAAGCTGCTGGAGCTGACGGATCGTCAATCCGAATTGTAGAAACGTTAAAAACGGAGTTTATGTACAAAAATATATCAATTTTTGACAAAAATAGCCACAGAACTAAGTTCTGGGCATATTTAGAAGATAAAACTTTATGTGCAAGTGTAAAGCAGTGCAGAGTAGTAGTATTGACTTTCTGATCGTAAAAATACTTACAATGGACTGCAATACGGGCTTTTTGACAAATCGTAGGCTTTAAACGTCCAAATCTACCGGTGGTTTTTTGATATGAGGTAGTATATGGGTATATCTACGTGTTGGAGTGAAAATATTTGGGTTTGGAAGAGGTGTAAAAGTCGAAAAATCAAACTGCCAAAGTTTCGCTGCGTTTCAGAATTGTTGAAAATGAACGAGGGGCACGTTTATTTATAGGTCAGGGAGCCTCCACTCTACCTGCGGCACCCGCAAGTAGAGCTGCAGCTCCCCTAGGTGGGGCCCACGTGCCCGGCCTGGTCATTTCAAAGTACGTGCACTCCGAGCAATGCGATGTCCGGTCGAAAACTTTCTAACTTTTGATCGGAGCGTCCGTTTGAGGTGTGCGATACCTTTCCGAAAAGCTCTCGCAGAGAGTGTTACAATGACATGGGAAAAAACATTTTTTGGGTCCAGGAAGATGGGTTCATAACTAGGTCTTCGATTCTCCGTAGTTTGTCCGTTGAGCTGTCTTGCGTAGTTGCCACTCGAGATCGTCGTTAGGGTTCATTCTGACTTTGTCGGCATCGATTTGGCTTGAGTTCGACCAAGTCGGTTGAGAGTTGATGAAATGACCGTTGTACCCCTCCCGGGGCTGCCTGTAGTGTCGGCATGGTCGCTGGTTGACTTTCGGGAGCTGATTTCAAGACTTGGATCCCAATCGAGTCTTTTGACCTCAGGGTTGTCTCTGAGGCTGACGTGGTCGTTCCAGGCTTTGCTCTGGAGTTGTTGTGATGCTTCAAGTTGATGTCTGAAGTTGATCTGACGTCCCGGGTTGAGACCGGGTGTAAGACCCCGAATTTTATAAATAAAGATTTAATTTTCTTTATATATTATTTCGAAATAGTAAGGTGTTGATTTGATAAATGTGAAAAGTTATGGGTGAAATGTAAAAATATTTTAAAATGAGCAAGTGGTTATAAAATATTCATTATTGTTGGGGAATATTCGTTTGGTCGTGGAATATTCTTGTAGTCGGGGAATATTCGTACGACGGTGCAGCTATTTGTGGGCCCCACAACGGAATAACTGTCGGATATAGAAAGCGACAGAAATAACCTTTTTATAAATAACGGTAAAACTGTTATGGTTAAACTGTTGAAATACCCGGTGATAAAAATACAGTAATACGCATTGTGCACTGTAGCACACGGTATTGCAAAGTATTTCAAATTATTGGTTCTTACGTAAGAAGTCACTTACTCAATAATTGTTACAGTAATTACTGTTCAATATTTTATATTATTGATTCAATAATTGCATGATATTTTATTGGTTCAATAATTGCTACGTTGATATTTTATATCAATAATTGCTACATTGATATTTTATATCAATAATTGCTACGTTGCTATTTTATATGATTGATTCAATAATTGCTACCATTGATATTTTGTATTATTGATTCAATAATTGTCACTGCATAGTATTTCGCATCATCAAATCAATAATTCATACTATTTGAATAATATTATTAGATAGCATTATTGACAATGTCTAAGGAAGTTCTGTCTATGAGGGGTTATTTAATTGCGCGCCAGTAAGGAGAAATTCTTATCGGAAGGCCCCCTCTTTCCTAGGAACGACCTGGTTGTCAATATTGTAGTTCTGTAATATTATTTGTGAATAATTAATTATTAATTTATATGATAAAGAAATATTTATTTTGTGGATATAAAAGAAGGAATTAGTGCTAAGGTGTTTTTATTAGTATTTTGTTGTAGAAAATCACCCGTTTGTGGATTTCGGCCATTTTCGGTCGGGAATTTGGAAAAGACTTCCTTCTGCAAAGTTGTAGAAAATTAAATTTCCTATGAAAATGACATAGAATTCATATTTTTCTGATAAAGGGTTATTTATTATGAATTATTGAAGTTTCAGAAAATAAATATTTTTTATTAAAAACATGGGTGAGCCCCACTTTTGTTGGCTTGTAAATGCTGAATTTTCAAATCTCACGAGGTGTGCTGGGTGAAAGCTGTCGGCGCAAAAGTCTACTTTGGCATCCTAAACTTTTTCTATAAATAGGGTGCTTAGGTTAGAATTGAAAATCACACCAGAATCAGAAGTTTTCTCTCTCTATAATATCGAGCGTATTTTTGTGAGTATTTAGATACTTTGAGTGTTGCTATTCGGTGCAAGTTTTCTTCAGCCTTATATCCGATATTCCAGTCAGAAGTACTATTCTTTTGAGGTAAGGGATGTTATTTTCTTTCGTAAATGATGTTATTCTTTTCAATATCATTATACCAAAATATTGGCATGAATTTTATTATAAAATTCTTACTTTTTCCGTCGGGGTTACTATTCACGTATAAAGCACTATTCACGTATACGACACTATTCACGTATACGACACTATTCACGAAAAAATTAAATTTTCTTCTATTTGTCCAAGTTGCTTGTTAAGGTTCCTATCTTTGATTGGATCCAAGTTTTGAGCTCTATTCTTGAATTTTGCTCCACAAAGTATTAATATGGAGTATTTTTGAACTTGGATAAACTAAAATACGAATCCTTAATCTTTGTCCTTTATCTCACTAGATTTGTTATTTATATTATTTTTCATCATCCTCAGTCCTAAATGGTGATATAACTGAATATCTTTGGCCTGTAGAGCAAAGATGAATGAATACCTGATGAATATATTTGGCCGTAGATGGACAGGTGTTGAGATGAACATGACCACTGGTGATACAAATGAATATCTTTGGCCCGTAGTGCAAAGATGAATATTTGATTCGAGATGTATATTGATTGATGTTACAGGGATAAAATATTGATGATGGACTTTTAAATCACAGAAGATAGTAGACTTCATTCTCTACTTAACTCTTCTAATGAATGGTTATTTTCGCTGTGAATATTGATCTAAAACTTGTTGTCAATAATATTTTATCTGAATTGTTGAAGACTAACGATAATTTATTTTCCATTATCTTAGTCATAATATTCTTTACTGGGCTAGTTGAGCTCAACCTTTTTATTTATTGTCCTCTTTAGGAAATGAGAATGTCGCAAGAACTAGTCGGGGGACAGAGTGATGGTCCGAGTTAGAGCAGTAGTAGTTCTCACTATTTCTGATAAATAGTGTGATAATAATTGTAATAAGGACTTAGTTTGAATGTTAATATTTTCTACATATTTGTATTGACACTCACAGTTGTGTGGTCATATTTTGCACGACCGTGTGATATAAAAGTTTGTATTTGAATTCTGTACCATGTATTTGGCGACTCAGAATGGGTTGGATTGACTGGACCTATTCTGGGGGCGTCACACCGGGGATGACCTGCACTTCCCGGGTTGAGACCGGGATTGAGTTTGACTTCCCGGGTTGCTGCCGGGGATGAACTGTGTTTCCCGGATTGAGATTGGAGATAGCTTGACATGTCCCGATAGTGAGGTCGGGGTTGATTGGTACCTCCCGGGTTGAGGCCTAGGTTGATCTTGACTTCCTAGGTTGAGACCAGGGTTGACTTTGACTTCCCGTGTTGAGTCCGTGGTTGATTGATACCTCCCGGGTTGAGACTGAGGTTGATTGATACCTCCGGGGTTGAGATCGAGATTGAGCTTGATGATCCGATTGACTGTAGGAGCTTGATTGATGGTCCGATTGACTGTCGGAGCTTGATTGATGGTTCGATTGACTGTCGGAGCTTGATTGATGGTTCGATTGACTATCAGAGCTTGATTGATGGTCCGATTGACTGTCGGAGCTTGATTGATGGTCCGATTGACTGTCGGAGCTTGATTGATGGTCCGATTGACTATCGAAACTTGATTGATGGTCCGATTGACTGTCGAAGCTTGATTGATGGTCCGATTGACTGTCAGCGCTTGATTGATGGTCCGATTGACTGTTGGAGCTTGATTGATGGTCCGATTGACTGTCGGAGCTTGATTGATGGTATTGGGCATCAAATTTAGGTTGAAGGACCGGCGTTGGTGGCCGAATTTGGATTGATTGACGGTTTGGCCCTCCTACCGGGTTAGTATTGGGGCAAGGAAAATTTCGAGTGTCTACAGGAGGTATACATGGATCATCTCGAAGGACAACAGTGTGAAATTTTTAATTATGTGTCACAAGATGATTACATGGCCTGGTATAGGAAAATAACACGTTGGAAAATTCATTGTCCTTGACAGGAAAGGGACCCAGACAGTTCGTATGAGCCTCGGGCCATTTACAGTCAACATCATATTATTCAAATGGTACACAATCAATTTGTTTAATTTTTTGACATTGTAATATATATTACTCGTACATGACATTGATATTATTTATTGTTCCTGATATTTGCTTGTTTTTCTTATTACATGACAGGTTGAGAGTGCAAAATCATTACTTGATAAATTTTCAGCATTTACTCAGTTGCCTCCTGAGTATGCTCTGGAGAAACAAAATTGGGATTACCAGTATAGTATATACAACTTTGAAGTAAGAGGCAAAAAAATACCTCAGCAAGGGGGTCCCACTGAATTTGGGTTTCAATCCCAATTATCACAATTCAATGAAGAGCTTGGGATGCAAACTGAGTATCCACTACAAGAGAGCTACATACCCACCACACAGGCCTATGAGGAGAGCTCCATTCCCACCACCCAAGCCTACAATGAGTGTTACATTCCCACTACCAAAGCCTACGAGGAGTGCTACATTCCCACCACCTAAGACTTTATGGGTGTTTCTGACTTCATAGGAACTGGAGAACCACATGTACTTGAAGTATTAATATTAATATTACTAGAATCAATCATATTAAGATAGATATTACAACAATTAGTACTTTAAATGTCATCAATAATTAATAAAAATATTATGATTATAATTATCAGGTTGAAGTAGTGGGATTGCACATCTCATATGGATGGAAACGGTGCCCAACCAAAAAGCCGAGGAGAAAAAGGTGATGTTTATTGATGAAAATATGTTTAGAAACGTGGTGGATTTAGATAATTATCATGTGGTACTTTCGCAGAAGTGGTATATATTAGACCATCCTGCATTGCATTCCTTAGCACCTAGGTCAATGGGTATTCGAGCATATCGTGGATGCGTATATGATGTTACTGCGGGATAGAGAGGAGCACTACATGTTGCGGGGAATAAAAAGGTGGACCTAATTTGGATTCATGAAGTCATTCTTCCTGCATCTTTGGCAGCAATATGTACCCCCACCCAAGAAAATGGTGCATTTAGTTTTTGCCTATCGTATGTGCACCCAGATGTGGGCCCATATTTACACGAATGTAATTATATCTTCCTGCCTGTTTGTTGTACACATCAGAAGCATTTTGTCTTGTTGGTATTCTCTGTTAACGATTGGACAGTGACCATCCTCGACCTGCTCTTCAATGATACCAAGCGCATGACGCTACAACAAATGTACAAAGGATTCGTTGACGTTGCGGTACGTGTAGTTCATTGTTGTTTTACTTTTATAAATGTCAAATATATTACTCGTTATTAACCACTGTCTTTGTACATAAAGGTATAATTGATACCACTGTGCTTGCGAATTGGTAATCAAATGCGTAAGTGACCCACCGGTAATCCCCATGTGGTTGTAGCAAAGACCCGACCGATACAACATAACAAAGATGACTGTGGTGTTTTAGTATGCAAGTATGTCGACTATTTCGTTAGGGGCAGTGTTGATATTCGCCATAAGAAGTGGTCCTTAGAAGATGTAACGGTATTTCGATACCGAATCACGTGGAAACTCTGTAAAAAAGTTGCAAGACTACTTCTGGAGGTTGACTTATAAAAAATATTGTAGCTTTAATCTAATTTACAATAAAAAAATATTGTAGCTTTAATCTAATTGAATTTCTATATGTTATGTTAATTATATACTTCATATTATTATTAATTTTTTTCATTCAACTTGATATATATTATTATTTCGTAATGTTCACTTGATAAAATGATGACATTGATATTTTTTATTATTATCAAAATAAACTCAAATGTGTCAATTTAAATATTAAAATTTAATAATAATCTTATAATTTATATTCCATATTCATATTAATTTCATAAAAGGGTGTGGCAAATACCATATACTCCAAAACCTGTAAAAAAAAGAGAGCAAAAAGATTCAATTTACTCATTAAATTGTGTGGAATTTGTAATTAATATGTACTATTTTGGAAACAAAAGGGACGGGTGAGTTTGTGTCAATCCAAAAGACAAACAAAGTTCCAACATAAAATAATAAATGTTAAAATCTTAAATGGCCCGAGACATGGAACGAAAAATAATGTAAATAATAATGTCAGCCGTTTCAGTCTGTAGCGGCTGAGACACCCAATTTGGGACAAATTGAATATTTAAATGCATTTACTCATAGGGGGAATATTAATATGGAAATATTAAAATGGATGGAAAGCTTAAAATGGAACGTAGAACGAGGAAATCATTTTGGTCAACCGCCTCATCCTGTAGCGACTGAGACATCAAATTTGGGACAAGGCAAAAATAAAATGGTCAGCCGCCTCATAGTGTAGCAGCTAAGCACAACCTTCGAGGCCTGAAAAAAAAATTTATTTCTTTTGGTCAATTTGTAAAATTTTTAAAATTTAAGATTATTAAAAATTTAGATTTTAAACAATTAAATAATTATTATAAATTAATTAAAAAAATACTATCATTGGTCAAATTCACTATTCGTGTAACTTAAGAAAATTTATCCCAATTTTTAAATTGTATAATTTCAACAACATTTGACTTTTATCTCATAACTCAATATTAAAAAGTAATATTAATATTATTAATAATAATATGATTATTAGGGGACCCTAGAAGTACGAATGATAATATTACTACTACCGCATAATATTAACATAATAAGTAAAGATGACATGTTCATTTTCATTTTTACAAAAAATATAGCATAGAACATTTTCGATGAGGCTTAGAATACATAGCATACAACAGACGCCTATTTTTTTGGCTCAGGAATTCCTAACACTCGATAGTGATTGCGCTTATCATGGTCGGTTTCAAAGCCGCAAATTACACATTTTCGATGAGGCTTAGAACCTACAATTTTCTCGAGTGCACTCTTTATTCTGGATTGCTTTTTGCGGCCCTTTGTTTGAGATATAATAGGCGGCAAAAACTCATCTTCTTCTTCTTCCTCCTTTGCATCTTCATCGTCATTATCATAACCCATATCTTAAGGAGGATCTCCAGCCGTGCCATCAATGTCGTTGTCTGCCAGATCAGTAATATTCTCATCCGGATTATACTGATCAACCAACGACTTTCCTCGTGCATTGAGTTTAAGAACAGTTTTGTAACCGCGAATTGAGCAAGCAGCTTTGCTTGCTAACTCCTGGTAATCACTCATCAAATGATTATAGCGGCCACCTTGATCTTGTTCGAAGTTAGCAGCTGTGGTGTTAAAGAGTAATTCTTCACCATTGCTTTTGTTCACGTCTCTTGTCCACCGATGAAGAATTATCTCACTCCGTATTTGTGAAATGCTCTTAAACATGAATATCTCAAGATATGCCTGCATAATTCACCAGAATGAGACAACATTTAACAATTACATGTTACCGACCCCTGCTGACGATTGTTGACGATTTCTTTATATCTTCCACCACTTTCAGTTGCATCTGCAATATACACTGCATAGACCTTAGTATCAGTGACACACAACTCACTAACTTTATGAACATTATTGTAGACACTCAAAATTTTTGCAATCCTAGAACTAACCCTGCAGCAGGGCAAAATCGTCAATTCAACCCCGGTCACCAATATCGGGATGTTAATTCAACTCTGGTCACCAATACCGGGACAACCACAGCCCTGATCACCAATATCGAGCCATAACCCTGGTGTCAATACCGGGCCATCAGTTCAACCCCGGTCTCAATAGTTGGCCACTAGTTCAACCCCGGTCTCAATACCGGGCCATCAGTTCAATCCCGATCTCAATACTGGGCCATCAGTTCAACCCCGGTCATAATACTGGGCCATCGGTTCAACCCCAGTCTCAATACCGGGCCATCAGTTCAATCCCGGTCTCAATACCGGGCCATCAGATCAACCCAGGTCTCAATACTGGGCCATCAGCTCAACCCCGGTCTCAATACCAGGCCATCAGTTCAACCCCAATCTCAATACAGGGCCATCAGGTCAACTTCGGTCTCAATACCTGGCCATCAAGTCAACCCCGGTCTCAATACCGGGCCATCAATTCAACCCCCCGATCTCAATACCCGGCCATCAGTTCAACCCCGATCTCAATATCAGGCCATCAGTTCAACCTCGGTCTCAATACTAGGATATCAATTCAGCCTTGTTCATAACCCGAGAGGTACAATTAAACTCCGATCACAATCGAGAGATCCAGTTCAGCCCCAGAGATAACCCTAGGAAGACAATTCAACCTTCAAAGACAAACTTGAAGCATCACATCATCCCCAGAGATAACTCGGGAGGACAAGTCAACCTCGGAGATGACCCTGAGGACAAACAGAATCGACTGGGATCCAAACCTCGGAAATAACCCCAGGAAATCAGCCGAAGACCATGTCAGCACTAAAGGAAACCCCGGGAGGGGGAAAATGGTCATTTTGCCAACTTGAAGCCGATTCAGTCAAAATCAAGCCGAATCGATACCACTAAGGTCAGAAAGAACCATAACGGTGATCCCGAGTGAAAACAGCGCAAGACAGCTCGACGGACAAACTGCGGGGAAACGAAGACCCGGTTATGAACCCATCTTTTTGGACTTAAAAAGGATTAAATCCTATGTCATTGCGACACTCTCGGCGAGGGCTTTTTAGAAATGGACGCTCCGATCAAAAGTTAGGAAGTTTTGAATTTGACATTGCATTGCTCGAGTGCATGTACTTTGAGGCGACGAGGCCCACCACCCAAACCCTGCGACGTGGAGCCACAGGTAGGGTGGAGGCAGCCGCAGTTAGACCCGCTTCCACCTGGTCTATATATAGAAGTGCACCCCCAGCTCATTTTTAAGTTAGAAATCGTTCTGAAGCCCTGCCCGTTTTGTTTCTCGACCAAACTTTTATCTTCCAAACTCAAAATTTTTTACTCTAATACATAGATATACCCACACAATACCATATATCAGAAAATAACCGGTAGATTTGGACATTTAAAGCCTATGATTTGGCAAAAAGCCCGTGTAGCAGTCCATTGTGAGTATTTTTACGATCAAAAAGTTATTATTACTTCTTCGCACTTTTATACACTTGCATATCAAGTTTCATTTTCTAAATATGACAGGAACTCAGTTCCGTGGTTGTTTTTGTCAACTTTTGGTATATTTTTGTACATAAACGTATTTTCTGGCATTTTTACAACTCGGATTGACGATCCGTCACTTCCAGCAACTTTTAAATACTAATATCTGCATTTTGAGCAACTTCGTCGGATTGGGTTATCTTCCTAGTTTGGGTTTAGCTTTTTTTTTTGTATATATACTAACTTTTCAATTCTATCAAGCCCAGATGTCAAATCTGCTGGTAGTTTACTATTTTTATATATAAATATGCATATATAAGCAGCCTTCACCACACTGGGTTATCTTCCCAGTCTTGGTTGACTACTTTTCTGTCTCTATATATATATTTATATTTCAGTTTGGCCTGGATCATTCTGTGGTTTTTTTACTGCTTTTATATATATTTATGCATATATAAGCAACATTCACCACACTAGGTTATCTTCCTAGTCTTGGTTGACTACATTTCTGTACATTTACATTTTAGTTTGGCCTGGATTATTCTGTGGCCTTTTTTCCTGCTTTTATATATATTTATGCATATATAAGCAGCCTTCACCACACTGGGTTATCTTCCTAGTCTTGGTTGACTACTTTTCTGTATATTTACATTCTAGTCCGGGCACAGGCGTGAAAACTCATCGCCCTTTTTACTATTTTTCTGTATATATATTTCAATTCTGTCCTGCCTGGATCATTTTGTGGCTTTTATACAGCTTTTATAAATATATATATATAATTCAATTCCAGTCCGGGCACCGGCGTGAAAACCCATCGCCCTTTACAACTTTCGTATATATAATTATATATATATATATATATATATATATATATATTGCTTTGCTCATTTTTAGTAAATTGTTGCTTTAAATATTCATTTGATATGAATCGGCACTGACATTTCTGCGGGCGAACTAGATTTATTTAAATCTCGCCAACTCTAGCTTTCAAACGGTTCAAAATAGGTCCAGACAGAACCGAAAAACTAGAATGGCTGAGATTTATTTAAATCTAGCATTTTTCTAGTTTCAGTTATAAAAGCAACCTCGCGGCCCTTAGATTGCTATCTAGTGGGAACGAGATGCTTCGGCCATGTGCGAGCCAGGATTTACTGATAAATCCTCGGTTCTGGCGATATTTGAATATATTTTCGTACACATTTGAGCTGTGCAGGTTTATTGGCCTCCCTATGTGAGCCTAGGAATCGTGGGATTCATGATCAAACTGATCAGAATCTGATTCTCACGATGCAGAACTCCACTTTACAAATGTACGCTGCCAGTTTTTCTGTAAAAATATACATACAAAAGACCTTAAAATGGTTATCCGAATTTAAGGTCTCAACATAGTGAAAATATGGCTTGTCATGTCAGAGTCCCTCCGATGGCTATCATGCCCATGAGGAGACCGACACTTGTATATATGTTGTGGTCGAGGATGCTTCGCAGCCCGACAATCACCATTCAAATTGAGCCTTAAGGCTGAAAAGATAAAACAGAAGTATCGATATGCTTCAATTCCTATGATAGCGTAAGGGTTTGAAACCTTCTTTCAAAACATCATTCAACAATCTTTTCGAAGAAAAGAAGCTTTTGCAAATCAAATCAAACACTGTTGCAAATCAAATCAAAAACTTTTTGCAAATAAAATCAAACCCTTCGTATATAGGTTCAACGATGCATATGATGAGTAGGTTGAAGACCTATGAATTGATCTCATATTAGCTTGTTTATTGTGAGTTTTTGGGTATTGTTCATATTACTTTGTAGTGTTTTGTGTTTATTGCAGATATAGAGGTTGGAATGGATTTAAAGCTGAAAAGATCAAAGTTTGGATAAAACTGGTAGAGGAGCGCGGACCGCGCTGAGGAAGCCTGAGAAAAAGCGCTGGCCGCGCAGATACGGGATAAAGCTACTGGAAGTGATGCGCGGGCCGCGCAGTTAACAAAGGGAATGGAGCGCGGGCCGCGCAGTTCTGACACCTGACAGGATTTTTAGGTTTTTAAATTATAAGTTGAATGAGAATAGGATTGTGATTGACCTGAATTGACTGAGGGTTTGTCTAGACTTTAAATAGGAGTATTTTTCCTATGTTTTGATCATCTTGGATCTTAGTATTCTCATCATATTTCTTGGAGGCTATTCTAGGCATGTCAGGCTAATTCTCTTATTCAATTCTGAAGGGATATTGAACCTAATTAACAATTACTAGTTTAATTAAGTTTATTTAGTATTTATTCATTTATTGAGATTTATTCTGATTATCTATGTGAACTTTCATATATGTTATCCAATTGATTAATTTGATTTCTGCAGGATTAAATTAATAAATTGATTTCATCTGCTATATTAGGACATATTTTAAGCAAACAAAGTGTGTCTAATCTAAGTAGCAATTGATAATATTTTATTGTGGACAAACTTTGAAATATTATTAAGATTTTCAGAAGACAAGTTAAATAATTCCTGATTGTGTAATTATTGCTTGGAATAATCTCATTCTCATTCTTCATGCTTCTATCATATTAAATCTAGACTGATAGTTCTAGGTTGTATGTTAGTTAGAATCTCTTGTTGGCGATCGTCGCATTAGATCTACACTTAAGGAGAATTTTGGGTAATTTGCGATTGCAATTATCTAGGGTTATTAATCTCATTGGAAGGGTAAATAGTATAATAACTTAATTAATTCATAATTATGAAAAGGGAATACTGAACTGAAGAATTGAACTCTTTTACTTATTGATATTTCCTTAAATTCACTCTTGTTACCTAAGTGGTTTTCAAACAAAAACCCCCAACTCATTGAATTCATTGGATAATTAAAATATAAATAACTCTCTGTGGGATCGATCCTTGCTTATTTCTATACTAGTTTATAAGATTAGTAGAACCTGAGTAAGGTAAATTTAGTAGTGTAAACGACAGCTACAAACATAAGACATACTTTCAATCAAACACAGGCCCAATTTCAAGCAGCATTCACACACACATTTCAGTTTTTAAAGGAAAATATTGAAAAGATGTGGTACCGTGTTTACACGAGAGTTGTGGGGTTCCTAACACCTTCCCCACACTTAATCAAGCCCCCGAACTCAAAACTTTATTTTCAAAGATCAAGTTTCGACAGTGTCCAGCAATTGGGCCTCTTTCAAACAAAACTTGGTTGAGTTGGTACAACCATTTTAAATCTACCAACTGGCGACTCTGTAAAACGTTCAAATCATCGACATGATACATGTTGGCCTTTTCCTAAAAAATCCTTCAAAACCTTTTTCGCAATAAAAAGAGTAAGGGTAGAGATAACTTAGGAAGAGAGAAAGATCCGGGTTGTGACCCGACCCGCGGATTTTTTCCCGACGTCTACAATTATATTTCATGAAATCGACGAATTGACGTTGGAAGCGTCTAAACATCTCTTTTGTGTACACCTGGGCAGCATAAACTTCTAATGATGAACCGAGTACCATATTCATTTTCTGATGTTTTGTTATGTAGTCGGCCTTCCTCTCTTTGATAAATTGTTTTTCTATAGCCTTCTGACTATGCACTACAAATTCTTTCATACTTGTTGAAGCATTAACGAACTTATCAAAAAAACTATTCATGCTCTCGCTTCTTCCGGTGGTAGTCATTCACGCGAAAAAAGATCTCTTTGTATATGCTGAAATCCATTTCTGTCATACATCATACAAACTTCCAAGCCACTCATTGGTATACAATTTATAAGAACTTATTAGAATTTGCCAACGCTCTTCAAACTCCCCGATGGACAATGAATTATAGACACAATTGTTAAAATTATTTTTGAATGATGAGTGCTCAGAATAAACATGATGCAATTTCTCAGGAAATTTATTGCTAATATGCCAAGAACACAATAAATGATAACTAGAAGGAAGTACCGTAGCAATAGCAATACTCATGGCTTTATCTTGGTCAGTGATGATGGTTGTAGGTGCCTTGTAGTCCATGGCTTTGTGTCATGTCTCTAGTACCCAAACGAAAGTGTCCTCTGTCTTGTCTCTTAACAATGCAAATTCAAATAATATAGACTGATAATGGTGGTTGACCCCGAAAAATGGAACGAATGGCATGCTATACTTATTTGTCCGATACGTACTATTAAATGTCACAACATCTCCGAACCATTGATCGGGCGTCAACCCACAAAATACAAGCTATGTGATTGTTTTCACCGGGTTTCACTCGGAATTATTTTTTACTATCACTTCCGGATGCAAGTTTTTTCAAATAATTTACAGCAACTTGTGCATCATTTTCATCTACAGAATCACGCCTTAAATCTCTCACCACATTCTGAACTTTTACATTAGAGAAAGGAACATTTTGCATCCCACCACCCATTGTGCTCAAAACGTTCATCATCCTACTAGGACCAGTACCAGACATATTTAAAGTGTCAATTAAATTTCTTGCAACCGGAGTAATATTTCTGTTTGTCTCAATCAAATCTACTTTGGTGGGGGTGACTAAGTGATGATTGTGCTCTAATTAAACAGTAAAAATAAGCCAATTGTCTTCTTTCTTATTGTGGACAACATATATTCTAGCTTTGCATAATGTGCGTCCTATAGAGTCTCTCTATCTACTTATTTTATTACTACAATCTTCATCATCAAGTAAACTCTTTACAACAATTGGTGTATACCGACTTTTTTACAGACATACAACCTAGATGACACATCATTCGTATGAGCATGCTTATGACTAGTTGCAATTTTAATCTAAAATCCATTTTTACGAGCATATGATCTATAAAAATTTTCAATTTCTTCCAACGTACAAAATAATTGACCAATGTATGGAATCATTTCAGATTTACAATTTCTTATGGATATTATATGCTATTTCGAAAAACTTACCTATGAATAATAATGAAGAATTGTCGGATCAGAACTTCAAGTTGAACTTGGGAAGTGAAAGTGTTACAAGCTACGAAGATGTGAAAAAAAATTCACTATCCGAGAGAATAAACCAAGCTGTAGGAGATAGGGGAAAGGAAGGATAGGAAGACAACTTACAGAAAAGACTAAGCTGCAAGAGAATAAAATGGGAGAAGAGACCAGCCGCTACATGTTGTAGCGGCTAATGCTTATTTATTTACTTTTTTCATTCCCAATGTCAGCTTTTCCCATTTCCCATGTCAGTTTTTCCCTTCCCATTTCCCGAGTTTTGTATATAAAAAAATTATTATTACTAATTAATATTATTATTATATTAATAATAATAATAATAATAATATTAATAGTAATAATAGTAATATATAATAACATTATCAATTAGTAATATATAATAACAACATTAATTATTATTATTATTATTATAATAATAATATTAATTTTCATTATTGTTATTATTATTGTTGTTGTTGTTGTTGTTGTTATTATTATCTTTTTAATAATAATATAATAATCATAATATGTCACGTCCTTTTCATGTCAATTTTTTTGCTTTTTCTCCTCGCCAACAAAATGACTAAGCCGCTACATGGTGTAGCGGTTGGCAAAGTATAATAAATTTGTTTTGCTTTTATGTCCTTTTTTGACAAGTCAATAAGTAAGTGGGTCCCACATGTTTGACCGGTTGGAGGAATAAGAGGCAGCCGCTACTTGTTGTAGCGGTTTGTAATATTGTAATTAAAATAATATTAATATTAATAACAATAACAATAATATTAATAATAGTAATAATAATAATAATAATAATAGTAATAATAATAATAATAACAATAACATAAGCTTATTATTATTATTACCTAAATTTTATTAATATTATTTATAATTTTATTTATTAAATTTGACAATTAATATAATTAGTATTATTATTATTAAATCAAACAATTAATATTATTATTAGAATTTATTATAAGTTTAATATTTAAATAATAATAATAATAATAATAATAATAATAATAATCTTATTATTATTATTATTATTATTATTATTATTATTATTATTAATGTTATTATTATGATTAAATTCGGAAAATATATATTAAAAAGAAACCATTTTTTCTAAATGGGTACTGACAATAATAATGAGACAAAATATATGGATAAGCCGCTAAATCAAGTAGCGGTTTTCAATTTTTTTTATTAATCTAATACAAAGTGGGACCCCTTTACTTACATGTTTGACTAGCGTAGACCCAAAAAATATATTATAAGTCGCTACTACATGTAGCGACTGGGATATAATTGACTTTAATCTCAGTTTTTAATTAACTTGATCTACGGCTCTAAAGTTGGTTGCTATGAATTAGTTCCCTATATATATATATATATATATTTATAACTAGACACATTAATATATGTCAAATCCGCAACGTTCAAATCTTCATATTTTGAGATCTGGTGAATTTTCGTACTCCCGTATGACATACTTGTATCTCTGCACCCCATATCCGTGCTTCTTAGCTGCCGAGTAGACCTGGAAAACGGGTCGGGTTAAACAATTCAGGTTTTGATGGGTTGAAAAAGTAAAACCCGGCCCGTGACGGACGGGCTAGCCCGGCCCGTGACGGACGGGCTAGCCCGGCTCGACGGCCTGAATTGATTTATGCATACATTTTGACACATTTCTGGGCTTGGTCCAAATGGGCCGGGCCAAAACGGCCGAAATTTTGTTGGGATAAAAATGTGAAGCCCAAAGTTCGGCCCGGCCCGCGGGTTTGGGCCGATTTTGCTAGTTCTACAGCCGAGTAAGGTGAATTTATTTGCTGGAAATAATATTCCCTTTATTGCACGGCAGACAATTAAATTTGACACTTGGTATGCATTTCAGCGGTCTGCACATGCCCTCCACTGTATTTAGTTGGGTGGATCCTAGCAAGGCACACAGAAAATATTCACTTGGCATGCATAGAGAATAAAATTAACATCATCCCTGTTCACATGCTCAATAATTCCAAACAAATTTCCCCTATAAATTAACACTCTTTTAGCAAAATAAAAAAAACTTGTAAACCAAAGCCAATAGCAACAAGAAGTGAAACCAATGGCTACCAAAAGAAGCACAATTTTGCTTTATAGCCTAATAACAATGTTGCTTTTGGCAATGGTGGCTGCCGAAAAAGCCCCGACAATTTGCAATGTCGGAGTTTCCGAGCTTGCAGAGTGCGTACCGGCAATCACGGGCAGCCCGCCATCTTGGCCGACAAAAAGTTGTTGTAAAGTTATGCATAAGGTAAACTTGCGGTGTTTATGTAAGTATAAGGATCAATTTCTCAAGTTAGGAATTAGTCCTTCTAACGCTATGGCCCTGCCTAACAAATGTGACCTTAAACTCCATGTGGAGTGCAAAAAAGGCAAATTTTGATGCTAGCTTGGCCGTAATATTGCCACTTTTGAGGGAGAAGTTTTATTTTTATTTATTTATTTTGGAGTTTTGATTTTTGCCATTGTTTTTCTTTCAATTTTTTGATCCGTGGGAGTTGTCTTATTGCTAATTTTTAATGAATTGGATGTAACAAATATTATGATGTTCCTTTGTCTTTGGAAATAATATGAAATGATGTTTTTTTTGTCTTTTCATTCACTTCTATAGACTCTATTGAAACATTTTTGACGCAATGGATTACGATGGTTAGTTTAATCTAGCTACTAATACCAAGGCAAATAAATCCTTTCACACAAGGGAAAGTAAAAAATTCTCTAAAAAAAAAAACACACAATATTATTGATAATAATTGTTAAAAGAATAATTCCAAAATCCTAAAATAACATATTTATAGTTTAAAACACTTTCCAACTCTAATTAGAAAAGATAATAACGAAATACTAAAAAGTTAAAAATAACCAAAATTTTGACGGATGATTAAACCACTTTAAAAAAGTTTTTTCGGGCTTAAAACGGTATACAACACTACCTTTGTTCATCAATTTTGTAGAGCTCGTCGAGAGTTTCGATTTGATATATTATAGATCCTGTAACTTTAAACGGATCAAAAATTAAAATTATGTCCGTTTAGATGACGAAAGCTCATTTTCTAACTTGTGAATCAACTTCCAATTTGCGTCCAACTCCTGCTCCACATCAAGTTTTAATTAAGGTTTGTAGGTTGGGAGACATAAAATATTAAATTAGGGTTTGATTTGATGGTTTGTGTTGAGAAGAATATAAATGGTACTCCCTCCGTCTCTAAAAGCATGAACAAAATACAATTTATACATATATTAAGAAAAGTAAAAGTAAAAGAATAAAAAAGTTTCAATTTATCTCTAGTGGCTCAACAAAATTATATAAAGTAATGAATACTCTCTCCGTTCCTTAATATAAGTCGTTTTAGAGTTGTACACAAGTATTAAGGAAATGATTGTAAAACATTAAATATAATATCAATTGTCTATATTGCCCTTGTATTGAAAAAGAGAGTGTTATTTACTAGATAGATAATAGTGAGAGAACCAAAGTTATATTTAATACTTGGGGTAATATTAAAATTAAGTCATTAATGATTACTTGAAATTCTCAAACGACTTATATTAAGGAACAAAAATATTTCTCTAAAACTTTATTTTTTTATGAGTAAATTTATGGATACATCATATCACTATAAAAGAAAAGAAAAAATTGGAGTGAAATAATTCATAGGTGGGCCTCCACCCCACTTGTTTCTTTTCTTCTTTCATTTTATAGTGCATTCATGAAAGAAGGAATAAATTTGATGTATCCATAAATTTACTTCTTTTTTTATAGTAATAAACCCTCCACTGAACGACTTAAGTTATCATTTACTTTATGTATTTTAATCTCATCTTTTTAGGGACAAAAAAATTCAAAACTTAGACTTGTATGATAACACAGATTTTTATTGGCAAAACTAATGATTTTGCCACCGAAGTTGGCACGTTTTATTGAATACCTGATTGAACTTTTAATTTTTTAAATTAACTCACTGAACTAATTAAAATTGTTAAATTGGGCCATTCTGTTAAAAAAATTAAACAGACGTTAATATTTTTATCTACGTGGCTCGAAAAAGAAATACAAAAATAAAAAATATTATTATTTGGCAAAAAAAATAAAAAAAAAATCACACATGGCAAATAAAAAAAAATAAAAAAACAAAAAAATCGAAAACCATCACATACATCCGATGCTTGATTTGGTAAAAAATCAAAATCATAATAACTAAACAGTAAAATCAAAATCAAAATGTTCATCTTCCCCAAATCTTTTCTTTTATCAAAATCTTCATCTTCCCCAAATCTTCATCTTTCCCAAATCTTTCCTTTTATCAAATTCTCCACTGGGTATCAGAGAATTCAGTCAATCAAGCGGCGTCAACCGTCGATCTTCAGGTGGCGGAAGGTTTCATTCCGTATCTAAAGACAGTGTAGATGACTTTGTAGCTTATACAGTTCACATTCCATCCTCTTCGGTGGAAAGAAAGATGGGTTTTCTTGTTGTTTTTTTGTTCATGCTCAGAATTCATATATGTGTTTTGTCTTTTAGTATTAATTTTTCGATCGGACAATAAAATATGGACAATTATCAGATAAACAACGACAATTACAATAAAATCGGAATCGGATGTATGTGATGGTTTCTGTTATGGTCCATCACCGGTCATTTGTGTATTTATATCTGGGTTGTATGGTTCATTAACTTTATTTGTAGATCTGTTTTGTGTATTTAGATCTGGGTTGTATGTTCATCATGTTTTCGGTCGGACTTTATGGGTTTTGTGTATTTAGATCTGGGTTGTATGCTTTTTGGATTTTGTTGGGTTTCATTTATTTTGACAAATTTGAAGGATGTGGATGCGGCGGAGGGTGGAAGGATGTGGATGCGACGGAGGGTGGTGGTAGGCATGAACAACAGGCCAGCCTGACCTGGTCCGGCCTAGGCCTGCCAGGCTTTGGCCGTTGACCAGGCCAAGTCAGGCCTTAACTTTCGGACCAATAGGGCAGGCCAGGCCAGGCCAGACTTAGCATAAAAAAATGAAGCCTGTTAAGGCCTACAGGCCAGGCCAAGCCAGACCCAAACCAGGCCAATGCCATGTCATACCAAAAATAAGACCAAGCCCATTTTACTTCAAAATTATTCTGACCTCCTCTATTTATAAAAGAAAAGTATGAAGAAGAGATGCTTAGTAGCCTATGTGGGACTTTGAAAGTAGACAATATATGAAGAGCTCCTAAATATTCCTTTCATTGCAGATGGGCATTTATAATATATGGTTTCAACTTTCAGGTGAGTTATATATGCTCAGTCACCCAACAAAATCTAAAACTATAAACCCCCAAGTCCCAATTACTGTAAATTTTACATAGTATTTTTAGGGTTTAGTTATACCAAATTGGAGTCTCGGCAATGCTTAGCCTTGGAGTTAGAGGAGTTACACCATTACCACCAGACAATAACATCTCTAAAAATCCCACCTCACAATCCTTTCTATTTCCTAACAGACCCTATCAAGCCCACCGCTTTTTTTGCTCAAATAAAGTGACCCTAACTCAGATTTTGTACTATTCTTGGTCAAATTCGAAATAGGTCATGTGCTTTTACCGTAAAGAGTCTAAGAAAAGGTAGCGATATTCGTTGCACTTTTTGCTCAAATAGAAGATGACGATGATGATGAAGATATCGTTGTTCCTATAAGGAATATGAAGATGTGGCTTGAGAACAAGCCTCCTGGGTTTGGTGAAGGTAAAGAGTATGTTACTTCCATCGAGGACAAATTGGCTGAAGAAATGGAGCAGAGTAGGCTGGCTCAGCATGCCAATATTACTTGTATGGGCAATCAGTTTGGCTAATAAGTATTTCAAGTCCCATATCGCCTACCCACAAATTTATCATAGGCCATCCTCAGTATAAATAAAAACATGCATCATTTGTTAGTACATTCACACTATGGGCCTGCACTCCTAAGTTTAAAAAAATTAAAAGAGATGGGAGTTTGGGCCTAATTTTCTTAGGTCAGACCAGGCCTTAGGTAGGTCCAGGCTTCAGGCTAGACCAGGCCAAAGGTCAGGCCGGTCCAGGCTTTATTAAAGGCTAGGTCAGGCCGAATTTTGGCCAAATAATCATGGTCTGTTCTTGATCTGGCAGGCCTGGCCAGGCTGGTTCGGGCTTTGACCAGGTCAAGCTTTAACTAGGCCGGGTTTAGGCCAGACTAAAGCCAGGCCTCGGGTCGCTGGCCAATTGTGCACCACTAACCATATTCCCCTAAATAAAAATTTGCAAAACTAATGACTTGGCTACCGAAGATGGCACATTTTATTGAATACCTGATTGAACTTTTAATTTTTTAAATTAACTCACTGAACTAATTCAAATTGTTAAATTGGGTCATTCTGTCAAATCTGGCTAACGACTGTTAAAAACTTTCAGCTATTATCTTATGTGGACTTGCAAAAAAAAAAGAAGAAGAAAGGAATATGACAGGGCAGACAGCATAAATTTTTTTATTTTTTGACTCATTTTTAACATTTTAAAGTTTCAAAAATGACAAAAAAAATAATAAAACAAAATAAAAACTAATAAAAGTAAAACATTTTTTCATTCATTAAATCAAATTTATTTATCAAGATAAATCAAACCTTAATCCATTAAAAAACCAAACATATTTTCCTTAAAAAAAGACAACATTAATAATTAAACAAACTAATAAAAATAAAATATTTTTTCATTCATTAAATCAAATTTATTTATCAAGATAAATCAAATCTTAATCAATTAAAAAATTAAACGATGAAGATTTATTGTTCTTCTTCTGTAAATCACAAGAAGCCTGTTGCAGGGGATTTAATTGTGTTCTTCATCGACATATTTAAACGATGGAGATTTGATGAAAATTTGTGAAAGATGAAGATTTTGATAAAAGAGAAGATTTGGGAAAGATGAAAATTTTGATTTTGATTTTAATGTTTAATTATTAATGTTGTCTTTTTTAAGGAAAATATGTTTGATTTATTAATTAATTAAGATTTGATTTATCTTGATAAATAAATTTGATTTAATGAATGAAAAAATATTTTATTTTTATTAGTTTGTTTAATTATTAATGTTGTCTTTTTTTAAGGAAAATATGTTTGGTTTTTTAATGGATTAAGGTTTGATTTATCTTGATAAATAAATTTGATTTAATGAATGAAAAAATATTTTATTTTTATTAGTTTTTGTTTTATTATTTTTTTGTCATTTTTAAAACTTTAAAATGTTAAAAATGAGTCAAAAAATAAAAAATTTTATACTGTCTGCCCTGTCATATTCCTTTCTTTTTTCTTTTTTTTTTGCAAGTCCACATAGGATAATAGCTGAAAGTTTTTAACAGCCGTTAGCCAGATTTGACAGAATGACCAAATTTAACAATTTTAATTAGTTCAGTGAGTTAATTTAAAAAATTAAAAGTTCAATCAGGTATTCAATAAAATGTGCCATCTTCGGTGGCCAAGTCATTAGTTTTGCAAATTTTTATTTAGGGGAATATGGTTAGTGGTGCACAATTGGCCAGCGACCCGAGGCCTGGCCTTGGTCTGGCCTAAACCCGGCCTGGTCAAAGCTTGACCTGGTCAAAGCCCGAACCAGCCTGGCCCAGCTTGCCAGATCAAGAACAGACCATGATTATTTGGCCAAAATCCGACCTGACCTGGCCTTTAATAAAGCCTGGACCGGCCTGGCCTTCGGCCTAGGTCTGGCCTGAAGCCTAGACCTACCTAAGGCTTGGTCTGACCTAAGAAAATTAGGCCCAAACTCCCATCTCTTTTAATTTTTTTAAGCTTAGGAGTGCAGGCCCATAGTGTGAATGTACTAACAAATGATGCATGTTTTTATTTATACTGAGGATGACCTAGATAAATTGGTGGGTAGGCGATATGGGACTTGAAATACTTATTAGCCGAACTGATTTCTCGTACAAGTAATATTGGCAAGCTGAGCCAGCCTACTATGCTCTATTTCTTCAGCCAATTTGTCCTCGATGGAAGTATCATACTCTTTACCAACACCAAACCCAGGTGGCTTATTCTTAAGCCACATCTTCATATTCCTTATAGGAACAACGATATCTTCATCATTATCGTCATCTTCTATTTGAGCAAAAAGAGCAACGAATATCGCTACCTTTTCTTGGACTCTTTACTACAAAAGCACATGACCCATTTTGAATTTGACCAAGAATAGTACAAAATCTGAGTTGGGTCACTCTATTTGAGCAAAAAGAGCGATGGGCTTGATAGGGTCTGTTAGGAAATAGAAAGGAGTGTGAGGTGGGATTTTCAGAGATGTTATTGCCTGGTGGTAATGGTGTAACTCCTCTAACTCCAAGGCTAAGCATTGCCGAGACTCCAATTTGGTATAACTAAACCCTGAAAATACTATGCAAAATTTACAGTAATTGGGACTTGGGGGTTTATAGTTTTAGATTTTGTTGGGTGACTGCGCACATACAACTCACCTGAAAGTTGAAACCATATATTATAAATGCCCATCTACAATGGAAGGAATATTTAGGAGCTCTTCATATATTGTCTACTTTCAAAGTCCCACATAGGCTACTAAGCATCTCTTCTTCATACTTTTCTTTTATAAATAGAGGAGGTCAGAATATTTTTGAAGTAAAATGGGCTTGGTCTTATTTTTGGTATGACATGGCATTGGCCTGGTTTGGGTCTGGCTTGGCCTGGCCTGTAGGCCTTAACAGGCTTCATTTTCTTATGCTAAGCCTAGCCTGGCCTACTGGTCCGAAAGTCAAGGCTTGGCCTAGTCAATGGCCAAAGCCTGGCAAGCCCAGGCCGGACCAGGCCAGGCTAGCCTGTTGTTCATGCCTAAATATGGTATAACATGCAGTTTCCGCCTGTTAATGATAAGCCTTATCACCACCCAGACTTTGTCAAAGGAGATGGAGATAAGATGATAACATTAGTTACAACAACCTTTTGAAAATAAAAGAAAGGTTCTTATGCTTATGCATGTAGAAAGATGATATATGTGTAAGACCCCAATTTTTATGAATAAAGATTTAATTTCCTCTATATATTATTTTAAAATAGTAAGGTGTTGATTTGATAAATGTGGTAAATTATGGGTGGAAGGTGCAAATTTTACAAAGTAAGCAAGTGGTCATAGCATATTCGTTGTGTCGGGGAATATTCTTTTTGTCGGAGAATATTCGTACGACGGCGCAGTCATTGGTGGATCCCACAACGGAATAATTGTCGGATATATAAAATGACAGAAATAATATTTTCACAGCAAAACTTTTACCGTTAAACTGTTAAAATACCCGGTGATAAAAATACAGTAATACGCGTTGTTGTAAAGTAGCACACGGTATTGCACAATATCTTTGATTATTAATGCTTACGTAAGAAGTCACTCAGTATTCAATAATTGCTACAGTAGTTGTTGCACAGTATATCATATTATTGATTCAATTATTGTCACAGTATCATCTGCACAATATTTTATATTATTAAATTAATAATGGTCAGTTATATTATTTAAATGATATTATTAGATAGCATTATTGACAATATCTAGATAGTTCTGTCTAGGAAAGGGGTTAGTTAATTGTGCGCCAGTAAGAAGAAATCTTTATCGGAAGGCCCCCTCTTTCCTGGGAACGACCTGGTTGTCATTATTGTGATTCTGTAATATTAATTTAAATAATAATTGATGAATGGTTGATAAAAATATTTTCATTGTGTTGAAAATATTAATGTTAGTAGAAATCGACATTTATTTCGATAATAGTTGATTTTCGGATGTTAAATTGACCAAACGGAGAATTAATCGGATAAATGAGCAATTAATAGGTGGTTAACATGTGGGACCTGTTAGAGTTTATGCCCTAGAGGCTAATTCTTTGATGTAATTGCTTAAACATTTTTGATATTATATTTGATTGAATAAATGAATTATTTTATTATGGTTTTATTTACTGCGTTATATAAATGTTAACATAATAAAAGTCCTTAGAATAGTGATACAAATTATATGGCTTCAAGTATGTGACTTGAACATGAGATCATATAGTTACAATTAGTATCATTACTCTTAAATGTCCCTAGTCGAGTGTCATTGTTAATGGGACAACAATGATACATTGAGACTAGTATGTGGATTGACTGATGGCCAAATCTCATTGGTCATAAATATATGAGATATTGAGTCAATGCATAGGTACATGTTAGAGAACAATGTACTGGGCAGACCCACCATGAGAATTCTACGTGGAGCATTATGCAAAGTGTCATAAGCAATTCTCATAGTGACAATGATGTAATGATCCTCCGACCTGAAATCACTATATTACTACACGAGAATTTATGTACTTTGATATCATCAAAGGCCACCTTTAATAGATGGACGATAAAGGTGATTATTGGGTACATCATGAATCGTGTGAGGAATATGAGTGATCTAGATGGAATTTAACCCTCCAATATATTAGGGGTGATATCCATAGGCCTCTTGATTGAGTAGGACTATGAAATGCATGGCCATGCTCAAATAGTGATTTGTTTCATATAGTCTACTCATCGATCAAGAAAACTCAGATTAAATTATGAATAGGATGACACATTCCATGCCTCGAGTTTAATCTAGGATGTCAAGGTTAAAAGGATTAAATTACATTGAAACATTGGTCACGAAAAGGTTGTATCGAATCACCGATCTTATTATTATTTGGGTAGCAGTGATGCATTACTAGATGCCGCTCACTGTTTATAATTTTATAATATGATTTTAAAATTATTGCCAACATAATAATAACCTATAGGGTCACACACTTAGAACGTAATTAAAAGGGAATTAATTTAAATTGTATGGATTTAAATATATCAATATGATTGATAGTATTTAAATTATGAATTTAAATTAATAGGATAATTTGTATATATATATATATATGTATATTAATTAAGTAAGACTTAATTAAGATATAATATATATATATATATATATATATATATATAAATTCGGATTTTATATTTCTAATTGGATTAGGTTTTGATTAATTCCTTTAACTGCTATATATATGATATATCAGCCGTCTAAGGTATTATTCGATATCAAAACCCTAGCCGCTCTTAGAGAGAGACTAGAGAGAAAAATTTCAAAAAGTCCAGATCCTTAGCGGCTAGTACCGCAGCTTTCCTTGCTGCAGATCGTGTGACGATTCGCGGGACGTTCGTGTGGATACCGTAGAGGCGCAGTTTCGTTGGATTACGTTGAGGATTCGAAGCAGTTCCAGAATCTCCATCGTCTCCTTTCAGGCTTGAATAATCGGTAAAACATATCTTAACCTCTGAATTAATATATTTTCGCATGTATCCTGTTTTAGGGTTTCAAAAATTTTTAATTTCCGCTGCGTTTATGTGCCGAAAACCCCTACAGTGGTATCAGAGCTACTTGCGAAACGATTAATTCAGATTACGTGTTTTAATTGTATTCGTTATATATGATATATGATGATGCATGTTTACCGATCTGAAATTGAATATATGATATTCTGCATGTATGCGTATTCTGGAAATCTGTAATATATATGCATGTATATGATGTTCTGATAATTGTATCCTAGAAGGTGGAATAACAATTCAACTTCTGTTCTAATTGGATTAGAAACATGAAGATTCGATTTAATATGATTAATCGAAACTGGACATATATGATATGTTCTGGGTGTATTGTTAGTATGAGTGTGTTAGCGGATTGTATATGATTCTGGAATTGTTTCAGAGATTTGTATGAAAAATTCTACAATACAGATAGTAAATTATTGGTGGATAATAAATAGTTGGTGGGTAGTTGCAGGGGTGGAGGTGCAAGATTTATAAACTTGAGGGACTAAATTAAAATTTAGGCAAAGATAGAGGTACTAAAGTGTAATTAACAAACCTTTTTCTAGCCTATAAATAGCAAGCTAATTTCAATCATTTCTCACCATTCTTGAAGAGCAAAGTTATAATAGTGAGAAAAATTATAGAGAGAAAATGAAGAAGAGTATTCTGCTACTACACTATTCTAGTATCCAATCTTCTACTGAGGTAAGGGGTATTATTTCTTTTATATTCATAAAGAATGCTATTTTCTTTCAATACTCGTAAGGGTTGTTACTCTATTCTTTATTGATCTGTGGGAGTAACCTGTCTACATGGATTACCGCATGCATGGTGAATAACCCTTTGTATTCATTCTTTATTGATCTGTGGAAGTAACCTGTCTACGCGGATTACCGCATGCCTGGTGAAAACTTTTTGTATTCATTCAATTCCTTAATAATCTGTGGGAATAACCTGTCTATGCGGATTACCGCATACGTGGTGAATCACCCTTCGTATTCATTTCTATTAAATTGTGGAAATGATCTGTCTACGCGAATTACCGCATGACAGGTGAAAATCCAATTACAGTTTCGTATATTCATTCATACTCGTACGAAATATTATTTCACTGGAATATTGGTCTGAACTTGTTATGAAATTTTCATCTTTTTATGACAAGTTACTATTCACGGTAAAAAAAAATATTTTTTTTTATCTTTGATTGAATCCAAGTTTTGAACTTCATTCTTGAATTTTGCTCCACAATTGATTATTACGGAGTATTCATGAACTTGAATAAATTAAATTACGAATCCCTAGATTTGTCCTTTATCTCACTGGATTCGTTTTTATATTATTTTTCATCATCCTCAGTCTTAAATGATGATACAAATGAATATCTTTGGCCTGTAGTGCAAAGATGAATGATTATTTGATGAATATCTTTGGCCTGTAGTGCAAAGATGATTACCTAATGAATATCTTTGGCCCGTAGTGCAAAGATGGACAGATGTTGAGATGAACATGACCACTGGTGATACAAATGAATATCTTTAGCCCGTAGTGCAAAGATGAATATTTGATTCGAGATATATATTGATTGATGTTACAGGGATAAAATATTGATGATGGACTTTAAATCATAGAAGATAGTAGACATCATTCTCTACTTAACTCTTCTAATGAATTGTTATTTCCGCTGCAATTGTTGATCTAAAACTTGTTGTCCATAATATTTGATCTGATTTGTTGAAGACTAACGATAATTTATTCTTCATTATCTTAGTCATAATATTCTTTACTGGGCTAGTTGAGCTCACCTTTTCTTCAATTGCTCTCTTCAAGAAATGAGAATATTGCGGGTACTAGTCGGGGAATGGAGTGATGGTCTGAGTTAGAGCTGTAGAAGTCCTCACTATAATTTTTTTAAATAGTGTGATAATAAATGTAATGAGGACTTAGTTTGAATATTAATATTTTCTACATGTCTGTATGGACACTCACAGTTGTGTGGTCGTATTTTGCACGACTGTTTGATATAAAAGATTGTATTTGATTTCTGTACCATGTATTTGGCGACTCAGAATGGGTTGGGTTGATTGGACCAATTCTGGGGGCGTCACAGTTGGTATCAGAGCTTAGGGATATGATCTCTGGCGGAGATCTGGGAATAGAACTAGGAGGGGAGAGACGAGTAAATCCTTCGTAGTGTGTCCTACCTAAGCTTAATTGTTATTTAATTGGTCAGTTGGAATATAGGGTTAATATGTGATATGTTAATTTGTTTGATTAACCCTTGTTTTGTGGCAGTACTTGATAATGACAGCTGAAAATTTAAACAATGGAGTGAATGAGACCGTTGAGACACCTTTAATCACCAACCAAGAAAACGTGCAACAGGAAAGCAACAGTTCTCCTGTAAACAACCCTACCGAAGAAATGATAAATGACGGGATGTTCAGAAGTTTTTTGCAGTTCATGCAAAACCAGACGAGGGAGACTCGTGTTCATAATACAGGTGGAAATAATAACTCGCGGCTTGTCACTGCCAAACAGTTTAAAGAGTTGGGACCACCAGAGTTTCAGGGAAAGCCAGATCCAATCAAGGCAGAGACGTGGGTTAAGCAGATTACCAAGATATTTGATGTCTTGGGATGCACGGAGGAACAGAAGGTTCCATTCGCCACGTTTATATTCCGCGGAGAGGTAGATTACTGGTGGGAATCCGTGAAGCGTACCAAGCCTGCCGCACTCAAGATGTCTTGGGAGGAATTCCAGAAACTGTTCAATGACAAGCACTTTCCAGAAAGTATTCGTCATATGAAGGAAGTAGAATTTATCAGACTCGAACAGAACAACATGACGGTGTCCCAGTACGAGGCTAAGTTCGCGGAGTTATCCCGGTTTGCACCTCATTTGGTGGAGAATGAGGAACGTATGACGCGGATGTTTCTGAGAGGTTTGAAACCCGAGATTCGTCAATATCTCATTTCTCACAAATTTTTTCTATATTCGAATGTAGTGAACAGGGCCCAGTTATTAGAACGAGATAGTGATTACGTTCAACCAAAGGACAACAACCAAGGTCGTACCGGTGGCAGCAGTCATCGGAACAATGACAACCAGCAGGGAGGAAAGTATCATGACAGAAGTGGTAACCACTCCGGTGGTAATCGTGGCCATAATAATAGAAGAAGTGAGTCGGGGGGAGATTTCAAGAAGAGAAGGTACAACAATGAGAAAGTGAAGACATCGATAGCAGCACCAACTGTTTCTAGGGAAGGAGAACGACCGCCAGTCGTATGCTATAAATGCGGGCAAGAGGGACACATCAGTCCCAACTACACACAACAATCTAAGGTATGTTATAACTGTGGAAAGGAAGGACATATAGCTCGAGTGTGTCCTATGGCGAAACCAAGTCCAGCGGGGGTGGTGATTCCTAAGGCTGTTCCGGACAAGTCAAAGTCGGTAGTTCCTGGAAGAGCTTTTGTTGTGACTGCCCAACAAGCAAGGAACCTGAAAGTGGTTATTACGGGTAAGCTAATCATAAACTCTTGCGAAGTTTACACCTTGTTAGATACCGGTGCTACCCATTCATTTATTTCACCTGCTTGTGCTCAACGTTTGAACTTGACACCTGAAAAGTTAGATTTTGACTTATCTGTTGAAACTCCGTTAGGAGAAACTTTTGTTACATCTACAGTTTACAAATCTTGTTTGATTCAGATTGGTACCCTTACCTTACCTGTTGATCTTATATCTTTGAAAATACTTGCATTTGACGTGATTTTAGGAATTGACTGGTTAACCACTTATCATGCCAAAATTGATTGTTTTCGTAAGGTTGTTAGTTTTCATATTCCTAACCAACCTGTTGTGCGAATTCAAACAACCAAACCACTAAAATCAATCAATGTCATTTCAAGTCATAAAGCTATTCGTTTATTGAAAAACGGATGTCAAGCTTTCTTAGCCCATGTCACTGATTTAAATCAGAATACGTCAGATTTGAATGATATTTCTGTTTTTAATGAGTTTTCTGATGTATTTCCTGAAGAACTTCCCGGTCTACCCCCAGAACGTGAAGTTGAATTTTTTATTGACCTTGAACCCGGTATAAAACCCATTTCTAAAACCCCATATCGAATGGCTCCTATTGAACTTAAGGAGTTAAAGGTCCAACTACAGGAGTTGTTAGACATCGGTTTCATTCGTCTTAGTACATCTCCTTGGGGTGCTCCTGTTTTATTCGTAAAGAAGAAAGACGGGAGTATGCGACTTTGTATTGACTATCGGGAGTTGAACCATATCACCATCAAGAATAGGTATCCGCTACCTCGTATTGATGACCTGTTCGACCAGTTACAAGGAGCACAATTCTTTTCAAAGATCGATCTTCGTTCTGGATATCATCAGCTGAAGATTAAAACTGAGGATATTCCGAAGACTGCCTTCAGAACTCGGTACGGGCATTATGAGTTCTTAGTCATGTCTTTTGGATTGACTAATGCTCCTGCTGATTTCATGGATATGATGAACCGTGTATTCAAAGAATATTTGGATCAGTTCGTGGTTGTCTTTATTGATGACATCCTCATCTATTCTAAAAGCCGTGAATATCATAAGCACCACTTGAAGATGGTACTTCAAAGGCTTCGTGATAACAAGCTTTATGCCAAGTTGAAGAAATGCGAGTTCTGGCTTGAGGAAGTAGCATTCCTTGGGCACATGGTATCAAAACATGGGGTATCTGTTGACCCTGCGAAGATTGAAGCAATACAAAGTTGGGAGCAACCTAAGTCGGTGACCGAAGTACGTAGCTTTCTGAGCTTAGCTGGTTATTATCGGAGATTTGTGGAAGAATTTTCTCGAATTGCTACTCCATTAACTCAGCTGACTCGGAAAGATACAAAATTCGTATGGAACGAGGAATGCGAGAAGATCTTTCAAGAGCTCAAGAGGAGACTCATTTCGGCACCTGTTCTGACGATACCATCTGGTTCGGATGGATTTGTCATTTACAGCGATGCTTCGGGCAAAGGGTTAGGATGTGTTCTCATGCAACATAGGAAAGTCATAGCCTATGCCTCACGACAACTCAAAGAATATGAGAGGAATTATCCTACTCATGATCTAGAGTTGGCAGCAGTCGTTTTTGCGTTGAAGATATGGAGACACTACCTGTATGGGGAGAAAGTTGAGATCTATACTGATCATAAGAGCCTCAAATATTTCTTTACCCAGAAGGAACTCAACATGCGGCCACGACGTTGGCTTGAGCTGTTGAAAGATTACGACCATACCATCCAATACCATCCTGGAAAAGCGAACGTGGTAGTAGACGCTTTAAGTAGAAGATCATATGCGGGAATGAGTGCGATGCTGTCAACACAAAGGCCCATTTTGTGTGACTTACAAAGGATGGAGATAGATTTCAAGACTCCGGGGACCCACATAATGATGTAAAGTTTACGGGTAGAACCAGCTTTGATTGATAAAGTTAAAGCTGCTCAAGCTACAGACCCGATGCTGATGAAGATGAAGAAGAAGGTGCAAGAAGGTGTTATTCCAGAAGCAAGAATCGATGAAGAAGGAATACTTCGAGTCAACTCCAGACTTTGTGTCCCTAACGATTCTGATTTGAAGTATAGAATCATGATGGAGGCACACAACACACCGTTTGCAATCCATCCTGGAAGTACCAAAATGTATCGTGATCTTCGATATACATTTTGGTGGAGCAATATGAAGAGAGAGATCGCGGAGTTTATCTCGAGGTGTTTAACGTGTCAACGTGTCAAGGCGGAGCATCAAGTGCCAAAGGGTCCATTGCAATCACTTGAGATTTCAAAATGGAAGTGGGAACACATTACCATGGATTTCATTACGGGTCTTCCCAAGGTTTCTCAAGGCATAGATGCAATTTGGGTTATTGTCGATAGATTAACCAAGTCTGCTCATTTCTTGCTTATACGAGAGACTTATTCACTGGAACGTCTTGCTCATATGTACATAAATGAGATTGTGAGATTGCATAGCATGCCAGTATCCATAATTTCGGATCGTGACCCAAGATTTACTTCATAATTTTGGGTCAGTTTGTAGAAAGCTATGGGCACCGATCTACGATTCAGTTCCTCATATCATCCTCAAACTGACGGGCAATCGGAAAGGACTATTCAAACTCTTGAAGATCTATTGAGACTCTGTGTTCTAGACTTCAAAGGGAGTTGGGACAAGTACTTACCATTGGTGGAATTCTCCTACAATAACAGTTATCAGGCAAGTATAGGCATGGCTCCATTCGAGGCGTTGTATGGACGAAAGTGTCGTTCCCCAGTATGCTGGGACAAGGTGGGTGAAGCAACATTGTTGGGACCGGAGTTAGTACGTATGACTATGGAAAAGATTCATATAATTCGACAACGTATATAAACGGCACAAGATCGACAAAAGAGTTATGCGGATCTTTATCGAAGAGACGTAGAATTTAATGTCGGAGATCATGTATTGTTACGTGTTGCTCCATGGAAAGGAGTTATGAGATTCGGGAAGAGAGGAAAGCTCAATCCACGATTCATTGGTCCATATGAGATCCTTGATCGAGTAGGAAAGGTGGCCTATAGACTCGCTTTACCTCCAAGCATGTCTTGTGTTCATAACGTTTTTCACATATCCATGTTACGTAAATATGTGAAAGACCCAAACCACATTATTGAGTTAGAACCAGACGAGATAGCCGAAGATTTAACGTACGAGGAGGTACCTGTCAAGATCTTGGATAAGAAGGAACATGTCCTACGCTCGAAGATTATACCTCAAGTTAAAGTTTTGTGGAGGAACCATGATATCGAGGAAATGACCTGGGAGTTAGAATCGGAAATGAAAGCGAGGTATCCTCACCTTTTCGACATACCAGGTACGTACGTCAATTTCGAGGACGAAATTTCATAAAGAGGGGAGGTTGTAAGACCCCAATTTTTATGAATAAAGATTTAATTTCCTCTATATATTATTTTGAAATAGTAAGGTGTTGATTTGATAAATGTGGTAAATTATGGGTGGAAGGTGCAAATTTTACAAAGTAAGCAAGTGGTCATAGCATATTCGTTGTATCGGGGAATATTCTTTTGTCGGAGAATATTCGTACGACGGGGCAGTCATTGGTGGATCCCACAACGGAATAATTGTCGGATATATAAAACGACAGAAATAATATTTTCACAGCAAAACTTTTATCGTTAAACTGTTAAAATACCCGGTGATAAAAATACAGTAATACGCGTTGTTGCAAAGTGGCACACGGTATTGCACAATATCTTTGATTATTAATGCTTACGTAAGAAGTCACTCAGTATTCAATAATTGCTACAGTAGTTGTTGCACAGTATATCATATTATTGATTCAATTATTGTCACAGTATCATCTGCACAATATTTTACATTATTAAATCAATAATGGTCAGTTATATTATTTAAATGATATTATTAGATAGCATTATTGACAATATCTAGAAAGTTCTGTCTAGGAAAGGGGTTAGTTAATTGTGCGCCAGTAAGAAGAAATCTTTATCGGAAGGCCCCCTCTTTCCTGGGAACGACCTGGTTGTCATTATTGTGATTCTGTAATATTAATTTAAATAATAATTGATGAATGGTTGATAAAAATATTTTCATTGTGTTGGAAATATTAATGTTAGTAGAAATCGACATTTATTTCGATAATAGTTGATTTTCGGATGTTAAATTGACCAAACGGAGAATTAATCGGATAAATGAGCAATTAATGGGTGGTTAACATGTGGGACCCACTTATTAGTGGATAATAAATAGTTGGTGGGTAGTTGCAGGGGTGGAGGTGCAAGATTTATAAACTTGAGGGACTAAATTAAAATTTAGGCAAAGATAGAGGTACTAAAGTGTAATTAACAAACCTTTTTCTAGCCTATAAATAGCAAGCTAATTTCAATCATTTCTCACCATTCTTGAAGAGCAAAGTTATAATAGTGAGAACAATTATAGAGAAAAAATGAAGAAGAGTATTCTGCTACTACACTATTCTAGTATCCAATCTTCTACTGAGGTAAGGGGTATTATTTCTTTTATATTCATAAAGAATGCTATTTTCTTTCAATACTCGTAAGGGTTGTTACTCTATTCTTTATTGATCTGTGGGAGTAACATGTCTACACGGATTACCGCATGCATGGTGAATAACCCTTTGTATTCATTCTTTATTGATCTGTGGAAGTAACCTGTCTACGCGGATTACCGCATGCCTGGTGAAAACTTTTTGTATTCATTCAATTCCTTAATAATCTGTGGGAATAACCTGTCTATGCGGATTACCGCATACGTGGTGAATCACCCTTCGTATTCATTTCTATTAAATTGTGGAAATGATCTGTCTACGCGAATTACCGCATGACAGGTGAAAATCCAATTACAGTTTCGTATATTCATTCATACTCGTACGAAATATTATTTCACTGGAATATTGGTCTGAACTTGTTATGAAATTTTCATCTTTTTATGACAAGTTACTATTCACGGTAAAAAAAAATATTTTTTTTATCTTTGATTGAATCCAAGTTTTGAACTTCATTCTTGAATTTTGCTCCACAATTGATTATTACGGAGTATTCATGAACTTGAATAAATTAAATTACGAATCCCTAGATTTGTCCTTTATCTCACTGGATTCGTTTTTATATTATTTTTCATCATCCTCAGTCTTAAATGATGATACAAATGAATATCTTTGGCCTGTAGTGCAAAGATGAATGATTATTTGATGAATATCTTTGGCCTGTAGTGCAAAGATAATTACCTAATGAATATCTTTGGCCCGTAGTGCAAAGATGGACAGATGTTGAGATGAACATGACCACTGGTGATACAAATGAATATCTTTAGCCCGTAGTGCAAAGATGAATATTTGATTCGAGATATATATTGATTGATGTTACAGGGATAAAATATTGATGATGGACTTTAAATCATAGAAGATAGTAGACATCATTCTCTACTTAACTCTTCTAATGAATTGTTATTTCCGCTGCAATTGTTGATCTAAAACTTGTTGTCCATAATATTTGATCTGATTTGTTGAAGACTAACGATAATTTATTCTTCATTATCTTAGTCATAATATTCTTTACTGGGCTAGTTGAGCTCACCTTTTCTTCAATTGCTCTCTTCAAGAAATGAGAATATTGCGGGTACTAGTCGGGGAATGGAGTGATGGTCTGAGTTAGAGCTGTAGAAGTCCTCACTATAATTTTTTTAAATAGTGTGATAATAAATGTAATGAGGACTTAGTTTGAATATTAATATTTTCTACATGTCTGTATGGACACTCACAGTTGTGTGGTCGTATTTTGCACGACTGTTTGATATAAAAGATTGTATTTGATTTCTGTACCATGTATTTGGCGACTCAGAATGGGTTGGGTTGATTGGACCAATTCTGGGGGCGTCACAGTTGGTATCAGAGCTTAGGGATATGATCTCTGGCGGAGATCTGGGAATAGAACTAGGAGGGGAGAGACGAGTAAATCCTTCGCTAGTGTGTGTCCTACCTAAGCTTAATTGTTATTTAATTGGTCAGTTGGAATATAGGGTTAATATGTGATATGTTAATTTGTTTGATTAACCCTTGTTTTGTGGCAGTACTTGATAATGGCAGCTGAAAATTTAAACAATGGAGTGAATGAGACCGTTGAGACACCTTTAATCACCAACCAAGAAAACGTGCAACAGGAAAGCAACAGTTCTCCTGTAAACAACCCTACCGAAGAAATGATAAATGACGGGATGTTCAGAAGTTTTTTGCAGTTCATGCAAAACCAGACGAGGGAGACTCGTGTTCATAATACAGGTGGAAATAATAACTCGCGGCTTGTCACTGCCAAACAGTTTAAAGAGTTGGGACCACCAGAGTTTCAGGGAAAGCCAGATCCAATCAAGGCAGAGACGTGGGTTAAGCATATTACCAAGATATTTGATGTCTTGGGATGCACGGAGGAACAGAAGGTTCCATTCGCCACGTTTATATTCCGCGGAGAGGTAGATTACTGGTGGGAATCCGTGAAGCGTACCAAGCCTGTCCGCACTCAAGATGTCTTGGGAGGAATTCCAGAAACTGTTCAATGACAAGCACTTTCCAGAAAGTATTCGTCATATGAAGGAAGTAGAATTTATCAGACTCGAACAGAACAACATGACGGTGTCCCAGTACGAGGCTAAGTTCGCGGAGTTATCCCGGTTTGCACCTCATTTGGTGGAGAATGAGGAACGTATGACGCGGATGTTTCTGAGAGGTTTGAAACCCGAGATTCGTCAATATCTCATTTCTCACAAATTTTTTCTATATTCGGATGTAGTGAACAGGGCCCAGTTATTAGAACGAGATAGTGATTACGTTCAACCAAAGGACAACAACCAAGGTCGTACCGGTGGCAGCAGTCATCGGAACAATGACAACCAGCAGGGAGGAAAGTATCATGACAGAAGTGGTAACCACTCCGGTGGTAATCGTGGCCATAATAATAGAAGAAGTGAGTCGGGGGGAGATTTCAAGAAGAGAAGGTACAACAATGAGAAAGTGAAGACATCGATAGCAGCACCAACTGTTTCTAGGGAAGGAGAACGACCGCCAGTCGTATGCTATAAATGCGGGCAAGAGGGACACATCAGTCCCAACTACACACAACAATCTAAGGTATGTTATAACTGTGGAAAGGAAGGACATATAGCTCGAGTGTGTCCTATGGCGAAACCAAGTCCAGCGGGGGTGGTGATTCCTAAGGCTGTTCCGGACAAGTCAAAGTCGGTAGTTCCTGGAAGAGCTTTTGTTGTGACTGCCCAACAAGCAAGGAACCCGAAAGAGGTTATTACGGGTAAGCTAATCATAAACTCTTGCGAAGTTTACACCTTGTTAGATACCGGTGCTACCCATTCATTCATTTAGAATCATGGGAAAATCATATACTATTCATTCATTTTTCAAGAGAAAACATTCAAATTATGTTGACACATCTCTACTTACCTCTGAGCCTAATGTTCAAACATCTCTGCCTACCACTGAATAAGAACAACGTTCTCTAAAATTACTAAAAATTGAAGGTAAAGAATGGGATATTAATTATTTGGAGCGTGATCCTATAAAACGTATCGAAATATAAAAATATCGTGGTGTGATGAAGTTCGACGAGCATACATCAATTACGGTCCATATCAATGTATTCTTTTCAAGTATCCTTTTTATGAATATATATTATGTTGTTAAAAAAATTCTTGGCCCCCCCTAAGAACAAATCCTGATTTCGTCCCTGTAATTGAGATTCTGAACTTGTTCACTGTATAAATGGAAACTATAACTCAAATTAGTATCGTTAATAACAAGCGAAACAAGAAAACATCATATTATCAAAATAAATATATTGAATATGTTGTTTATTTTTTTCAAAATAAAAATTTTTAGTACTAAATATTTAGACCAAAAATATATAATTTATTATCTAAATAAAATTATATTGGGTAAAAACTTTATTTCTAGTTTGAGAAAATGAAATCAATACAATATGTACTAGTATATACGTACACGTGTGATGCGTGAAGGGTAAAAATAATATAGAGAGGGAGAGGGTGTAGGGGTTGAATAAATTATTTTACTTTTACAAAATCTTTGGCCATTTTATTTTTTATTTTTTATTTTTATTTTTATTTTTTATTTCTCAAGTGTGTTTGTTTCAATATATTGCTTGTGTTCATAGAATATTAGTAAGGATTAATTGATGATGTGTTGATTATTATTATTGCAATTAATAGAATAATAATAAGCAACTTGTTTATAAATATAATAAGATTTATATTTATTTACTGTGATAATTAACCATGTAAATGTTAATTAATTGGTATGGAGATTAATAATTTCATGGATTGATGAGGGATGAATTAATTGATATTTTACTAATTAATTAATTGTCATTGAGTATAATAATATATAAACGAGTAGATTATTAATATAATTGCTCAATTAGTTGATTTTTGCAAAGGATGTGATTATTAAGAGTATAACATATAATAGTTACGCGTATGTTATATATAGTGTAGTGCAACATTAATGTGGCTATATATTATATATATAGACTATATCGTAAGATTTATTTCATTACGTGAGTTACATAATATTATCGCATATGTAACATGATAAGGATTTCCATAATTTAATTTAATTGGAATACTAGAGTTGGATAGTAAATGTGATGATACCTGAAAGAAGTATATCCGGTAAGGATGAGATATATATAGATGATATATGATACATTGTAATTAGAAATTTCATTTGAAATTTAATTATAACCTAAGTTATTTGGATAAAATGTATACATATATTACATAACTTAAGTGTATATTATATGTAGAGGTGTATAAACTAAGTGTTGGGCATACATTATATACATTGCAAGATTGCTGAGATTAGTGGTTGTCCCTAAATGAGAGTCTCATCCTCAATTTCCTCTCCTTCACGTGAACAACCACAAGCCTACACTAGCCTACTCTCTTCTCAAATTCAGCAATCCTAGCTTATGATTATAAGGGATGTGGATTTCATGATTTGATTCACCCACTCTCTGTTAACCTCTATGCTATTGAACAATCCATTGGATTGAATTGAAGAGCAAAAACATGGACCGTGTAATGAATTTCCTGTATAAGAGTTCTTCCTCTTCATTGTTAGCATTGTTGAGATTTTGCCTTTGAGAGAGAATTGAGAGCACACACACACACACACACACACATATATATATATATATATATACATATCTGTGATAAGCATTCCGAGTAGAGAGGGAGTGAAGATAGCAACTGAATTCATTTAACAGAGGTATACTTCCCTTGTGTTCTTCATTTTGGAAATTCTAAATAAATCTTGATTTCATGCATGAACTCTGGCTAATTGGAGTTAGGAATGTTTTAAACTTGTTATCTAAGATCACATGTATGTTAGAAATTATATAGTAGCTGTTCTGAATCGAATTTGCTATGAAAATTTTGAGTTGGGATGGAACCTGGCGAAGCAGGCTTGTTCTTGGCATGAATTGCACACGGTGTAGCTGTGCCTAGTTTACACCCAGGCACTGCGCAGCTGTGCCAGCAGCCTGTTCTAGTTTTATTTTTTTTCTGCTGCAGAATGTTTTGGGCTATCGTGTAATATCTTATTTGGCAAGTATATTAGCATGAATAACTTGTGTAGAGGGATATGTAGACCTAAAATGAACATGTATTACCATGATTGCATGCATAATTCGTAAAGGTTTATAATTTTGAAGAAAACAAAAAGTGTTGTAAACAAATTGACATATGTGAACTATGTTGACATTCTGATTTTTTACAAGCATGTTAATGCGACTTAGAAAGGCATGAAAAGCATGTCGACTTGTGTGTATATGCTTCATAATGTGACATGGACATACGAACCCCACTATTGAACCTTTCTAACGAAAATGTAAGTTTTAAAGGTGGCTATTGACATGTAAATACCATATATACATTCTGATTTTTTTTGCAAGCATGTCTATGTGACTTAGAAATGCGTGTCGAACATGTTAACATATGAATCTAGATAGCATGAACGTGTTAGGCCCTATTAGTGAGATTTACTAGTGAAAGTATACGTTTCGCGCGTGAGTCTTGACATGTATATTGCGAATTGAATTCTGATATTTGTAAACATGTGTGATAGTACTCGTAGACTCGATCATGTATCCTACATGTATATATACTATGATTAGGTGTGGTGATTCAAGTGAAGCATAAACGAAACATATTTTTAAAACAAAACGGTGTTAGAATGTGATATAATTATTCATGAGTATGCCTAATACAAAGTATATGACTACCTCATATGATTAAAAGGCGAGCATGTTAGAATGTGTGACTTTATAACCTTGAATGGACTTAAGTTATTAAGGGTATTAACTTAGAACCTATATCATGTAAATTGAACGTGAAAAGGATGAACGAGCATGAAAGTATCCTTTAATATGTATACATGCTATGTAAAATCATATGTTAATACTTGAATCCGATTTTGACGGTTAATAGAGTATGTTTGCTAATTGTTATGGTCTTATGTGTTAGTAATGATACATGATTAACTCAAAGGATGGACTACACTAGCTATATGTAAATAGATTAGTGGTAGGTGAGCATGGTAGTAAGTACGTATGGTTATAGTATACTTATACGTACATAGTTATTCTAAGAATATGATAAGTAAGACGAAGGTTCTAAGAACCAAGTTAGAAAATAATGTAATACTAATTATTATATTGAGAATGTATGGAAGTGTATAACTGATAAGTGTGATCTCTATGATTAATATAACTGTGTAGGATTACACGAAGTGCAGATATTCTTAAGCAGTTAAGTCGTAGTTGTTAAACTACAAATCAGGCAAGTCTTTCAGTTCCTATTTGATATATGAATTCAATAACTGTTAGTTGAATTATATTATGCTGCAATGATGTGAACTTATATATGAACTGTATATGAGATACGTATGAGATTGAAAGTTGTTCTTTGATGAAATGCTTGTTATGGGAGAAGTAGCATGCTTAGTAATATAAACTGATTATAAATGCATGAACTGCGTATGATGTTATATGCTATGTGATGCATGAAAACTGTTAGAACTGCTGAGCTGTCAAGCTCACTCTTGCAAATAACCATTTTTGCAGGTTGAGGACATACGATAAAGATTCCGTGCTTCTTGATTGATAAAGTTAGATAGTATTGCAACGAAGAATACTATTTAGATTATCGTTTGAACCATGTTTAGGTTCTAGTAGTTGTACTTGATATTTGTTTACGAGGTTTAATATTTGTCGTACTGTAAAGATGTATTAGATAATACATAGAGGATATCAAGTTAAGATGTATACGGTTATATAGAAATTTGAATAGAATGAATCATTATATAGTTTGATTCAGGAAAATGTAATGGATTCCAGTTATGGAATCAATAAAATATTATATTCAAAGAAGATTGAAAAAGTTTAAGTTATTTCGCATTTTTATAATATCGACCATGATATAAGACAGGAATGGTATATGACCAAGATTGTAACTTATAAAAGTTTGGGGTCATTATACGAGATCCTGATAATGAAAGGAATTTATATTCTAAATTATAATAAAGCAAGTTTATTCTTTAAGTTATGAATAAAAGATGTAATAGTTTGACGATAGTAGTATCGTGACTGCACCGGATTCGAGGTAAAAAAAAGGACCCGGATTTGGGGGCGTCACAAGGTCGATTTTGGCTTTGTCTACTTCAATTCCTTTTTCAGAGATGATATGACAAAGAATAATTCCCTTTTTTTTACCATGAAATGACATTTTTCCCAATTTAGAATTAAGTTTGTTTCCTTACATCTCCTTAGAACTAAGTCAAGGTGGTGAAGGCATTCATGAAATGTAGACCCGAATATGGAAAAATCATCTATCAAAATTTCTAGGAATTTCTCTACCATGTCAGAAAAATGCTCATCATGCATCTTTGAAAGGTGGCAGGGGCACTACATAGCCCAAAGGGTAGATGACGATATGCAAAGGTTCCATAAGGACAAGTGAATGTGGTCTTTTCTTGGTCTTCTGGGGTAATGGGAATTTGGAAGTAGCCCGAGTAACCATCAAGGAAACAATAGTAAGCATGACCAGCTAACCTTTCTAGAATTTGGTCTATGAAGGGTAATGGAAAATGATCCTTTCTTGTGGCGGCATTGAGTTTTCTATAGTCTATGCAAACCCTCCAACCAGATTGGACACGAGTGTGAACTAACTCATTAGCTTCATTTTGAACCACAGTTAAGCCAGACTTTTTAGGTACCACCTGAACAAGACTTACCCAAGAGCTATCAGAAATGGGATAGATGATCCCATTATCTAAACACTTAGGATTTCCTTCTTAACAACCTCTTTTAGAACTGGGTTCAACCGCCTTTGTGGGTCTCTCATTGGTTTAACATCTTCTACTAAGTGGATCCTATATTGGACAATGGTTGGACTAATCCCCTTAATATCAGTTATGCTCCATCCTATGGCTTCCTTGTTCTCTCTCAGAATGGTCAGTAACTCTTCTTCCTGTGTGTTTGTTAAATCGAAAGCAATCACTACTAGAAAATCTACCTATAGCGACGAGCTACAGCGACGGTCGGCACGGAACCCTCGCTATAGGGTATATATAGTGACGGTCATGGGAGACCGTCGGTAAAAGCCTCATAGAAGGTCTGTTCTGAGGGTCATTGTAGGGCCTTCGATATGGATGTTATTTTTAGACAACCCTCCCTTTTTTTCCCAAATCATTTCGCTCCCATTTTTCCCCCAAATCAGCTTCGCTACTCTCCGGTCCTCTCTCTCCTCTCTAACACTCTAACACGGTCTGGTCTCTCCTCTCTAACACTCCAACACACTCCGATCTCTGCTCGTTAATCGTTCAGTACTCATCATCTTCTACTCCGGTTGGGCAATATTTTTTGGATGGCGAAACCCTAGGCATCGTCCGTTATAAGGAGTGGAAACTGAAATTAAGCACTTGACGTCGATTTACATTTGGTAGCTTGGGGACAGGGTTGAAAAGAATCTCGGGTTTCAAGCACTTGAAGCTGCTGAGGAATAAATTGAACCTTCATCAAGGTTTGTTTCTTATATGAATTGTGTTTTAATTGAATACACATTTGTGCCTTGTTGTTTATTGGTTTGTATTTGGTTGGACTGTTCATGTTGACTCCTTGTGGAGTATTATATATTTTACTTTTGTAAATTGTTCTTTATTTAAAAAGATTGTTCGAATACTTATTCTATTATTAAAAATCAATCGATGATCAGTAACAAATTATCAACAGTGCAATTCTTTAGCGGCAAAAAGTTTTAAACAATTAATGATTTAGCTTTAGTTATTTCCAATGCTTAAATAATGTCCAATTCCAGTAAACAAAACAAAGAAAACCTTGCTTCGTCCTAGTCATTAATTTGGTGTTTTATTTACTCCCAATAATTTATGTTAAAAATATATGAAGCACATGTGATAATTTGATTTTAACATGCATCTCAACAACAGACCTAAACTTTGGCTATTTTTTTTGTTTCTATAGCATTGCTAATTATTTTTTTTATTCATCTTGTTGTGAAGAGCTCTTTGCATGATTCATCTATCCCAAGGTCATGAGTAGTTAGCTTCTATTCATAGTCTCAATTCTAGGGATCAAGCTCAAGATGCCACAATAGTATGTATAATCCCAACATATGTGCCGAATAAAACTAGCCATTAGCTGAGGGATATCAATACTATTCTTGGATAAAACAGTAAAATCATTATCTAATATTGGAAAATCATGAAAGATCACAATAATCATACAAAGACTTGAAAAGTATCCATAATGCATGAAAATTATCAGATTCCTAGCCTATGTTTCTATGTGGTAGGAGGTTTAGTTAGGTAATCACTTAAAATGTTCCAAATCTCAATCTAGTTGGCGAATAACAGCAGTTGATAATACCGAAAGTAGCAGACAGAAAAATATACAAAGAAAATCTGCAAATATTTACAAAATAATCACATTCAATCTTGTAGGAAAAGATCCCCCAACATTAACGATTTTGTGAAATCTGTCTAGAAGGAAGGAACTCCCAGACGATTTTATTAGAAATAGGAGAAGGAGAGAGTACAAGGAGGACATGAAGATGAAGTCCTTTGCTGTTGCTACAAAAAGAAGCTAAATTTGAACAAAAAACACCAAATTATATCATGGATAATAGGTGGATGGAATTACCAAATGCTTTCTTGATTCTTCCTGTTGGGTATCTAACATTTGATGGTTGTTCAATTTGAATTAGGGACACAATATCATGGATAAGAGGTGGATGGAATTACCAAGATATTCTAGAGAATATCTTGCAGGCCTAGAAAGATTTTTGGACTTTGGTTTTGAAAAAGTGAGCATGGTTACGGGAAGAATTCCTTGCCCGTGTAAGAATTGTGAGAATGGAAGATACCAGATTCGAACAACTATTCGTGAACATTTAATTTGTGATGGATTTATGTTTGGCTACACGAATTGGGTGCATCAAGGGGAAGATGAGATTGTCAGGGATGTGAGCAATGATGATGTTCACGACGAACCATCATAATCCGAAGATGATCATCGTATGCCTGATATGGTAAATGATATATTTAGGGATCATGGTGTGGAGTCGTCGGTTGAAGCTACAAAATATCAAAAGTACATGTCAGAGGCCAATCAACCTTTATATCTTGGATGTGAAACTGAGACTGTCTTTTCGTTCATTGTATGGCTTTTCAATCATAAAAATGTTAGCAAATGGACTGATGTATCCTTTGATGGTTTGCCTCGTAAGTTCAAGTCATCATTTCCAACATTTGCAAACTTGCCTGATAATTTTTATGAAATGAAGAAAATGGTTGGAAATTTGGGGTTTGGTTATGAGAAGATTGATGCATGCGAGAATGATTGTATGCTCTTTTGGAGGGAGAATGAAAAATTAGAGTCTTGTACAGTTTGCAAATCATTGAGGTGGAAGCAGACTGAGGTGGTTGTAGCAGAGAAGGCACAAAGAGATACAAATGCTAAGAGGAGCAAAGTAGCTGTGAAGCAATTACGTTATTTGCCGTTAATTCCAAAATTGCAGAGGCTATCTATGTCTGTAGAAACTGCAAAATATATGATGTGGCATCATGTAAAGCGGCGAAAAGATGGAGTGAATCGTCATCCAGCTGACTCTGCTGCTTGGAAGCATTTGGATACAATGTACCCTACATTCTCTCAAGAACATCGAAATGTAAGGCTCAGACTGTCCATTGATGGCATGAGTCCCTTTACCCATGGGTCACCATATAGTATATGGCCAGTGACAGTTGTTGTCTATAACTTAACACCGTGGATGTGTATGAAGCAGGAGTATTTTATCATGCCGTTGTTAGTACCTAGATCAAACTCTCCATGTAATGATATTGACGTGTATATGCAACCTTTAATCGAGGAGTTGAAGATACTATGGAGTAATGGGGTTGAAACATATGATGCATGTATTGGTACAAAGTTCCAAATGCGTGCTGCACTGTTGTGGACAGTTAGTGATTTTCCAACTCTTGTTATGTTGTCTGGTTGGAGCACTAAAGGTAAGTTGGCTTGTCCATCATGTCTCGTAGACTACAAAGTAAGGAATGTTATATCGGGCATCGTTGTTTTTTGGAGTTGGGTCATAGTTATAGGTTTGATACACGAAGATTTAACGGAGAATGTGACCATAGTGAAGCTCCAGTGGTGCCATCAGGATTTGATATTTTTGAACAAGTTAATGCCATTAATGTCACTTTTGGAAAGACACTGACTAGCACGAAGACCATTCCCCATGACACGAAACATAATTGGAGGAAGGAATCCATTTTCTTTGAATTGCCATATTGGAAGATACTTTTGTTGCGCCACAATCTAGATGGAATGCATATTGCGAAAAACATTTGTGATAGCTTGATAGGGACATTGTTGAGTGTGCAAGGAAAGACAAAAGATAATTAAAAAGCATGGTTGGATTTGATGGAAATGGGTATAAGAAGAGAGCTCCATCCAAGACCCGTGCAAGCAAGCGATTCAAAGTGCCTTTTGTCGGCTGCAAGCTACTTGATGTCTAAGAAAGAAAGACATGAGTTTTTGCAAGTGTTGAAAAATGTTAAGGTCCCTAATGGATATGCTTCAAATATTTCACGTTGTGTCAATTTGAAGGGGGGCAAGATCTCAGGTTTTAAAAGTCACGACTGCCATATTTTAATGCAATAATTACTTCCAATAACAATACGAGGTACCAACTTGCCTCGACATGTTTGCTCAACGATAATTGAAATTTGTAACTACTTTAGAGAATTATGTTCCAATTATAACACATTGGAAGATTATGAACGGTTGAACAAGAAAATCCCATTAATACTTTGCAAGCTTGAGATGGTGTTTCCTCTTGCTTTCTTTGATATAATGGTACATTTGTGTGTCCACCTTGCTGAAGAGGCGAGGATAGCTGGAAATGTGAAATATCGACAAATGTGGGCTTTTGAAAGATACATGGGCAAGTTAAAGGGGTATATTTGCAACAGAAGTCGTCCAAAAGGGTCAATTGTAGAAGGGTATATTGCTGAAGAGTGTGTTACATTTTGCTCAAGATATTTAAGTCAGAATAATGCTACATGGAACCGAGTTGGAAGAAATGAAGATGGATACGAACAGGTATCAAGTCTCTCCATATTCAGAAACATAGGTTGATTTCTTAATGCCCCAAAAGATTGTGTTCTATGTGGAGATGATGTCAAGAGTGCACACGTGTATGTACTATTCAATTGTAAAGAGGTCGAGTCATATCTAAGGTGAGTAAATAAAGAATATATTAAATTTTTTTATTATATAGATATAACAAAAAAATGTTATTATTTTTTTTTTTTAGTATTTGGCAAGATTCGTATATGTTACGACGTGGAAAGCTTAAGAAAAAACTGACCCCAAGGGAACTTGACAATGCTAGGAAAAATGAATTTCCTGAATGGTTTAAGAATTATGTAAGTACTACGTTATGTGAACGTAATTTCATTCATTATCTTTTGTAATGTTTATCAATAATAAATTGATGGAATCTTCTTATATCGCTACCATTTTGTAGATGACAACTGTGAATAATGATGTGTCTAAGGAAGTAAACGCTCTTGTATTTGGCCCAAATTTGATAGGCAGGAGAGGAGATGGTTATTTGGTAAATGGGTATCGATTCCATACTACAAGTTGTGAGAGTAAGAGGAGAACACAGAATAGTGGGGTATATGTGGTAGCAACTACTCGTGGATATTCCTCTGCTAGAGACCTAAATCCTAGGGAAGATGTAGTTGAATATTTTGGTATTTTGGAAGATGTTGTTGAATTAGACTATTATAGATCTGGCAAGGTTGTTCTATTAAAGTGTAACTGGTATGACAGTTTAGCACGTGATAGAGGGATCAAAACTAATGACTATGGCTTCACGCTTGTAAATTCTCGAAACTTTGGTTTGACTGATGAGCCCTTTGTAATGCCATCTCAGGTTCAACAAATATTTTATGTTGATGATCAAAGGGATAGCAATTGGCGTGTCGTTATAAGAACAAAACCGAGAGATTTATGTGAAGATGCTAAAGTAGATTCTGCTAGTGATGAGTTACCTAATACCAATGAAGATTTCATCACTCCAGTTGTAGAAGTTGATATTGAAAACATAAATTGGGTTAGGAATGACGTTGATGATGAATTAATTAAAAATGGACAAAAAAGACTTAGAAGTAAGCGGAAGATAAAAAAGACTTAGAAGTAAGCGGAAGATAGGATCTCAAACTGATACTTCTCGTTCCAAAAGACGAATGATTGAACATATTGACGACAAAGACGAAGACGAAGACGAAGACGAAGACGATGTAGTGGAGGGTCCCGAAGATGAAGAGGAGGGTGATAGTGAGGAAAATGAAGATGGGGAAGAATGATAAAATGATAAACCAGTAATATGTTATTTAGTTGTTTTGTTTAAATCTTTATATAGATCATTTGACCACAAAATGTTTTAAGATTTATCTCCGGTTGAGTTTTATGTCTGATTGTTCAGAACTCATATTTAATGTATCAGTGCCTTTCTTCTTGTTCATTGATTGTGGATTTACTTGCAATTAGGCGGTTCAACTTTTAATTTATTTGCTTTTGATGGGGTTGAAGTAAAGGTGTTAGAAAATGAAAAGCTTATAATATTAAATTCCTTATTTTCAATTCCTTATATTCTCATCATTTGATAATGAATTTTACTCAAGTGTTCCATTTGAAATACTGACAGTATTGTTTCAGCATGTTGACACAGCATTGATCTTGATCTTGGAGTTACACAGCATTGTTTCAGCATTTTTATCAGCTTTCTACCACTGGCAGCCTCAGTCTCTTGATCTTGGAGTTACACAGAAGTGTTTCTGGTTCGTAAGATCTTTGTAAGTTTCATATTTGTTTTTTGTTCAATAGTGCTGGTCATTTTGAAAAGTCATACTAGTTTGGCTATTATATAGTCTGAGCTGTGTCTTAAATATGATTGGATTGGACTTGGCCGGTGGTAAACGTGTCAAATGCTGAAATTGAATTTACCCTTTGATCCTCTGGGTCCATGTTTTGGTATCTGCACTTGGCTTGGTTGGCATGGCAGGGGCCAGAGAATATTTTCACAGGAACTGAATTTGATTCGCCATGGCATCTTGTGCTTACCTTACCTTCGTCTCTACGTTTTCCTTTTTATTTATGAACAAGAATATGTTAGATAGGAGTACCAAATTTGCTTCAGATCCTATAAATAGTCCATGTACTTACTTATCGTACCCCAAGCGGGATTTCCTTACTGGCTGAATGCAGCTGAACGTAACCTTGACTTTAAATTTAAACACTGGGCCAAATACCACAAGTTTTGAACATGACTGCAGACTACAACTCTTTTTAATGTCCTAAACAAGCCGCAAGTTTTGCACGAGTATTTGACTAGTTACCATATATTTGCAGCAGATTGTACAAAATTTCATTCATAATTATAACATTTTTTTAATCTGGATTTTGTGGGAGTGTGAAAAATCAAAAAAACAGGTTCACCTACTAAAAAGTAGCTGCAGTTATATATGGGTGATCAATCATTTGACAAAACAAAAAACAAAAAGAAGCCAACACAAAGAAACAGGGGGTGGGGGTGGGGGTTCATATACAGAATTGTTGTATTACATGTATATAAGGCAATTCATGTCAGCAGTACATACATGGAAAATGATATACTAGCACAGTAGCGCTCCTACGTCTTAACGAATAAATAAACCTGATGCTGATAGTTACTTCTATTACTCTCTTGTTTTATTCCCATCTTCATCATTCATTCTATCACATTTAAATTTATAGGGTGCTGACTGACTGTAGACGGATAAGTTTTTCGAATACCATAGTTGCATTTACATAATTTAAACTCATATCTTTTTCCCGTTTGAATTCTGCATCTCAAATTGTTTTGTTACTAAGAGGGACACGGAGGAATAATGTTTTTTTAAATGACATCAAGCAAATAAAAAGAAATGTGCAGTATTCGTATATTGGTGAAGGCTTCTAATAGGTATACTATTAAGCATTAACTCACTTTAGTAATTGTATGATCTTATATCGATCAGTGGTTGTGGCCATTCTTCTCTTTAATGCTCTGCTATTATACCCTCTGATCCATATCTTTGGGTGCAGTTACTCTCTTGTACTGAGTTAAGATAATCTTAATAATCGAAGACATTATATAATATGGGATATGCACTTTCAAATTCTTATGTGTGTAACCCACTTTGGTATCTGAAATTATATCGTATGGGATATACACATTTGGTTTTCAGGTTGCTTTAATGGCTTCTAATAGAGCGTCCAGATCTCGTGCTAGCCATTCCAATGAGCCAGAAATGAATGAAAATGAAGATAATGGGACTAATGCCGATGAACCTCATGCAGAGGAGGAAACTATTCATGAGAATCATGAAGGTATCATGCATATATCATCACATATACTTGTATTGTCATGGTTTTGGAGTGGATGGGTACACATATACTTGCATTGTCATGGTTATGAAATCAAATTTGTTTCGTTTATATATCTTGATTCTTTATCTCTTTTAGGTTCTCGACCGAAGAGGAAGCGTGGGGCAACAATGGGAGCAAAGTTATGGTCATATACCGATGCACCCAAGAATGTAATTTATGATGAACATGGTCAACTTGTTGGGGGAGACGCCAATAAGTTGACAACCTTTCTTGGGTGTCTTGCTCGCAATGGAGAATTTTTTTCGGTAAGTACTCCAACATAGTCCAATATGACTGAGGCTAACATCAAAAGGGCTTGGGATGAAATCCAGGTTATTAATCATAGCACTATAGAATTTGACATTTGACTGATTTCATAAGTTAAGCACTTTGAAAGTAAATTAATATGTATAAATTTATTTGTTGTAGAAACGATTTACCATAGATCATCCCAATGCTAAAAGAAAATCATGGTTATCATGAACGATAGGTGGAGAGATTGGAAGTCCAACTTAAACAGTATTAATTTTGTGCCTGGTGATCGTGCCAAATCTATAGCAAATACTATCAACAATGATCGAGTAAATCCTAATCAATGGGCTGCATTGGTTGATTATTGGCTAACTGATGCCGCACAGGTTGTGTTTATTCATTGGTTATGTATTATCATTTCTTAATTATTGTTATAGATTAGTATTAATTTATAAATGCATGCAATGCAGGAAATAGCAACAAAAAATTGTGAAAATCGAAAAAAATTGTTGGTAGGTCATACGTTGGGCACTAAATCAATTCCGAAAAAGAAGCATGAATTGGTAATATTTGATGTTATTTCAATATTTTTTGTCTTTAATCATGTATTAGACTTCTATGAATAGAGTATTTCCTGAATTATGTACTACTATGTGTTTTATTTGTAGTACCAAACAAAAAAAAGAAGATTGATCGAGCCGATTTGTATATCGAGTCCCACACTCGAAGCGATAATTCAATTCTACCGGGCGCATCCTTGAATGTGGTACGTATTCTCGAATCTGGTCTGTCTTTGCACCTCAGCTCTGCACATTTAAGAGCCATCTTAGCAAACTTTTCAGCCTGCTCAACTATTAAGTTTGAAAAAATTAATCAATCTATATAAATATAATAAAAAAGTATCAACAAAATAAATTTTATATATAAGAAAACAATAATTTTCTCATAGAGTGGGTAGATAAAGATTTCTCATCAGAAAACAGGTTTGACTGTTTGAATATGGGACGATCCATGGTAACCATTTGCTAGAGGTATTATTTTAGCACCCAAATCTTACATCGTCCATTGTCAGATTTAACAGGTGAAAATATTGTCTGCCGTTAGTTAGGAGTAGTAGCAGCCATTGGTAGGAGTAGCGATAGTTAAATTCTTTCCATTCCTAGTCACTTTCCTTTCTCCTAGTAGCGGCAATAGCAGAAAGGTTTTGGCCATTTTATGTTCCCAGTATTATACCAATTCATGTAGTAGAAATACACTTAAATTACATCATACCAATTCATGTTCCCACATCACTATCCTGTGTATGGGGGAATTTGAAGAAATGGGGACCATTGACTATAATCCTAGATATTTGGAAACAAGTCGCGAATTAGATATTGTTAAGAATTAATTCTTTCCCGTTATTGATTCTTTTATAAAATACGATTAAGGTTTTAAAATGCAACCGATCCATGGGACTTAAAATGGCAACAGAATGTCTACCATTTATCTTTTGCACTAGAAAGAGTTGTGTGATTTTTCATGTTTACAGTAATATCAAACTTAAATTTCAACTCACTCAAGCTCACCTAAGCCCTCAGCCTTCTGGACCTACATCTCATGCAACAACAAAAACATTGACATCAAATTTAACACACATATATGTTCACTCTGCATGTATGTGTAAATTCTTTTTCTCCTTGTTTTTCAATTTTCCAGCATTGCGTATGTATATCTAAGGAATGTTTTCTTCCTTCTGGATTTACCAACGGTTTTTCTTAGCTCCCTTTTCTATGTAGATGATCTGGTATTCACACTCTTTTTCTACTTTCGGTTTCCATTCCTTTATATGCATGCATGCATGAAAGACAAGAAAATGTGTGTTTTTTTTTATTCTTACTGTCTTTATTGTAGTCTTCCATTGCAAGGACAAAAGAAAGTAGACATTGATAGATGAGTGTAGATATGGAGATACCAATATTTTTCTTAATTTGTTTCCATTTGCTACTAATTATGCAAACTATAATTAACCATTTCATTCATATTTTGACTTGTACTGAGTTAACATGTACTGTGTGTCATTTCATTCATATTTTTCCTTGTATATTTTCACTGGAAAAAATTATTGAGTTAAAAAAGATTCAGGCAGCTGCTGGCGGAAGTAGTAATACACAATCTACGGGGACGAAATGATATCCTTACCCAAGTGCTTGGACCGGAGCGACATGGCAGACTTCGACAAGGTGGAGTTGGTGTGTTGGGTATTTTCTACGCGCAACACGCAAGTGTACGTGGTCAACAAGTAATACAGTGATAAATCAAAGATCGTACCCACAGAGACAATAATTACTATTTAATCGAACAAGTACTAATTTTGGAGTATTTCAACTTTATCAAACTATCAGCAAAAAGATATGTTCTTCTATAACTAAATTAATAATAAAAGCAATCGCACACTCAATCGAGATTTTAACAAATTTGAGAGAATTAAGCCTACAACTTCACTTATTATTTCATTTCAGATAAATTCCTTTGTCCCCAGTTTATTTCAATTACCCCCAGGTTATTAATCGAAAACACTAATGTAGATAAAACCATCTCACGATGCATAATATCCGTACTTATTTGTATCCACATATGATAGATTCAAATAAGACATCCCAATTAACTAATTCACTATATTTCTATGTGAATTACAATTAACCAGAATTTATTACCAAGTTCCCTTTCAGATTACATATGGCGTAAAGGAATACATCTATCCTAAACACGAATCACGGATTCCATCTATGCGGAATTCACAAACATATGTCACTATGGCCAGTTCTAATCTCCTATGTTCTTTCACAAGTTCATAAGAAATAACAGAATAATCATTGATCAGGCAATTACATAAATTAATCACACATAGAGAATAACCTGGGAATAACCTCCATAAACTGGATTTAAAAGTAATTAATCCTCCATTACATAATAAGATTCGTTATAGGCTTAAATAAATAATTAGTTCATAACGAATGAAATAAAATTCATAATCCACAGAGTACTAATCATAATGAATACAAAGATAATATGGATTGAGAAAGATAGAAATATAAAACTCCTGTCGTTACTGTCTCCAAATTGCTTCGTGTTCATCCGATCATGCTCCGCTTCAATTCTCTTCTTCCCGTTAGATCCACAAAAATAATAATGTTTCAAGTTGTCTAGGTCTCTCTTATATATTATGTTCAGCCCACTTATCATTGCTTGTCCCACAATCCGAATTGAAAAGGAGTCATGCTCGAGGTAGGAATGCAAGCTGCTGCCTTATTTTTCTCATACTAGGTTCGGTCCCCTCATATGCTCCTCATTTTATATTCACATGAGTCTCCCTTATATATCCTCTAGTAGCAGCCCACATCATGCCCAATTGCTCTATTCCGTTCAAGAAAGAAAAAGTATATATATAAGCTAATCCTCCACTAAGCTGCTTCGTGGCTCCAAAAAAAGGAGTCATCCCACTTTATCATTCCACCATCCGAATAGGAAAAAGACAGCAGCTTTCATTGCCTCCTTGTAGCATATACTCGTGGCCCCTTTATGAATTAATAGCCTCACCATCTGGAAAAGGAAAAGAAGTCAGCACTCTGCCGCCACCCCGCCCCAGCGGGGAGTTTACTCAGGATAGCCCTGCCCCAGCAGGGGTAAGCACTGTTCAGCCTGCTTGGTTTCTTTTGCATGCTGCCCACGTACATGGCTAGTCTATTTTTTTCCTTGCATGCTACCCACTTATCATCACTTGATTGCTAAGAATTTATTGATCTCCCCTTTGCAATGCAACCGTGGGCCCATGTCAACTAGGAATTCCTTTACACTCCTGAACCATATTCATGAAATTCGTGGCCCACATGAGCCAAATAGCTTGCTTAATTCCAGTAGTCAAATAATGCTCAATTTTTTCTCCAGTTTATTTCCAAGTGTACCTAAAATAAAAATAAAAATTAATGAGTATATTTAGGCACACAATAAAAATATTAAGCATTTAAGGAATAAAAATATATCATATTTCATTTTTCCTTTAAAGCTATTTTTGTCTCCATTTCATTACCTACACATAAACGTATAAACCCAGTAGAAATGATAGATAAATTACTCGAAAACATTCAGAATCAAGCTATAACGACTACCGATTCATAGGTATGAAACCCACTCATCATGGTGCCACGGCTACCAACACTTGGGGGTCCCGTGACACAAATAATGATTTACAACGTGAGAAAGAAGAATTGTTGAAAGCTGAGTTGAAAATGGTGCGTGAAAAAGGAGATGACACTGCAAGGAAAGTTGATGAATTGCAATCGATCATTGCAGAGTTGCTCAAGTCAAAACTGTCAGCTCCAAATGCTAATTCCAACAATCAGGTGTTGCTCCCTCACTCTCCCCTATACTTAAAAGTGTTGCTCTCTCACTCTCTTTGTATAGAGATTAACAAGTTCACTTGGTAATTAATTTGTAGGATCATTCGACAGAAGGAGATATTGATGATATTAGTGGATTAAATAATCCTATAGATGACCTGTGACATGTCTCGTGCTGCTGGAAATATCTTAGTTGTGCTACTGGTTATGTACTATTTTAATATATAGTAATGGTATTTTGGATGGTTATGTACATGTCGGTGACATAGTATTTTGGATGGTTATGTATATGTAGGTGACATAGTATTTTGGATGGTTATGTATTTTGGATGGATGGTATTTAAATGACTTTATTTGTTTTGTTCTTTTAGTTGTAAATGTTATATTCAGATTGTATGGTATTTGGATTGTTTTATGTATTTTGTATGGATGTATGTTTTGTTTTGATTGTATGGTATTTAGTTGGATGGTATTTTATGTTTTATTCAGATTGTATGGTATGTTATGTAAATGTTAGTTGTTTGTTATGTTATATTTTGTTCTTTTGTTGTATGGTATGATATGGTTTGTATGGCAAGATATGGTTTGTATGGTAGGATACAGCGACGGCCGGTGATCGTCGGTATAGAACATGCCATCTGCAAAACGTACTCACATACTGCGATGATCACGACGGTCACGACTGTCGCTATAGGGTCAGATATTCAAGCCAGATTTCATAGTGCGATGGGGCATGACCGTCAATATAGAGTCCGATGTTCCCGCCAGATTTCATAGTGCGACGGGAATGACCGTCGCTGTATATATGAGATGGCCGTCGGTATAGATCTCCAAGCATATTTTTGGTTTGCTTACTAGCGACGGCCTGACCGTCGGTATACATAAGAAGGACCGTCGCTAAAACCTATAACGATGGCAACTAAGGCGAGGGTCGGCGACCGTCGCTATAGGTCAATTTTCTAGTAATGAATGATCACAGGAAAAGTTTTGGAGAGACCTAAATAAGCATATTTATGATTATCCGGAAGGGGTTTGAGCTCTAACTCTGGTGGATTCTTTTCAAGAGGTTCTGAGGATTGCAAGTTTGACTCAGGCACGGGTTTCCATTTAGAGTAAGGCATTGGTGTGGGTGACTCTAACATTTCATTCACTTCATTTACATATTTTGTCTCATCCCAATTTTGACCAAAATGATTTAGACAAAAATTAAAAATTTCGTCTTCTCCCGTAAGTTTATTTTCAAAAATTTTCTGAATCATGTTCACTTCAACGGGTTGGTCAGAAAAACCAATAGGTTGCTTTCCCACATTAAACACATTTAAATCAATTGTCATGTTCCCAAAAGTCAATTTCATTAGTCCATTTCTACAATTGATTAACGCATTAGAGGTTGCTAGAAATAGTCTACCTAATATGACAGGAATTTGACCCTTGGGATTGGCAACAGGCTAGGTTTCAAGGACAACAAAGTCAACAGGAAAAACAAAATCGCCAACCTTAATGAGTACATCCTCAACTATTCCCTTTGGCACTTTAATAGAACGGTCAGCTAGTTGGAGTGTGACACTTGTCTTTTTCAACTCCCCTAAGCCCAATGTTTGGTACACAAAAAACGGTAATAAGTTCATACTAGCTCCTAAATCAAGAAAAGCTTTTTCAATTAAGGTGTCACCTATGATGTATGAAATAGTAGGACAACCGGGGTCCTTATACTTCACAGGAACCTGGCATGATAAAATGGAACTAACATGGGCTGTTCGAAAAGCTTTATTAGGAACATGAGTGGTTCTTTTGTGTGTGCACAAATCTTTTAGACATTTAGCATATGATGGAACTTAGTGATTTTGTCTAATTGGGCTGACTGCTTGTTTGAAATAAGTCTTTGAGGAAATGGGACTTTTGGTTTAAAGACTTTTTCATTTGACTCAGAAGATGTGGTTTGATTATTTTTTGACACAAGCTTAGTAGATGGGCCTACTGACTCGGAGTTTGTGGGCTTTTCAGACTGGGCTGACTTTGAAGATGGATCTGTTGGGTTTGAACGAAATCGTGACGCAATAAAATTGCAAAAATTAGCGGAAGCATGGTATATCAGAGTTTAAAAATTTCTACAAAACCATCACCCAGATCATCCTTTATGCAAATTATTAATTTAAAACGATAAATAAGAAGTTATGGAATTATACCCTTGTAGAACAAAGCTTCCATAGGTACGAGTTCAACTCCTTGTTCTTCGTGATCTCTTTGAATTATCGGGTTAGATTCCTTCCTTTGATCAACGTTAGCCACCTAAGTATTTGGCCTCTAGAGGTGATCCACCAAGGAAGGGGAATTATCAAGAAGGAGAGTGGTTGGTTTAGTTTTTTGTCCTCTATAGAAAAAGAGTACTCTCCAACAATTAGAATTACATCAACTGATATCTATTCTAAGACTCCTCTTATATAGATATTGGTCAACCTTTCTAATCCTATTAGACATGGGATTTCATTTAATTAATTAAACTCCTTTAATTAATTTAGGCTTCTCACCACATTGGGAATAATTAATTAAATTCATGTAATTAATTTGTCTCCTAATCTTATTAGGAATAAATGAGAGTACTAATATTAAATTAATTACTAAACTCCTTTAGAAATTAAAATAATAATAATTGTAATAATATTAATAAGACCTCTCTTATTAATTTATATTTAATATTTCTAAAATATTAAATAATAAACATTAAGCTATTTAATTTATTCTATCACCATAGATTAAATTAATTACAGTTAATGTAATATTACGATTATGTCATTATCTTCTTAAATAATTATTCTTTCTTTTATGGTGTGACCCTTTAGGTTCTCCATATTAAACCGATTGTGAATAAATCAATTAGAACAATTCTAATCTTATTTAAATAAATAAATTAAACTAATAATTTATTTAAATAAATAATATTTATTCTACAATAGGGATAAGCCTTCCTAGTGATCAATGACTTTCTAGATAATATAGATTTTAACATTAATCATAAAAGAACCTGTGAGTAAATAGTTACCGTACAATTCATACCTGCCACCATACAATGTCCCAATTAAATATAAGACATGGATTTACTGTCAAGTCTTATTTTATTTAATTATATGTATTTTGATTAGAAAATGTATAACTCCAAATAATGCAAATTAGAAACTCCTTTCTAATTTCAATCCACATTGGCCAAGGATTCCTGGGTTGTCATTTAACGAATCACATAGGACATATCTCCTCTTTTACTAGAGGTGGTAGATTCTTTACTGATCATTTATTATCTCCATATGTAACTCATTATACCCAAGCATACCCTTTTATATACCCTAAAGGGCTTTAAGGAATATGTCAAAGTATAATTCATTACATACAAGATACTATGATGATCTCAAGTCCAAGGATCACTTGTACTACTATCACATTAGGAATTCCTATTGACAAGCAAGTAAAACTCCATTAGGTATTCCATAGTGAGTCACATTCAGTGAACTTATTCTCCAATAAGCACCTACATACTTGCTTTAGTGTCTCCACATAAATGATCATGAGATCAATCATCCTCATCCAATGAGCAAGCAACATATGTACTAATCTATACGAATTTACTAATCCCCTTTTTAGTAATCCCATGATTAGGAACTATTTTAGTTTTTGAGTTTTGTAAGAATTTAGATCTCATTAGCATGATCAACATCATGATTCTAAAAGCATTGCTTAAAACTATGAGTTATTTACATATTATAAAAATAGCACCATGTAGATAATTAAATGCCTTTAATAAATGAATATTTTATTAATAAATAAATAAGATTGTCTTCAAAGTATATGCTTTATCATCATACATGATTGGCTTGTATGCATACTACTTTCAATCTTGCACTTGCACTAAAGCCAATCGCCATGGTATCTCATACCCTTCTTCTCTAAGTGACGATCAAACTGCTGTTATCTTAAAGCTTTAGTAAATAAATATGCAATGTTATCTTGAGAGTCTATATGCTCCTCTTTCAATGATTTCTTTAATCAAAGTGCCGCAACACATGTTTAGATTCAAGATGAGACTTAGGAACTATTCCTAGTTCTGTAATGAACTTTTCATCCGAAACATCAACTTGCAGCTTCACTTACAATTATATACTTTGTCTTTGTCACTAAACCAGCAACCTTTTGTTGTTTGGAACCTTTTCAATTCACTACACCATCTTTCAAGGTAACGACATACCCTAAAATGGATTTGATTTCGTCTTGGTCAGCCTGAAAACTTGAGTCTGTTTAGCACTTTAGTTTAATTCAGACTCATCATGTGATATGATGACATCCTTAGTGTCAGTTAAGTACTTTAAGATGTTTATCATTGTCTCACAGTGATCTTCTCCAGAATATGACTGATCAACATCAAGTCTCGTATATTTCATTGCATACATGATAGTAGCTCATGCGATCTCTCTTTTATTGAGGATAATTTTAGAGAGATTCACTCCATGGCTCATCATCATGAGACACCTTTTGGAGTTTGCCATGCTAAACGCCTTTAGCATCTAATGAATATACGTTTTCTTGGGTTTAGCCGAACATCCTTTTAAATATATCAATAAAGATTTATATCCCCAATGTGAGATGTTCTACCCAAATCATTCATAGAAGAATGTTTAGACAACTTTGTTTTGATCGATTTTAGCATAGGAATTTCATTCCCTATCAGTAATATATCATCAACATATAGTACAAGGAATGAAGCAGCACTCCCACTAACCTTCCTGTACACACATGGTTCATCCTCGTTTTTGATAAAATCAAACTCTTTGATTGTCTCATCAAAATGAATGTTCCATCTATGAGAATCTTGCTTCAATCCATGAATGGATTGTTGTAGCTCATATACATGATTTACTTCAACCATTGAAACAAAAAAACCATCTGGCTGTATCATACATACATTCTCCTCTAATAATGTATATTTGAGGAAAGGTGTCTCCACGTCCATTTTGTCAGATTAAGTAATAATAAGCTGAAATCGCAAGTAAAATCCAAATGGACTTGAGCATAGCTTCAAAATCTATTTTAGATTTTATGGTTATCTACCATTTCTCTGAGTCTTTATTACTCATAGTCTGTTCGTAATTTTATAGATCATCATCATCCATGATGTGTACCTCATTGTCATCCTCTATGACGAATCCATACCTTTTAGGTATCTTTGGTACCTTTCCAGATTTACAAATAGGGTGTTATACAGTAGGTGTCTCTACTTGGACAGGTTCATCCACTTGATCTGTAGAGGTTTGTGGTTCTTGAATTTCTTTAAGATCTATTTTTCTCCCACTAGCCCCTTCAAGGATAAACTCCTTTTCTAAGAAGGCAGTGTGTTTCGCAACAAACACCTTTTTGCTAAGTAGGATTGTAGAAATAGTATCCCAAACTTTCTTTAGGATATCCCACAAACCTGCACTTATCAGATCTTGTCCCTAGCTTATTATTTTGAAACTTTTTCACATAAGCTGGACATTCCCAGATCTTAACATGCTTAAGACTAGGTTTCCTCCCTATCCACATCTCATATGGAGTCTTGGGGACGGATTTCGAGGGAACCTTATTTAGTAGATATGAGCCGTTTCTAGGGCATGACCCCATAATAAAATTGAAAGATCGGTAAAACTCATCATGGATCGAACCATATCCAACAATGTTCGATTTCTTCTTTCAGATACTCCTTTTAACTGTAGTGTACCTTACCTGGTGGAGTCCATTGTGAGATTATACCATTTTTTTTGAGACAATTGAGAAACTCACCGCTTAAGTATTCTCCACCTCGATCTGATCGAATAGTCTTAATACTCTTTTTTATTTATTTCTCTACTTCACTTCTGAACTCTTTGAACTTTTCAAATGATTCTGATTTGTATTTCATTAAATACACATATCCAAATCTTGAGTGATCATCAATGAAAGTAATAAGAATACCCTCCCCGTGAAATTATTGTCATAGGTCCACAAACGTCTATGTGAACCAACGCTAACAACTCTGTAACTCTTTCTCCTTTTCCATTAAAAGGATATTTAGTCATTTACCCATGAGACAAGATTCACAAGTTGGATATAATTCATAATCAGATAGCTCTAAGAGCCCATCCTTATACAACTTGGGTAATCTCGTTTCATTGATATGACCGAGTCTATAGTGCCACATATAGGTATAATTAATATCATCTCTTTTTCTTTTCTTAGTTTGTTCTATTTGAAGTATATTTTCATGCAAGTCAAGTATATAAAGTCCATTTTACAGATTTCCAATACCATGTAAAACATTATTTTTATAAATTGAACAACTGTTGTTCTTTATTATAATTTCAAATCCATCCATATCTAATACAGAATTTGAAATAATGTTTCTAATGATATTCGGAACAAAATAATAATTATTTAAATAAATGGACTTGCCCGTAGGCAGTGCTAAACAATAAGTGCCTACAGCTAATGCAGCAACCTTTGCTTCATTTCTCACTTGTAGAACAACCTTATCCTTGTTCAGTTTCTACTTCTGACCAGTCCCTTCATAGTATTACATATGTGAGAACCACAGCCGGTATACAATACCCATGTAGAATGTTGACTTTCTGAAAAATTAATTTCAATCATAAACAAACCTTGATTGGAAGTCGAAGCTTCTCGAAGCTTCTTCTCTGCCAGAAACTTCTTGCAGTTCCTCTTCTAATGACCCGGTTCGTTGCAATGGAAGCACATTCCTTTGCTCGTTGGATCAAGTTTTTTTTTCCCCTTTATGTTCACCTTGCCTTTGGTCATTCGAGATCAGAAGAGCTCCTTAGATATCTCATATCTAGTAGTCCTACTCTGTTCACCATACAACTCCTTGAGGTGAAGCAGCATAGTAGGAGCATCCATATTTTTGTACTGACGCTGAAGCTCGTTATTCATGGATGCGAGCATGATGCATTGAGCCACAGATGCATCATCTTGCCACTTTACAATGGTGGTAATCTCTTCCTCAGAGGCTGTTTCTGGAATAGTTCCAAGGACAGGTGAATTTAGGACATAAGAAATCTTTTCAGCAGTGAGAACTATTCTTAGATTTCTTAGCCAGTCCGTATAATTCGGCCCGGTAAGCTTATTAGCATCAAGTATGCTTCGCAGTAAAATTAGTGATTTTGACCTTTTTAAAATTCTGCATGTGAAAAACAATATTTTTAGCAAATATTTATTTTATTAATTTTGCATACCAAAATAAATTTAGGACTTTATTTTAAATTGGTATCTCTCACTATTTTTATCAAACTATATTACCCTCACTTATATAGTTCGACAACATTTAATTAAAGATTTGTTAGTGAGATTAAGGATCCCATTTTAAATGTATATAGCCTTGTGGATAGCACAACAAACGATATATAAATATATAGGTAGACAACTCTTGTCAATTACATCAACATGTAACTCTTTTATTTTGCCTCTTAAATCATAATGATCAAGTGTGTGCACATCCGAACTAAAATAATTTAAGTTAAGTCCAACCTAGCACTTCCATAAATTCAAAAAAAAAATATTCGTCCTTGTGGATAGCACAACAAGACTATATTATTCAATTTTTTTGATAAGCATCAAATGTAATTAATTAACATCTTAAATACGCAATACTCGCCTTGTGGATAGCACAACAAGCTCATATTAAATATTTAATACTCTATTAATTTATCATGCTAGAAGGCGACGTTCGATATTCTAAATATCATTGAACGCTTCAGACTTAATATAATTTCTTTGAGGGGTTTGTTATTATTTGTCTCATCTTGTTTAGCACGTATGCACACACACACACACACACACACACACACACACACACACACACACACACACACACATATATATATATATATATATATATATATATATATATATATATAAATACGCGTCATTTTATTAAACATGCGAAACATGTTTGTATAAAATATAATATACTCCCTCCGTCCCAAATTAATTGCTCAGTTTCGACTTTTTTTAGTCAAATTGACTATTTTTAAAATTAATAATTAAACATGTATAAATATATTTTTAATATTATAAAAATTGGTATTAGTAGTAAATTGTATATACTTTTTTTTTGTTATAACCTCTTCACCTATATTTTTGGCAAAAATGGTACACAAAATAGTTTTAAAAAATAGTTAATTTAATTAAAAAAAGTCAAAACTGAGCAATTAATTTGGGACGGAGGGAGTATATAATACTAAGCATACACATATAGAATACTATGTTTTACCCGGATTGATTATGGACTTTTATTCTAGTTTGGTTCACTAGAGCCACCAAGTGAACCAAAAGGTTAAACCTTGGAGTGCAAGAATTTAAATTTAAACGTATCTATTGCATTTAAACCTGTCTCCATACAAACGGGTCTTCACGTGCTCCTTGCTCCTTGCTCATTGGTCTCCAATTTCTTCAAGATAATTTTAACTATTTCTATTACATTAAACTATTTAATTAAAATAGAAAACTAGATCAGCAGTCAAGGGGAAGTGCATAGGAGGGAGATAGAATTTTACATCAAGAAAAACTAGAGAAAACGAGATACGCAGATCCCATTTAATAAAATCCATTCATTCAAGCATTCAACTAAAATAAAATTCAATCACATTAGTCAAATAGTCCATAATCAATCCCTATTTATTATCATACATATCACCATATATATCAATAAATAAATATCTTTCTCATGAATTAAAACATTCCATATATATATATGAGTATCATTTAATGGGCAATTTTTAAATTGCATGAAATCCAATTTCAAGATTAAAATAAACTTTTTATTTTAATTGTAAAATTATTATATATTATATATATATATATATATATATATATAATATACCCGTATATATTATACATATATTACCGTATATCTTATGTATATACATATATCACGTTGATGCATTCCTTTACATAATATATATATAATATTAACATGAATCACCATTTTTGAAATCCGTATATATTATTTATATATTACCGTGAATCCCTTTTTCTTTTCTTTTTTGGAAAACTAATGTTATTGGTCATGGGTCACTTTTTAAAACCATTCCTGCATACTTCATGCTAACTATATATATAATATATAATTGATGACCTCCTTTTTCAAATCATAGCAACTGTCTGTCCCTTTTCAATAACCATGAAGCTTTTGTTTAATAACACGAATCCGATCCGAAGCAAAAGAAGAAAGAGAAAAAAAAAATTGGTTTCCGTCCGTTTTTTTTTTCTTTCATAAAAAATAATTTTATACAACTAATTATGCCCAATAAATTAATCTAAATACATACCCATACATATATAGAATAAAAATAATTAATAATTGCATAAAGGTTTGGCTTTGATGCTACTGTTGGGTTTGTACGAAATCGTGACGCAATAAAATTGTAAAAATTAGCGGAAGCATGGTATATCAGAGTTTAATTTTTTTTACAAAACCATCACCAGGATCATCCTTTATGCAAATTATTAATTTAAAACGATAAATAAGAAGTTATGGAATCATACACTTGTAGAACGAAGCTTCCACATGTACGAGTTCAACTCCTTGTTCTTCGTGATCTCCTTGATTTTCCGGGTTAGATTCCTTCCTTTGATCAACATTAGCCACCCAAGTGTTTGGCCTCTAGAGGTGATCCACCAAGGAAGATGAATTATCAAGGAGGGTGGTTGGCTTAGTTTCTGTTCTCTATAGAAAAGGAGTACTCTCCAATAATTAGAATTACATCAACTGATATCTATTATAAGACTCCTCTTATATAGATATTGGTCAACCCTTCTAATCCTATTAGATATGGGATTTCATTTAATTAATTAAACTCCTTTAATTAATTTAGGCTTTCCACCACATTGGGAATAATTAATTAAATTCATTTAATTAATTTGTCTCCTAATCTTATTAGGAATAAATGAGAGTACTAATATTAAATTATTTACTAAACTCTTTTAGAAATTAAAATAATAATTATTATAATAATATTAATAAGACTACTCTTATTAATTTATATTTAATATTTCCAAAATATTAAATAATAAATATTAAGCTATTTAATTTATTCTATCACCATAGATTAAATTAATTACACTTAATGTATTATTACGATTATGCCATTACCTTCTTAAATAATTATTCTTTCTTTTATGGTGTGACCCTTTAGGTTCTCCATATTAAACCGGTTGTGAATAAATCAATTAGAATAATTCTAATCTTATTTAAATAAATAAATTAAACTAATAATTTATTTAAATAAATAATATTTATTCTACAATTGGGATAAGCCTCCCAAGTGATTAACGACTTTCTAGATAATATAGATTTCAACATTAATCATAAAAGAATATGTGAGTAAATAGTTACCGTACAATTCAATCCTTCCACCATGCAATGTCCCAATTAAATAAAAGACATGGATTTACTGTCAAGACTTATTTTATTTAATTATATGTATTTCGATTAGAAAATGCACAACTCCAAATAATGCAAATTAGAAACTCCTTTCTAATTTCAATCCACCTTGGCCAAGGATTCCTGGGTTGTCATTTAACGAATCACATAGGACTTATCTCTTCTTTTACTAGAGGTGGTAGATTCTTTATTGATCATTCATTATCTCCGTATGTAACTCATTATACCCAAGCATACCCTTTTATATACCCTAAAGGGTTTTAAGGAATAAGTCAAAGTATAATTCATTACATACAAGATACTATGATGATCTTAAGTCCAAGGATCACTTGTACTACTATCACATTAGGAATTCCTATTGACATGCAAGTAAAACTCCATTATGTATTCCATAGCGAGTCACGTTCAGTGAACTTATTCTCCAATAAGCACCTACATACTTGCTTTAGTGTCTCCACACAAATGATCATGAGATCAATCATCCTCATCCAATGAGCAAGCAACATATGTACTAATCTATCTGGATTTATTAATCCCCTTTTTAGTAATCCCATGATTAGGAACTATTTTAGTTTTTGAGCTTTGTAAGAATTTAGATCTCATTAGCATAATCAACATCATGATTCTAAAAGCATTGCTTAAAACTATGAGTTATTTACATATTATAAAAACAGCACTATGTAGATAATTAAATGCCTTTAATAAATGAATATTTTATTAATAAATAAATAAAATTATCTCCAAAGTATATGCTTTATCATCATACATGATTAGCTTGTATGCATACTACTTTCAGGATCGTTAGATTCAACATTAAAATTTTTCTCTTCTTCATTATCAATGTCAGCATGATTATTAAAATAATTTCCAGACCTTAATAAAATTGCAGAATTCACATGATTGACTTGGTTGTTTTCAAGTGAAATAGCATGATAAGGTTTTTGATTAGGGACTGAAAATTTTGGACTGGTCTTGAGTTGACTGAGAAACTTACCCTTCTCTCTTTCACTAACTGTAGTGGCCAATTGATTCATTTGGATCTCTAGACGAGATAAGGCTTGGTTAGTGCTTTGCTGAGTTTTTATTAAAGTTTCCACACTCTTCTCTAAGGTGCTAAGTCTCCTCTCACTTTCATTAGAAAAACCTGGTGGATATTGAGGTGCTGAATTTGAATTTTGGTACGGACCAGGATTTGGCTTTTGGTAAGGTTGAAAAGATTGATTTAGAGACTGATTGACCTGATTTGAAGAGTTATTTGGGTAGGGTCCTTGGTTCCATGCAAAATTAGGATGATTTCTCCAACCTGGATTATAAGTGGGTGCAAATGGGTCATTCCTAGGTCTTTGAAACATTGCATTGACTTGTTCATATTCTTCAGGTTGGGACATAACTCTAGGACATTCCTCAATCAGATGATTTGGTGAATTACACCTTAGACACAAAGGTGTTGGTGTTGAGACTTGGTTCACATGTGATGGTCCACAAGTTTCTAAAGCTTCAAGTCTTTTAATTACACCAGCCAACTGAGCTTCGGTGGCAATTGAATTGTCAATTGTATGAACACCCCTAGATGAGCTAGGTTTATCGGTCTCTCGGGTGGCTTCCCATTGCATGGTTTTTTCTGCTAAGTCTTCTAAAAATTTCCAAGCCTTTTCATCATCATTATTCAGAAAATCCCCTTGACACATTGATTCTAACATTGTTTTAGTGGAATAGTCTAAACCTTCGTAAGCAATTTGACACAATCTCCATTTCTCAATTCCATGGTGTGGGCACTGGGATAACAAATTTTTAAATCTATCAAAATATTTTCTAAAGGACTCTTTTTCAAGTTGGCAAAATTGATGAATTGAAATCCTAATTTTAGCAGTTTTTATGATTTGGAAAATACTTTTTTAGAAATATAACAACAAATCCCTCCCAGGTTGATATGGAATTATTTGGTAGGCTATATAACCACTTTTTAGCATTATCTTTTAAAGCAAATGTGATAAATCTTAGCCTAATTGAGTCGTCAGACAATTGTTGAATTTTCATTAAAGCACAAACTTTCTCAAATTCCTGAATAAATAAACATACATCTTCTATACCAGTGAACCTAGGTAACATATTTATATAATGTGGTTTAAGTTCAAGATTGTTATCAGTTACTAGTGGTAGATTGATATATGAAGGTTGGGCAGAGCGGGAAGGATAACATCGATCCCTTAAAGAAACAGTTTGTGCGCCCTCCATTTTTTTTAAAGTGAAATTCGAAAAATTAAGTTTTCTCACTAATCGGGATGTTTCGTCCCTAGTCCACACTTTTTGCATACACTACTTAGCAAATAAGCAAGTAAGCACAAAAAAAAACAAATAAGAAAAAAAATAGTGATAAAAAAATTTACTTCTAAGGTCAACCTAAATAAAATCTAGACAGCTCCTAACTGTTTCAAGTTACACCGCAAGGTCCACCAAATTCGAAATTAATCATATCACTAGCCAGGTAAGTGTAACAAAAGTAGAAGTCTCTCCGTAGATACGGTGACTAATTGAATAACCACACAATCTTTAGGCGTTTACCTTTTGAACCACTTGTCTAGACACCAGTAGTTTGATTAATTTAAAATTCAGCCCCCTCTTGGAGTTTCTTGTCCTAATTGAGCTTGAGAGTCCTAGGGGCCAACGTCTGGTCAAGGTTATACAAAATGCAAATTAGGTTGTTTGTGGGCCAAGGAAGGGTGATGAAATCCCCACCTTATCTTGTTACAGGTTTTGCCCTTAATGTTAGATTAAAGATGAAAATGCACAAATAAAATAAAAATAACTATAAACAAATAAAATATCCTAAAACTATATGAATTACGAAAGAATGAGAAATTTTGACGTACCTCGTTCCTCCAGCAATCACCACAGTTTATATTTGACAAAAAAATAAAAATAAAATAAAATAAAAACCTAACAGGATTTGCTCTACGTGAGTGAATCCATGAATGCGGCAATAAATAAATAAAATATTAATAAAAAACTAAAATACTATTTTTATTTTTTTTATAAAAAAAATAGAGATACAAAGTACCAGTAAAAGCTCAGCAACAAAATCTTTATCTTTTCGCTCCTTCGATCCTCTTCGATAATCCTGAAAAGGAAAAAAAAATATTAGAGTTAAAAACTAATTCGAATAAATAAAAATTAAGAAATAAAAAAAAATTAATTCTAGTCCCCGGCAACGGCGCTAAAACTTGATGAGTTAAAATTATGTACTGCAAGTGCACATTGTCTATTGTAGATTTGGCAAGTGCAGGTCGAACCACAGAGACTATATCAATTCTTTAATATATCCTTAATTAATATTTTAGGCAAATTAGAAATAAATATAGTGGTGATGATTAACTAACTAAATTATAAAAACTATTAATGAGAAAAGATATCTAGGAATCCGAATCCACTAAATATTAACATAATTAATAATTTTCTATTTTCCAAATTAATTCCCAAAATACTTTCCCTTCCCTTTAAAAATAATGATTCATATAATTAATATGGGCAAGCATAAGTTATGAAAAATTCACATATTAACTATAACTTATTAAAACCTCGAAATCAATATAAAAATCATATACAATTTGTGCGAAGGAAAATATGAAGGAGAAAATAATTAGGAACTAATTTCGGAACGAAAATAAAATATTATTATGAAATACCTAGTTTCATCATCATCCTAGATATTAAAAATTTAGTTAGCCATTGAATTAGAAATAAAATAAAAACAAATAAACTAATTATTACTTGATATTAATTTAACTAATAGAAATAGAACAATCTAATAAAATTAATACATAATAAGGCGTAAATGATAATATGACATCTAGCAGTGCTAAAAGGAAGTAAAAAGTAAATGGAATTTAACACATAATATAGCAAAGCTAGTAACTAAATGAATATTTTAATATAGAGAAGAAATTATGAATACAAGATTCCACTCCCTCACTCAAGCTTCAGCAGAAACAGAACTTGAATTTCGAAAGAAAACAAAACAAAAACTCTCAATCTCCTTTAGTTCCTGTCAGAAGTACAAGTTGGAAAATAAAATAAATAAAAGTCCCCCTCTCTCTAAAACAAGAGATTTATTTATAGGGAAATATAAATTGTAACCTAATCTAAGATATATTGAACTTGGTATTTTCTTTTTCTTTATCTCTTATTCTCCGAATTGACTCCAACTTCTTTATGATTATCCTCTAAGAGTCCTATGTAATCTTTTATTTGCTCTCCAAGAAAAAAATATAAATTTTATAAAATCAAATAAAATATATTAGTTAAATAAAATAAACACACAATAATAAATATGAGAATACTAAAATGTATAATTAATGTGTATATCAGCAAGCTTCCGAACTCTATGAATCTTGGGTTCCAGACCAATTAAACAGAGTCACATATTGAGTTATATTGCGAAAATCTTTCAAAATCCGGTTGAGTTGGTACAACCATTTAAACGCATATCAACTGGCGGCTCTGTCTAATTCGACCCAAACATTAAAATTAATTTTTTCAAATCGTCAACATTGTATGTCGGTCTTTTCTAAAATTTTACCCTTTAAGAAAGATAAAATCAACATAGCTAAATCTAAAGGGTAGAGAACAACTTAAGGAAGATTCTCCCGACCTCGACAATATTCTTTCTTGGGGAAGCTAAATTACAAGTATAATCACAAGAAACAAAAGGCAAAAAATTAAAAATGAAAGTTTTATTTACCAAGTTATTTGTGTGTGTGAGCCATAAATTTTGTTGACTACCTTTCCTTAGTTTCATGAATTTATTTTCCCCAGTTGGATTTATATCCCCCCAGCACAGGTTAGCTTATTCATTTCATGGAGCCTCGAACTTCAGCAGAATTGATAATTAAGACTGCAGAATAAAAAAATAAGGTGATATCATGAAAACAAGAAGAAAAGAACAAAGGATAGAAAAGCTATTAACACGAGGAAAAGAGAACTTTACCATGAGAAAAAAGAGAAGAAAACTTGAAGCCATGAGAAAATGTATTTTATTGCAAAGGGTACTTCACTAAATGTTGATATTTATTTATTAAGAAAAAAAACAGAGCTTGTTAAGATACTTTCATGTTGTTTTTCCAAATGGATATGTATAATTAATGAAGATGATAATCGAGACATAAGGATCACTCAGAAATTGATGGTGAAAAATAACCTACACTTGAAAAACATGCAACTAGGTATGATTCAAAACATATTCAAGACTATGAGGTAGAATATATATTGCCTATATATCGAAAATATTAAACGCTCAATAGATGCTAGCTATATCTTTTTTATAAAAAAAATAATCTACAAGCCGAAAAACGATGACGCTAGCTACGAATGCTAGGGGAAAGGAACTGTAATTTATACAAATACATAACAAAAATGAATCTCTCAGGCATAAAAAGTGAAGAAGTGCTCTTAGAATATGATGCTTGATTTTTATTTATTTAAACTTTGTATAACAAGAATCACATTTGAAATAGTCTATTGTGAATATTCCACAGTTGTATGTGATTTGTAATCATTTACTTTTTAAGTAAAATTTATTGTCATTCTAATAATAGTAGCAAGTCAATTTGAAATTCAAAAAATATATTTTATAATTATTATATATAAAATAAATAAAAAATAAAAAATAATTTTATTTAAAAAATTAACCGTACTTGGAACGGGCGTAGCCAATCAAAAGTTAATTTATGAATATATTTATATTTAGTTGAGTATAAGTATATTGTTGCGATAGTCTACACTATCTATGTTTAATAATTTTAATTGTTCAAAAGGAGATGAAAATATATCTATATCTCATATATTTCAATCAAGTTAATGAGTTGACTCGATTTCGGACATATGATTTTGCTCAACAAATAATATAATTTTAAAAGGTAATAATATTCTATGTAAATCATCTTACCTCACTTTTAATTTTACTATTATTAAAATATATATTTAATTATTTAAGGAGTAAAATAGAGTGACACCCTCTCTAGATAATTATAATAACAATCACCTTCCCTCTAGTTTTTTAAGTAACAGTTAGTACCCTTACAAGTTTTTAGGATTGACTAAATAGATAAAGTTACATATTTACCCTTGTATGTTATCAAATGTTAATTCTTGAATAATCAAAAGGCGGAAGATGAAAAGAGAAGAGTGGCGCATATACAAAGCTGAATAACAACTATAGCAAAACTATAAGAAATTAAAGCAGCAGTTCATAAGTAATAAGAGAAGTTTAAACAAAATAAACTTTTATTGTACTATGAAATAATTACAAACAATTAACTTGGTTACTTACAACAAATTGACTCGATTATAGAAACTTATCATATCTAAGAGAGAAGACAAGAGAGCTGAAGATTCGTTAGATAGGAATCTAAGTCTTCACAAGCTTTCTATTGGATTACTAAATCCTGCCTCTCTATAATGACTGACCCTCTCTTATATAAGAAGAGAAAAGGCGAAGTGAATACAACTCAATAATTACAAAACATAAATGACTATTGAATAACAGTAATGCTTTATCAAAAGATGAAAGCATTATTACAACTTTTGACTAATACAAACAGCTTTTTACTATTACAGACGCGTAATGGAAAATACAGACAAAAATAATAACTACAACTTTTGACTAAAAGACCAAGTGGCCGACATACAGGACATGACTAATGCAAAATGACAAATGACTCAGCAACTGCTTTCGGCTGCTTTAGACAAAGGAGCACGGGCTGCGCGGGCAGGAGCATCTTGCAACGAGGCTGACCAAGGTAACTGTAGGAATTCTAGGCAAAAGGATCCTGGGCATCTTGAAGAGAGATGCTTCCGTACGGATCATTAGGGCTAGAATGATGACTGGAATGAGAGGAAGAGGATGAACAAACAGAAGGAACTGAGTCCTCACTGAGTTTATTCATTCTCTTCTGAATCAAACGGGATAACTGTTTTAACTCATTATTGGTACAATGATCAATATCCGCAAAATCTAACTTTGAAACGGAAGATTTTTTGGATTTAGATTTACTAGAAGATGATTCCTTTGGAGGAGGAATCGTTTGAATAGGAGAAGGATTGGGAAACTCCTTCTGAACTTGACCAACGATGCGATAAGGATCAAACTTATCCCACCATTTAACTGAAAATTCACGTGTAACATGAGTAATTTGATTAAGGTGATTACTAGAGGCACCCTTTTCAGGAGCAACCAAGGAAGAAAGAGCAACATTGACAACAGGGGAATAAAATCCATAATTCCATCTAAGGATCCATGGGACTTTATATTTACTAGTGAAATGAAGAAGAACTGGAATGCAGCAATTAGTCTGCACAACAGGAACCCTAGAACTAAAGACATTAAGAACAGTCTGAAGTTCTATGGGAAGAATATCGAAGATGAGACCATAACGTTCCCACCATAAGACAAACCAATGAGGAATTTGACTTTTAAATTTGTGGTCAAATTGAATGAACCACGAATGACTAAACGATGGAGTTTGAAACAGAAAAACCCTGTTCCAAGCTTCCATGTAATCATAATAGCAAAACTGGCTATCATGACCTTCTAATTGCCTAAGATCAGACGGATGATTACCCCAGTTAGGCATGGAGATAACCTGTTTAATATAAAGAGAATGATAGATGATTTTTGAAGAATCATTTCTATCATAAATAGGTTTAATAGCAATTGACTGAGTTTGTAACAGGACATCCTTATAATACATGAGAGATTTATAAGGAGCAGAAGGAATAAAATGCCAACCAGTTGGGAAGAACTGGGCAGCTAATTTGACTGGATCATCAATTGATTTTATATGTCGTTCGATATGAAATAAATTGGTGCTGAAAACAGGGATGTATTCAGTGTGAATACGCTGACCAGCAGGAGGATTACTGGACGAGGCATAAGGATCAACCATAAGAGGGGGTTGAACCAAAGCTGAACTATAGGGCTTTGAACTAGAAACCAGGGGGGTGAACCGGTTAACTACAGTAAGGGGGGTAACTGGATGAGGGATTATAGCTCCCACGGGCTTCTGACTAGGCAGGCCTGGGCCTGGAGGGCCAAGGGGCCGAACAGTTTTATCTTTTCCTCTCACACTCATTTTGAACTTGAGGGGTACCTGAATTAATAAATTCCCGAGTTAAAAAATCAGGAACTGAATTATCACTACCTTTAATATAATCAATTTCAAAATCGAAAATACTCAAAATAGATTGCCATCGGGCAAAAATATGTTTAGCAGCAATGTTTTTAACATCTTTTTCTAAAATATATTTTGCTGATTTGCAATCAATGCGGACTAAAATTTTTTGATTTAATAAATCATTTTGAAATTTGGTAATACATAAAACTAAAGCCAAGATTTCTTTTTTAATAGTGCTATAATTTAGTTGTGCTTGATTCCACGCGCCTGAGTGGAACCGAACAATTTGCTCAGAAGAAGCAGGAGTCAACTTCTGCTTCAAGATGCCACCGAAGCCAATTTCGGAGGCGTCAGTTTCAACAATTTTGAAAGCTGATTCATTGGATATGCCAAGGCAAGGAAGGACCTTAACATATTTCTTGACTTGCTGAACGATAGCCGAATGCTCATCAGTCCAGGGAGGAGGATTTTTTTGTAAACGAAGGAACAAAGGTTTACAGATTTTTCGTAAATTTTTATAAAATTTACCAACGTAATTGAGAGATCCTAAGAACCTCTGGAGTTGAGTTCTATCAATAATTTTATCAGGAAATCTATCAGCGAATTGAATGACTCTTTGGATCGGGCGAACCAGACCACGATGAATATCATGACCAAGAAACTTAACTTTGACTTGGAAAAGACAACATTTGGTTGGCGAAAGAACCAAACCATTGACCTTGATGGCTTTGAAGAATGAATTCAGATGTTTGAAATGTTCGTCAATAGATTTCGAGAAAACAAGGATATCATCAATATATACAATTATGAAATGACTGAAGGGATTTAAAATCTCGTTGAGAATATTTTGGAATTCACTGGGAGCGTTTTTCAAGCCAAATGCTTGAACAACCCATTCATAGTGACCAAAGGGGGTGGTAAAGGCAGTTTTATACCTATCAGAAGGATGAATACTGACTTGCCAAAACCCTGACTTAAGGTCGAATTTGCTAAAAATGGTGGCATTACTAAGGCGACTAAGAAGGTCCTCTTTGTTGGGAAGGGGATACCTTATCCACTCTAAGACCTTATTAAGCGGCTTGTAATTAATGACTAGACGAGGGACACCTCTTTCCTTTTCTGCTTCATTATTAACATAAAAGGCAGGGCAAGACCAAGGGGATTTACTATGTTTTATCAAACCTTTAGCAAGCAAGTCATTAATCTCCTGTTTACAAAGTTCCATTTGTTGATGACTCATTTGAATAGGTCTAGCCTTAGTAGGAATAAGATGTTCTTTAAATTCCTTAGCGTAAGGAAGTTTGACTACATGCTTTCTACGATGCCAAAAGGCATTAGGAGAGTCGGCACATAAGTTTTTAATCATGAATAAACGAAGTTCTTCAATCCTATCCTGAATTTTTTCAAGTAGAAGGAGATCTTCAACCTGCTTATACTTAATCTCTTGTTTTAAATATTTTAATTGGGAAGTTTTACAGTTTAACAGGTTGAGCGACTTAGAAATGGACTCATCTTGAATAAATCTCAAATCTCTCTCTTTAGGCTGAGTGATAAATTCAAAAACCACTTTCTGCCCAAGGTGTTCAGTAGTTAAGCCATTATTACTGGTGGTGAATGGGTATAATAAATATATAAACGGGAGACCCAAAATTATTTTATCTGTCAAGTTACGAATTAAAACAAAAGATGTTTTAAAACACATATTATCCTGGCAAATATGAACTTTAGGCAGTTTATATTTTATTTCCATACTACTACCATTAGCAGAATTAAGACGTTCACTGGTTTTCTTATAAAATTTAGTAGGGATTAATCCCTCCTGGATGCAATTTAAATCAGCACCTGTATCAACAAGAGCAGGGAGCTGAATAGCAAAAGTTACATCAATAACAAGGCGAACAATGATATACCTATTTTTGAATAGTTATATCTTTTAATCTTTTCAAAGAATTGCCCTGAACCATCAGGAGCGACTCTTCATCTTTAATACTTGAAGACTCAGGATGGTCTTCATTATCAGAGGAATCAGAAATATGAAGCTCTGAATCCTTAGAGACAAGATTAGTCATATCTCTTTTTAAATCAGATATTTCAATCTTAAGACCAGAAATTTCTTTCTTAAGTTTATTAACTTCTTGATTTAATTCTGGGAGAGTGATTTCTTTTTCAACAGTTTTAAATCTCTCTAGGGTCTTATTAAGGCTTATGACCGACTTTTCTTTAGCTTTCATTACCTTACCCTTTCTCGAAATATTTTTAGAAAACAAGTCTTTTAATTGCTTCATATATTGCAATTTTAAATCTTCATCAGTAAGTTTACTAATTAATTCAATTAACAAAGAGCTTTCTTGATCCTCTTTAGTAAGAACATTAATAGTTTTACAACAATCAGATCTACAATTATCAGTACAAAGAGTGACTTCATTATCTTCACTAGGAGTTTGACTATTATCATCATTAGCAGAGGAATAAGGAATATCAGAAAAACCATTATCCTCATCAGACTGAGTTCTAAGTAACGCAAAAATCTTTTCAGTATCTTCAGCAGAAATATTTAACTGACTTAATTTTTGTTTTAACTTACATTCATTTTTATAATGACCCTTTTTACCACAATTATAACATGTAATTTTACTTTTATCAGTAGCTTTAGAAGTGGATTTTTTATTTCGAGTAGTTTTCTTTCGTGACTTGGGTTTTTCATAATAACTTTCTTTATTATTAGACTGACTAGAACGCTTCTTATGATGCTTGCGTTTTTTGTGTGTTTCAATTTGCCTTTTCTTATGCTTTCTTCGAGAAGGGGCAATGGGTGGCAAACCATATTGTTCACAAAAAGTACCAAGTTCATATTTAGCTTTCTTTTTATCTTTGGCGGCCTGTTTAGCAATTTTGAAGTCAATACACATTTTTAAGCCTATTTTTTGAATATAGCTAATTATGTCACCGTAAGTGAGATTATCATAATCAATATAACCCAAAGTTTTACTAAGTTCTTCCCGAACTTTATGAGCAAATAAAGAAGGAAGACCATTAACAAATTTTTCTTTCCAAAAAGGTTTGTTACTATCATTGCGTAGCATAACACGTGAAATAAAAACATCTTTATACCACCTAAAATCACTTAAGGTAGGACACGTGAGATTACTTAACTGGTCATGGATCCTTTCAGTGATATTACTAGGGGTTCCAATAAAATGTTTTATTATTGTGAAAATTAAGGTGTTAATACCATCCGGAACACCAAAGCCAATGTCTTCTCTGAAGATAGGCTGACCATTGTCATCTAACTGATAAGCATGAATAATAGAATTCCTAGCATCCTCATCAAGGTGTTTTTCCCACCAAGAGCGAAGGACACCCGTAAAACCATTGGTTAATATTTCAACAATATCAGGTTGAGTAAGATTATTAAATGCCGTAATGTAACTATTGGCAACCATAGATAAATGGTTCATCTTAGTGAGAATTTGATGCTCACTGAACCCATCAATATTCCATTCATAAATTTTGTTGGAAGAAACAGAAAATTGATTGTCAAGATTCTTTTCCTCGAACTGAAGATCTGGGGGAGTAGGTCTGGTACACCAATTTTTTGTAATACTAGTGTTATTAAAAGTTAACTTATTTAATTGTTCAGTAAGATCAGGAACAGAAGTGACCTCAGAAATTCCATCCGAGTCACTTTTGGAGTAATCGTCAGATTCTTGAATCTGATCAATGATGGCCACGGTTCCACTGGCTTCGCCAGAACTCGAGCCAATCTTTTTAATAAGTTTATCAATACTTTTAACTAAGTCAGAATCTTTGCTAGGCAATCCCTTACCATCTCTATTATCAGGAAGAGTTAACAAAGGCTGATCAAGTTTCTTATCAGGGTTTTTAATAAGAGTATTATCAAATTTTTCTTCTATTTTATCCAATTGTTTACCTATGGTGGCTAAATACTGATTAGTAAAATTATTTTGTTCAATAATTTTTTTATCATCAGTTTTACCATCGGCTACTTTAAAAGGACTAGCAATAACAGAGTTATTTTTAACTTGTAAAAGAATAGTTTCAAGGGGAGGATGAGAAGCTAAAGTCTTAGATTTATCTTCTTTTACCCATTGAGATTTAGTAAGAACTTTACACTGAGAATGATGCTTATCATACCAATCATAAAATGTAAGGTTCTCTCTCGTAAGTTTAATAAATTTTTTCCAATTGTGGACAATTTTATCCCTATCATGTTTATCGTACTTATTTCTGAAAACATGACGTTTTTGTTGATTAGCTTTTGAATTAAAATCAGCAACAAGACTATCCCAATCCAATTTAGAGACTTTAGTAATGACTCTTAATTGGTGATTAATAGGGGCATCAAAATCAGAGGGGAGAAACATCTTCTTGCTCTCCATCAGCCTGAAAGGCAGGAATATAACAAGGATGACTTGTCTGTCCTTGATTCAACACTCCTTTCAATTTTACATCAGGAATGGAGAAGTCACTTAAGACTTCAGTGTCTCTTCTAGAGATAGAAGGGACTGAAGAACTGGAGAATTCTTCAATAATAAAAGGTCTTCTAGTACGCTCAAAACTGATCCGTACCGTACCATCAGAAAGTTGTTTAATATTTTCTAAATTTAATATATTATTATTAACCGGTTTCTGTGGAACTTCCTGAGGAAGAATCCATTGACTAGGTAACGTAACGTCTTTCCAAAGAATAGTTTTAGGTGTTTGAATATTGGCGTTACTAGTACTACTCTGAATTAAAACAGTGTGATCTTTAGGACTTTTACTAAGTGCGTGAATATTTAAATTGGTTTTCATAACCTTATAATAAATTCTGTAAATTAAAGCTAAAGGTTGAGATCCTTCTATCATTTGAGTTATTTCACCAGCAGTTTTAATATTTAAGGTTAAAGCCTTTAATAAATTAATATCAGACAAACTCAAAGGAAGGTCTGGAAAACAATTAAAATGAATAGGACCATCATGCAAACTAGACTCCATGATTCCAATAATACTAGGAGCATAATTGAGATATCTCGCATCTCGTAAGCATAAAAAGACACTTGAGTTTATTCCTTTAATAGTTAACGGTTTAACTGCAACTTGAACAAGACCAATATGAATAAAATTATATCCTTTCTTTCGATGTTTACTAATAACTTCAGGAGAAAGCAGACTGCAATTTTCATACTCTTTATTAATAGCGTAAACCCGTTCAACAGTTTTAACATTGTAATCCATTTTAAAATTATCAATG